>CAWUFW010012845.1:0-515239 GCA_963921515.1 Calotriton arnoldi | reverse complement strand
ATATACATACATATAATAAATATAATAAATGTATATATTACCTACTGGCAGTTGCCAGTAGGTAGTTATTAGGAAAAGCATTTTTTTACTTGCCTAATCTTTGGCGCCGTTTAACGAATCTTCACAAACTTTCCCAAGAAAAGTGCCCCCACTGTGCCCCAGTGATTCTTGTTGCACATGGAAAGTTTCGGGGAGATCCGTCAAGCAGGGGCCGAGAAAAAGGATGGGTCGAAAAAAGTGTTTTTCCAATGTTAAATTCCTTATATATTTTAGACACGACTACAGCCTGAATCGCTGGACAGAATTACACTGAATTTGGCAGAAAGGTAGCTCTTGGTCCAGAAGAAACCCTTTTTGTTATTTGCTGTAAATCCATTAAGTAGTTTGGGAGATATTAAAGAAAAAACAAATGTGAACCCTCTCGATCTCATGCTGAGATCTGATTGGCTGCCAACACTTCAAGTAGGAAGTGTTGGCTACCACCTCCTAGAGAAAAACCTTTAAAAAAAAAGAAAAGGGGGCAGGGCAGGACTACCTTAATCCCTGATGGTTGTGGGACTCCGCCAGGGCAAAAAGGCATTTTTTTTAAAAAAATCACCGAAAATCGTGGTGGATCCATGATTCTGGTGAAAATTCAAAATAAAACCAAGTGTGGGTTCCTGCGCTTGTTTTGGAAAAAGCCCCAGATTAGGCCAGGTCACGGAGGCATTGTATAAACAAGCATTTGCAATGCAACAGGTCTCGCATTTACGCGAGTTTAAGCTATTGCCATTGTAAACAACAATGCCTTGTATGTATGTTTTAAAAACGAAAACAAAAATAAAAGGCATTTTTATATACAATGTCAATAGCTCAAACTCGCGTAAATGCGAGACCTATTGCATTGCAAATGCTTGTTTAACATATCAGTGCATTGTGGGACTTGTAGTCTTCATTCATTTTTCTTGAACCAACACATTTGCCAACAATAGTATGCCAAAGCAAAGTCCAGGAATGGAAAAGCGTGTCCTGGTGCCATCTGGTCACCCTACACATGCCTACGGAAATAAAATTGGGACCCTACAGTCAGTTTCACTGTAGTGACACCTCTTGGCGCTTTATTAAAGTTTGTACGGGTCACTGCGAAATTGCAGACTTTAATTCAGAATCTGGTAGGTTAAGGCACAATCGTTCAAGAGAAAACCTACATCTCAACCCATATTTTAAAATAATATGAATAATTAAAGGGCCTGTACGAATTGGCCAACGAAATAAGATCAAGTTGGAATGTCTTGTAGATAGTTACGCTGCTTCCCCTAGGACCCGAGGAGGCGGAAGCGGAAAGAACCCATCTTACTTGACCAGCTTTGTACCCTGGGTGTATTCTGAGCTGAATAAGATCAAGTTGGAATGTCTTGTAGATAGTTACGCTGCTTCCCCTAGGACCCGAGGAGGCGGAAGCGGAAAGAACCCATCTTACTTGACCAGCTTTGTACCCTGGGTTTATTCTGAGCTGTGCCTGGTGAATGATGAACAGAACCGGATGTACCGCACGCGCACACACGGGACATCATGCAGGCGGAAGTGGGGTTGAGCATTGAATAAAGAGGTGACAGAGATTAGAGGTAGGAGAAGGGGGAGAGAAGGAACGAAGGTGCAGAGGGGGAGGAGGGAGAAACCGGAAGAGGGAAGGAAAAGCGAGAGAAATGGTACAAGCAAATAGAGTAGACAGGAATATAAGTGACAAGGTAGAAAACGGCACGGGGAAAGGAGAGGAAAATCAACAAGCCCGGGAGTGGTGCGCATGCGCGCGATAAAAGGAATTTAAAAAAAAGCCCACGAGTGGTGCGCGCACACGCACTACAAAGAATTTAAGGAATGCAGCAGGCCCAGTGCGGGCCTCTGCTCGCTCCCGAGCTCCCTAGGCCAGGGGAGAGAGAAGGCGGGACATGCACCCACCTTTGGCCAATTGCGTTCTGTATTTCTTAGAAAGACGCACGCAAAGGCCAATAGCGTGTGAGCAACAAAAAAACCACACGCACGTGCGTGTGGTCCAAGTTGAAGTCCTTACTAGAAGCCTCGCAGAGCAGCGCATGCGCGCTGGCTCAGGTGAGACCTAAAAAAGGAGGGGGCACACAAAGCCCACCTACTGAGACTCTTGGTGCCCCGGGAACCACCACCTCCACAAGCCTATAGTTTATAAATATGCGGGGGCCGAGTGGACCCCATGTGCCCCGGGGACCACCACTTCCCCGGGGCTACATTTAAAAAATAATATGGGGGGGTCGCGTGGACCCCAGGCCCTGTAGAATACCACCTCCTGGGGGCTACTGCTAAAATATAGCAGGGGGCCACATGGACCCCCCTCATGCCCCGGGGACCACAACCTCCCTGGGGCTACATAAAAGAAATAATATGGGGGGCTGCACGGTCACCAACACGCCCCAGGGACCACCACCTCCCCGGGGCCTATTAAATTATTAAAAGTGGGAGGGGGCGTGTCTCCCCTCTCCTGGGCTGTGTACAGCCCCAGGGACCACCACCTCCCTGGGACCAGCCTGTGAATACAGCCACGGGACAGCCACCCCCCAAGGCCAGCTCCTGCTATGTTCCAGGGTGCCCACCCCCAGGACATAGATGTTTGCTTTTGCTTGGTGGTAGCTTTGACAGCTCCCGCCAAGCAAAAGCAAGCACTCCTGTTCCAGCGGGCGGGACCTGTCAAAGTGCTCCCTCCTGCTGGAAGCGAGGTTTCATCTCTTTCCCTGCCTGCAGACATGCGGCCAGGGAAAGAGATTAAATGATTGCTTCTGCACGGAGGGTGCTGCCTTTCCAGCAGCTTCCTCTGTGCAGCAGCAATGCTGGCTCCCGCAACAGGCGGGAAGCTGGCAGCGACCACAGGGGCCTTGAGGCTTCCCCGTGGCCCAATGCTGCACACTGGGTGCCCAGGGCACCCAGGAGACATGGCTGGACCCCCGGGGGTTGGGGTCCCTGAGGTCAGAATTGGCCTGGGGGAGGGGTCGCACGGCCCCCCTCCACCATTTGAGTTTTGCCAGGCCCCAAGGGATGCAATCCCCGGGGCCGAAATTGGCCCGTGGAGGGGATCACACAACCTCCCTCCAGGTGAACGAAGTGCATTTAAAAAAGTAAGGGAACTGTGATGCTGTGAACAATGGGGGTGGGGTCAAAGGCGTGGCAAACGAAACTATGTAACTTTTTTCAGTCTTTCACCTTTAGGTATGTACATATAAAATAACACACAGCTTAAATGTAGAATAAATGCAAGTTAAGTTAATCAGTGGAAAATGCATTATCGTACTTTATGAAACCTCTATTAGTTAATTCACTGCAGAGGTCTGTGTCTGTAACCAGAGAGCCACGGATTTTAATCTGGTTAGAGCAGTGGAGAATATTTAGGAGTGTAACACAGGCCCCTGAAGCACCTTTCGTGCAGAGGCCTGTGTTAAGCACACACTTCACCGCTCGGCTTGTAACCCACTCATGCACCCACAAACAGACCCACTAACACACCAACTCACGGACCCACTAAGAGACTTATGTACCCACTTACAGACCCACTCAGACACTGACGCACCCAGTAACAGACCAACTCAGAGACTTATGCACCCACTTACAGACCTACTCAGACACTAACGCACCCAGTCAAAGACCAACTCAGAGACTGATACACCCAGTCACAGACCCACTCAGACACTCATGCACCCACTCACAGACCCATTCAGACACTGACACACCCAGTCACAGACTAACTCAGAGACATATGCACCCACTCACAGACCAACTCAGAGACTCATGCATCCACTCACAGACCCACTAAGACACTCATACACCCACTCACAAACCCACTCAGGAACTTATGCATCCACTCATAGACCCACTCAGACCCTCACACATCCACTCACAGGCCCATTTAGACACTCAAGCACCCACTCACAGACCAACTCAGAGACTCATGTACACACTCAGACCCAATCAGACTCCCACTCCCAGACCCACTCAGACACTGACACACCCACTGATGGACCCACTCAGACACACTCACTCTCACTTACAGACCAACTGAGAGACTCACACACTCACTCACACACTCACTGTCAAAGCTTACTGGTTACAGTTAGGAAATAAAATGTAAAAACCTTGGAAATTCACTTTAAAAAATAAAGGTTACAGTGACGTTATAGTTAGGAAATAACATACCCAAACCATAGAAATTCACTGAACAAAACAAAGGTTACAGGGATGTTACAGTTAGGCTCAGATTTCACTCGTATAAAACCAGTAAAGTTCAACAGTTATAGTTACCTGAGCTAACTATAACTTATGCCCCCGCAATGCACTGCTTATAACCTCACATATTACATCACTCATGACATGATCAGTGACATCACTGATTACATCACTCATGACATCATCCAGAGACCCACTCACACTCCATAGCACCTCTCATACACCCACTCACACACCCACACAACCACTCCCATACCCATTCAACAATAACACACACACACTCACTCAGCCATACAGACACTAACACACCCACTCATTCACCCATACAGCTACTCAGACACCCATTCACCCATTCACTCACCCACACAACCACTTACATACCCATTCACACATCCACATGCCCACTCCCTCACCTATACAGTTACTCACACAGACACTTACTGGGCAATACAGGCACTCACACACCCACTCACCTGCCCATACAGACACTCAAACAGCCACTCTCTCACCAACTTACACACCCAGTTACTCACCCATTGAACCATTCACACAGCCACTCAGTCACCCAAACAGGCACTCACACACCCACTCAGAGCCTCTCATGTAGTCATTCACCCATCCAAAGTGCCAATCACACAGCCACTCACTCACCCATACAGCCACTAACACACCCATACAGCTACTCACACAACCCTTCACTCACCTACTCAGCTACTCACACAGACACTCACTCACCCATACACCACTCACACACCCACTCACTCACCCATACAACCGCTCACAAAGCCACTAACCCACCCATACACCCACTCGCAAAACCACTCATTGAGCAATATAGCTGCTCACACAGCCACTCACTCACCCATACATCTACTCACACACCCACTTATTCACCCATACAGGCACTCTCACACCCATACAGCCACTCAGACAGCCATTCACACACACATTTAGACAGTCACACAGCCACTCAGATGACATATGATAGAAATAGTATCACTCAGTAGTACAGAAACAATACTAATTTAACTAATGCAGAAGCTTAGAAAATATCTTTAAGTCTCAAAAACGTTTTAGAAACGCTTACACTCACTGGAAGATGCCATCAGTGATGTCATTTGAGATGTCATCAGTGATGTCATCAGTGTTGTCACTGACCCTGTCATGAGTGATGTTTTTGTACGAGTGAAATCTGAGACTAACTATAGCATCCCTGCAAACTTTGGGGTTTTAAGTGAATATATATATAGATATAGATATATATACACACATACATATATAAATACACACATACTTATCTTAAATATACTCACCTTGCATTGTAAAGGCATACGTGGTAAAGGTATATGAGTGATAAAGGCATGTGTGGTAGAGGCAATATGTTGTAAAGGTGTTGCTTGGTAAATGATGTGTGGTAAAGACAGAGGGCCTGATTCACAGAACTAACTTACGTCAAAAACGTAAAGTTAGTACTTTTTGGTATTCACAGAATACACTTACTCATTTTGGTATTCACAGAATGAACTTACTCATTTCGGTATTCACAGAAGTTAGTAGTCCTAACTTTAGGACTCCTAAATGCCTTCTGTGAATACCGAAAGTCTTAAAGTTAGGATTTTTCTCAGTTTAGGAGTAGTAAAGTGAGTCCTAACTTTACTACTCCTAAACTGAGAAAAATCCTAACTTTAAGACTTTCGGTATTCGCAGAAGGCATTTAGGAGTCCTAAAGTTAGGACTACTAACTTCTGTGAATACCGAAATGAGTAAGTTCATTCTGTGAATACCAAAATGAGTAAGTGTATTCTGTGAATACCAAAAAGTACTAACTTTACGTTTTTGACGTAAGTTAGTTCTGTGAATCAGGCCCATTGCGTGGGAATGCCTGTGTTGTAAAGGCTGTTTCCTGTTCCACCAGTCTTGTGTAATCATCTGAATCTTCCATTGAGTAGGCCAAATGTGTGCTTCACAACTGAGCAGGTTTCTATATGTGCACTATTATATTGCCTTTCACTTGGGGTACAGGCATTGAGGTGTAGTATCAGAAGCCAGGGACAGGTGACATAAGCACTGTCACCGACAACATCTTTACTAATTATATAACAGTTATTCATAATGACAGGACAGTTGTGTATTGTCTATATCACCCATGTGACATACTCAATTGACATCCATCATCAAGCTCTCCTCGTGTAAAGCAGTCGCTCAGTCCACAGTGCCTGAACATGTATGAGTTGCGGCTCTTACCTGGAGAAAGGGCTATAACATCTGTAATGAAACACAATGCATTGCAAAACACCTGTATATTTAGGTTAGACTGATAGTTGGAGCACTTCTACAGATATTTGGATGCAGAAAAGAGTCATAAATAAATATGCAGCTCATCAAAAAAACTATAACTTGAGTAAAATATGCAGATCTATAAAAATTAACTTTGATGTCCTGCAATTCTTTGGGGGATGTTAGGAAATACTTTGTGGGTGTTTATCCTGCTCAGCACAGCATATGGAAAATTACAGAAAACTTGAAACAAGATTATTTGAGACATCCCACCTGCTACTGTTACAATGGCTTGATAACTACCTGAGTCAAGGTCTTGTAGAGATCTAGATCTGGGCGAAATTTAAATTACTATGTCGCAATTGGCCTACTTCTGGGAATTTCTCAGTGTACAAAACTCCCAAAATTATGCCATTATGCCATTTTGGCCAATTACACACCATTTGCAGTAAAAATTGTACAGCGAACATGCAATTCTCTGTAAATATTTACCACAAACGCATGTGAACAACACAACTTGAGTGGCTGTTGTTCACAGGTCCTTTATTTGCTCACGTTCACGTACCAAAAACTTTGCTCTATTAAAATATAGCACAATATGACGGATTTACATTTCAGTTCACATTGTAGTTATGCACAATTTTGTGTAATTTTCCCATAATTTTACATAATTACGTGAAAGCAAATTACACGCATTTTGCACACCCCTACAATGAGCATGGGACCTGTACATCTGTACATGTGTTAATCTTGCGCATGTGTGTGTGTTGTGTTGTGTGTGTGTGTGTGTGTGTGGTGTGTGTGTGTGTGTGTGTGTGTGTTTAACACAGGGTCCTGTTTGTGTACAAGATCAAGTATAACCCACCTGCTGAATGATCCAGTACTGGTCATAAATCTCCTTAGTCTATTCAGAAAGTGTCACTCTGACTTGAAGTATCCTCTCCTGTCTCCTCTTTCTCCTCAATGGTTCTCCCAACATCCTTATACTTCTCACCATTGGTTACAAAGGAGCCGTTTTAGAAGTAGCAGATGCATTCGGGGCTCTTTTTTATACTTTGCAAATGGTATTCGCCAGATTCCACTTGATGGAAATTTGCAAGTGCAAAATACAGTTTTTCTGATCATATATAAAATGCAAATCTTTAGTACAGCGCTTTAGCGACTTGCCATTTGGTCATCACAATTAGGAAATGTGGTGAAATTATTCAATCACTATTTGTGCGGTTCACTATGCAATTTTGAGACTTCATCAGTGTTGAAATTTCATACATTTCAACATGGTGTTTTTGTGGTCACAAACCTGTTTGTGACTGGTTTGCAAAACATTAGCACGTTGAGCATTCAACGGTTCTTTTGAGCTGCAACATGAGCTCATAGTTTCTGAAAGGGACAGAAAGGGCCTTTCTAGGTCTCCTTTCATTAAAATTTCCTTGATTAAAATATGCCACCAGCATTCATTCTATTTGTAAAGCCCTTTATGGCAAACTTATCATTTGAAGTTTAATTCTAATGTAAACAACAGCTTTCTACAGCGTAATATCAAATTATTTGGATTTAATATTAGAGAAACAGATATACAAGATAACCAACATAAATGCCACAGTGGAAGTTAGAACAACTTACTGTATAAAAACATCTATGAGTTGGTGGACTAGATGTGCAAAGCTTTTGAGAATCGTAAATTGGCCACAAATAGATTTGTGACTGAGAATAGGTAATTATGAAATGTTTTGAAGTGATTTACTGTTGAATTGGCAAAAATAGAGATGCAACCTGAATCTCACTGACGCACTATTTTTGTGAGTGGAAATAGAGATTTCTTATGTTCAAATCTCTAATTGCGTTTCGTAAATGGGATGTATTAGCCGTTTGTAAATTGAGAATAGTTGCAAAAACAGGTTTTTTTGCATTGGAAAATCAGCATCAAGTGAGAGTAGGTAGTAGTCAGGTGCAAAATATGTATGGAAAAGAATATTTTTTTCACAATGGCTGCCTTGTACACTCTGGCAAGGAGAATGAGGGGTTTTGCTCCAGACCTGCAGAGGAAGAGACAAATGGGCTTATTATGAGTATGGCAGTCCATAGGACCGCCTTACTCGTGGTGGCGGTCCGACCACCACCAAAATGCAGGCTCACCCGCAGTATTACAAGTGTGGTAGTTGGACCGCCACAGGACCTCTACGTCTGCCGGGATCCAGGATCCCGCGGCAGTCGCACAGTGGTCAGGAGTAGGAATATGTTGGCGGTGTCGCTGCAGCACCGCCAAGCATATTCTGAGTTCCCTGTCCACCGCCTATTTCATGGTGGTGAGCCCGCCATGAAAAGGGTGGTGGATAGGCAATTAAGCCACTCCTGGGCCTGGGGGTGTATGCAGGGGGCACATGTTGTGCCCCCCCTGGAATTGCACCCCTGTTTCTGCACAGTGTAGCATGCAGTGCTATACCGTGCAGGAACATGCTGCAGACGATCTCATGGAGGCGATCTGCATGTTAGGCTCTCCTATGAGCCTAACAGACCACCGCTGTTAGACTGCCTCAGCACCGCCTGCCTGACCAGGATTACTCGTAATTCGGTGGGTGGGCGCACCACATCTTTGGCGGTCCTCCAGCAGACAGCGTGGTGGCGGCGGCGCTGGAGGACCACCAAAGTCGTAATAAGGCCCAAAGACAGGAGCGCATTTTCAGAGTCAGAGAGACTGTATTCTAGCAAACTGACGAGAAGATTTATGATAAGTATAGGCTGAGCAGCAATGGTATATTGGATTCTATTGCTGAATGAGACCCAGTGTTGCCTCGAGACTCACATAAGAGTGTCTGTTACCCCCACACTTATTCAGGTACTTTACTGCCTTCACCGTTTAGTCTAAGGGAGCTTTCAGGGAGTTGTAGCTACAGCAGCAGGTGTTTCACAATGCTCACTTTCTCATTTTGCCCCCAATTTTTCTGCTGCAATGGTGATTAACATTAACAGAATCATTTATTTTCCTAACTCCACAGGATTTGTAGCATACAAAATTAGATTTTTTTTTATGTCTGGGTGGCACACAACTCTTAATATGTCCTCCAAGTGCAATAGAATATTTGTATCAAAATAGGGAAAGACAGCACTCTTTAAACACAAAATGTGCATGCAGCGCAGGCTGTTTAATAACCAATCAATTAATCAATCACACCTTGTAGTAATTTTCCTGGATCAACACATGATTCAAACATCTTCAAGAGGAGACTTTAGTGAATACATTTTTAGGGTATTTATTTTCATGTTGTTTTTTTTTAATATATAGATTTACACTGTTTTAAACTGTACTATTCTGTTTGTGTTAGGTGACATTGCATTTGATCTGCATACTTGGATCATGACCTCATATCTGAATGCTACAACGCATTGCCAAAGAAGGTATAATGTTGCACACAGGCCGGCCAAGGCAGTAACAAAGCCCACTTTTGGACTTTTAAAGGCTAAGTTTGCTGCCTACGCAAAAGTGGTGATGCTCTGAAATATTCACCTAACGTGGCCTGCAAAATAGTAGCAGCTTCTACAATGTTCCACAACATTGCATCCAGAGAGGGACTTCCTACCAGCTTGAATTAGGCAACTCTGAGGGGGAAGAACTACCACCACACAACCCAATTCTAGGTGCCACGAGTGCTGCTGATCGAAAGGATCGCTAAACATACATAACAAACAGCTATTTCTAAGGTAAATGCAGTAAAAACACTGTATAAAGTATAGCATCAACAATCAAAGTCAAAATTAAGATAAGACTTTTTTCCCCCTGTATGTTCACAGGAAAGTGGAAGACACAAAATGTAGAAAAATATAGCATTTCTTTTTTAAACAACACTCATCTTCAAAATGTAAGACAAAATTAAATAGATCTTCTTTTGATGTCTCTTCCTTAACTTGCTAGGAGCTGGCTATCAGCATTTGTCTCTGAGATGTCCCCTCGAGCAGCTGCGGTCTGTCCATACCAGTGAAGAGGCCTGCGCTTCTGAGCAAAAGTCAGCCTGACAGACATTCTTCTTGTTCAGGTCAGGCAGCCACTACCAAGACATGAGCTAAATTCGCAGGCTCCTGGCAGCCTGAACTGATCTTTGTCAGGCTGAGGATTTCGCTGTGGGTATGACCTCCTCGGCCTGGCAAAAGTGCCTTGAGGTCCTCGCCCTTGTGATGAGGGGGAGCATCACTGATTGCCTTGGACTTGGGCACTTCAGTTTTAAGCCCCAAAGTGCCCTAGGCCGTGTGTCAATAAGTGACACCTCATCACAGAGTGGGGTGGGGTCAGCAGTCTCACTGACCCCATCCCACTCTGTGATGAGTGAGGGACAGCAGTCCCAACCTTCCTGGGACCTCCGAGGATTTCCTCTGCGGTGGCTGCAGGGCAGCTAAGTTTTATGTTTTAAGTATCCTCTCCTGTCTCCTCTTTCTCCTCAATGGTTCTCCCAACATCCTTATACTTCTTACCATTGGATACAAAGCAGCCATTTAGGAAGCAGCAGATGCCTTCTGGGCTCTTTTTTAAACTTTGCAAATGATTATCAGCCAAAGTGCATGAATTGTTGTGAGTGAGTGCGGTGAATGGGTGTGTGTGTGTGCTCATTTGTGAATGTATTGGTGTGAGTGAGTGAGTGTATTTGTTTGCGTGTGTGGCCACCCGCCTGCTCCCTGACAAAATGACCAGTCACCACTGCCCTCGAGTACATCTACATCTTATCGCATCAGACACAGACAAACTGCTGTAGCTCAAAGCCTACTCACATTCTAGAGCAGGAGATAGGTATATCCTTGGTACAGAGTGCCATTTCTTGTCGAATATTTATGGTTCTTCTGCTTAGCACCCCTGAAATATTAGCAAATTTCTCAACATTCATAGCTTTGCATTATAAAAATATATTTTATTCTGTTCTTGAGTCTCCTCACAATTTGCCCCACATAATGATTTCATGGATTCATTAAAATTATCATTGCTATTAATAATGGAAGGCAATACTTCATCCATATTTTGGCAATCATATTTATAGCATCTAGTTGCCTATTTTCTACATCCAACATGGATTTTTCAATGTTCACAAATTCCTTTATTGAGGGCGTTGATCCTGCATCATAGTGTGTTTGAGTAGGCCATGGTTTTAATGGTATTAATACTTGCCTTCTAAGTCATTTGATGTAGAAATTCATCCTACGTCATGTAGACGGATGTTCATGGATAAATGGTCTAGTATGTCTTCCTGGAGCCATTCTTCTTTCATAAACTGTAGTAGGACTTGTAATGTCCATTGGCAGAGGAAGATCAATGATGGAACTATTCTGATCCTCTACCTCTCTTAATTTTCTTCCTCATGGCCCTCAGATATGCTTGCCTCAATATCTGTAATGAAAGGATGTAGGATTAATATATGTTTATCTGCCAAATAGATTTTTAAAAAAGGATTTCTATGTGCAATGTCTGTTTTATCTTATAAAGGTAGCACATTTAATGCTACACTAAATATTTGAACAGCACATATTTTTTTTAAATATGTATGCTCGAAATTGTTCTCCTTACACGTAGGGAAGTGCCTAATAATGTTGAAAGCAGATCATTAATTATAATGGACTGCAAATCCCATAATGCGTCTCACCCACGCGAAACAAAATATATTTTCCATTTTTTTGAGGTAACCTTTCAGAAATGAAACAATTACTGAAATGTCATATTACACTTTCAATAAAGGTAAATAATATTTTAAAGGTAACATAACTCATAGTTTGTATTTTTAGGATGACGGAGGAGGCTGACATATCAATTGAAGTTAATCCTGATACAGCCTCCGATGTCAAAGTACTCTCAATTGCCTCATCTAAAGGTGTGAATGGTGACTGTGTGGATGTGCCCTCTCCAGTTCCCGCAGCTTCCTTTATCTGACTTGAGTGCTTCTCCTTAGTTCTAGAGCTCTGATCATATCACCTTTTTTCTAATTTCTGCCACCCTGCATGTTCGTATTCCCACTGAATTAATGCGCTCTTATATTCTGCTCCAGATTCTTTTTTGTGACTTCTGGAACTGTTGAAGAATCTTTTCTAAAAAGCTGTTCATTGTTTGCCACACAATTCTCCACAAGTATCTCAATTTCTTCATCTGAAAATTCCTGCTTCCTTTTCCTGCCTGACTCCTCTTACTGACCTTCATGACTAGCCCTTCGTGTTTTCTTGCAGCTCCTATCGTTTTCAATGTGATTGAAACAACCTATTTCCTGATTGTGTTGTTGTCACTTTGTGCCAGTGTGCTGTCCACAATTTGTGAACGCAAACAAATTGTTTTTTGCACTTCATTATTTTAGGAAAGTAAATCTTAAGAAATGGCTACTTAGAACATGTACTCGAAAGTACATATCATTTACCGAATAGCATCTTAACAATCGCAATTTTATGATTCAGAAAATTACACGTGCCCTATGTTCTTAAAATAGTTGCAACTATCCATGTTGTATAGTTAGACAATAGATTGAGGATTTAAGGCAAGAGTCTGAATTATAAGGGCGAGATGGCTCTATGCATGGCTCCTGTTGACTCCAGAGATGACATTGCTGTGGCAAGGCCTTCAGGGGATGAGATAATTGCAGACTTCACAGTCAGCCATTCACACTCTTCTCAGAGACTGATATATATTTTTAAATAGTTGATTCACAATACGCCCTATTTAGTGATAGATAGATAGATAGATAGATAGATAGATAGATAGATAGATAGATAGATAGGTAGATAGATAGATAGATAGATAGATAGATAGATAGATAGATAGGCAGGATAAGACTAGGCCAGCCTATGCACCGACACATAGAGTGCCCAAATACTGCACTGGGGGTTAGGCTCTATACCAGATTCGCCCCCCTTACTGATTTGGAAGCATGCGATTGACCACCAACACCTACTCATCCATTGCCCCCAACATTGGCCAACACTGCTTCCATCACGGAGGTTCCACCCTTGCCCCTTCCCTCCCAGGAAATAGGGGAAAGAAATAGGATAAGTCTAGTAACATGGAATGTGGCGGGAATCGCTTCAAAGGTAGGAAATGACGAGTGGCTTAACCATTGGCAAACAATGGATATTATTTGCTTCCAAGAAACCTGGGCTAAGGACCCAGTTTTTTTCCCGGGGTTTCTCACAATTCACACACCTGCAGTGCCTTCGGAATCAGGCAGAGCTAAGGGCGGTTTACCAACCTTAGTCTCTAATACACTAGTGGTACAAGTAAAACAGGTGGGCCCCCAGAATAGCTACTTCCAAATTCTCCAAATGGAGTTCACAAACGAAGGCCATTGGATATTAATTAATTTTTATAATAATGACTTTGGGGGTAATATGAAACGAGTGGTAGATGATTTAAACAATGAACTTCGACTAATTAACTCATGAACACGGAAGGGTCTTCCTAGCATAATCTGGCTGGGGGATTTTAACACCCATCTGTGCAAGCACAATGAGGTTAGTGTGTGTGGGCTGGACGATCTGCACGGCAACCCCCTCTTACATTTCACACACAGTGAATATGGCGACACGCTCAACAGACTACTACACATAAGGAACCTGACTGTAATCAATAGTTGCAAGACAGGTCAGATAGAGCCAACATAGAGGGGTCGATTCCGATCTCGGCCGGTAGGGCTCCGAATCGGACTCGGCATTACCGGATCCGATTCGGAGCCCTGATTCCCGACCAAGTCGGACGTGCGTCCGGGCGAGCGAGTACGATGCGAACGTACGCGAAATCGCCGACCGACTCGTTCGCGGGACCCAACCGCTCCGACCGACTCGCACGGACACGACTCGCACCGCGCAATGTAGACGTTCCCCGGCCGGGTAAGTACGATGCGCGCCGCGAGCAGTCCGACCGACTCGCGCCGTCCGGCTCGAAAGAGCAGTCGGAGCCGCACTTTGGGGGTCCGTGTCAGACCCCCCTGTACGCCTAGCCGCGCGAGTCGCACACAGGGGGGACCCATGGGTTCCCCTACCTGTGCGTGTACGGCACGACCCGCCTCGATGCGTACTCCGCTATAGGGGCGCCTTGTTCGCCTCGCACCCATTGAGTCAATGGGAGCCCGCGTACGCGTTGTACGACCGGCTCCCATTGACTTCAATGGGAGTCCGACCGAATCGAGTCCGATAGCATGCGAACGCATCGTACTCGTTCGGTCGGACTGCTAGGGTCCGATTCGGTCGGAAATCTCTCCGGGTCCGGCTCGGTCGGAGAGATTTCCTGCCCGAATCGGAATCGGCCCCTTAGAAGGAATAACTCGGAGTCCACAATTGATTTCATTCTAGCCTCCTCTGTAATACAAGATAGAGTGGACCATTTCAGCAACACATTTACTTGCCATAGCGACCACGCAATACTACTCATTTACCTAAGGACCCCTCAAAAAGCGAAGAGACATCAACTGTTGGTGAATAACATCGCACTATCCAGAAACAATGGATACCAAATTGGGCACAGGTAGAGAAAAAGAATCTGGCCTCTGCTATAATAGCCCAAGTAAGGGGGGATATTCTACATTGCTTGGCTGAGGACCCCTCTCCCTCCCTTCTAGTTTCCCAGTTTAGATCCCTTCTAACAAAACTAAAAGCCGCACTTACTCGATATAAACCAGCAAATGGCACACCACCTGGTCGTTGGTTTGATTCATCATGCTGGTTAGCAAAGAGAGCCCTTGACAGTGCCTTAAAAACCCAGCCCAGAGTTCCGGCACTGATAAGATCACTCCGCAAAGATTATAAGCAGGCTAGAAGTATACGTGTGAAGGAACTAAGGGAGAAGGCCTGGGATGACCTTGAACAAGCCGCAAGCTCACATAATAGCAGGGAGTTTTGGAAGGTCATAAATGCCCCATACTTCAAAGACTCAAATGACCCCTCTTTGGACACAGACGTAGAGGAAGATGCATGGATAGGTCATTTCGAAAGCATCTTTGTACAACAACCTCCCCAAGAGCTCCCCCAACTTGATCTACTGCCCCCACCCAAGGAATCCTGTCCTTCTTGCTGTATGAAGTGAGAAAAGGACTGGAAGCCTGCGTTCAAGGGAAAGCCCCAGGACCGGATGGGTCCCAATCAACCTCTTCCAGGCCAATTACGATCTGTGGGTTCCTTTAATAACAAACGTTTTTAATAGCATAGCGGTAGAGGGTCCCCCACCATCCTGGAACCACAGTGCAATAGTTCCAATCTTCAAGAAGGGAGACAGGGGCTGTCCCAAGAACTATAGGCCCATCTCCCTCCTGGACACAACCGCCAAACTTATGGGTCGGCTGTTGTTAGCCAGGTTGGAGGAGTGGGCACGAGAATGTAATTTCTTAATTCAGGCACAATATGGCTTCCAGAAAGGTAAGGGGACAGTGGACCAATGTTTAAACCTTTCGCTTTGCATAGACAAATATGCGAAGGCCAAAGGTGGGAAGATATATATGGCCTTCATGGACTTGTCAGCGGCCTTTGATTGTGTGTCCCACTCTAAGCTGTGGCCTATGATGGAGGGCATGGGGATCGATCCCCTGATTATCCATTTTATTCGTCAGCTGTATGCCAATGCCACTGCCTATGTGCAGTATGGCAGAAATGGGGAATGCACGCGCTCATTCAAGATCGAGAAAGGAGTCAGACAGGGATGTGTCCTCGCCCCGTTTCTTTTTTCTATCTATACTAACGGGGAGGAGGTGGCCCTGTCTGGCCTCTCTTTAGACGTGCCAAAATTCGATAACACCTCCCTCCCAATATTGGCGTATGCTGACGATGCGGTTTTAATTGCTAGGGCAGGGGTAGCCCTCCAAAGCCTTATATCTTCGTATGCTTCATTTATGGCTTCACTAGACCTTAGAGTGAACGAATCCAAATCATTCATCATTATAGCTGGAGCTTCTAGAGGTGCGAAAGTGCTGCATTTCCATCTAGCCACAAAGAAAATTAAGGTGGTTGACTCCTTTCCGTACCTGGGAATCTTGTTTGATAACAAGCAATCCTGGAACAATCTGGTGGCAGCAAGAGCCCTGGGCATGGAAAGAGGTCTCCAAGCTTTAAAAGGTTTTGCTAAAAAATTAGGAGCCAGCCCTTTGGACACAATCAAAAACATCTACCAAGCTAAAACAAAGGCGGCGGCAGTTTATGGGGCCGGAGTTTGCGGAATGGCCCACACTAACCAGTTGCAGAAATTGGAAGATACCTTTTTTAAGTCGAGGATTTCGTTACCACCCTCAACCTCTAACTACATTTTACACCTTGAACTGGGTCTTCCGTCCTTGCTTGACTCTATCAGATTGGCGCCCATCCTGCTGTGGCTCTCGATCTGGCGCAGGGCCACTGTCAACCTAACCCAACGTATAATTGGTGATTGCCTGAGGCTCGAGGGCTATGGCAGGATTGGCTGGCTTAGATACGTGGAGGCGGAATTAAATGCAATTGGGCAGGGAGAACTATTTAGAGACCCCTCATCTTGTAGCAAGGTCTCTAAACGGAAAATAACCGAATTATTCTTGCAGAAGGCTAACCTTGATCGTAGGGAAAAGAACAGGCACCTACAGGCGCTCACAGTTTACGACCAAATTCCGCCAAGACTTGGAGAAGGCTATTCTTATCTCTCCTCCATCGCTGTAGCACAGCACAGATTTATTCTGCTGCGCTTCCGCTTGAATCTAATCCCCTTGATGTTTGGGTTCCCAGAGAAGAGGTTCAAGCACGCAGACTTGAGCCCCTGCCCCTGCGACAATTACTCACTCCAGTCCGATTCACATCTGGTACTGTTTTGCAAGTTTTATCATACTGAAAAAGAAAGGTTCCTCCTCCCAATCTTAAGGCGTCAAAAGTTTACCCAATGCAGACTGGCACTGTACTTTTTAAAAGCTCTCCCTAACCCCCATGTTTGTTTTATGGCAGCATCCTTTTTGTGGGCTTGTTGGAGAAATAGAAGGGTGAGGAGCTTGTCGCCCTAAACTTCAGTATCCATGGATTAAAAATGTACATGTGATTTTGGTTTTAATGAGGCACCTAAAAGTTTAATAAGATCTTAAACGTTTTTTGTTTTCATGTAATTTGTTTTATCATGGCCCACTTGATGAAATTGTGCTTTTATGATCTGGTTGTAAATAGATCGAATAAAGAAGAAAAAAAATAAAAATAAGATAGATAAATTAATAAGATGGATAGATAGATGATGGATGGATAGATATATATTATATAATTATATATAGAGAATAATAATACAAGGTGGGAGTCTCCACTGTGTAGTTGTAGTTAGGTCAGAGTTTCAGACATTTTGGGAAAAATAGTAGTTAACGAGGTGGACTTGAAAGGGTTGAAAACATAGATATATGGACGATTGGTTTGCCACTGGTGTCCTGTGATGCTGTAAATTAAAACATTTGAGTGATCTGATTAAAGAGAGAGCTTCTTTTGTCTGTCGAACAACTCTGTTCTGCTGGACTGGTACCAATCCCACTCGACTGAACAATCTGACTAGCTGTCAGCAACATGAACAAAAATGTTACAGCAATCAATACAGTACACGGGGACTAAGTTCCCCTGTCCTGAGCTTTAAACTGGAAAAACAATTAAGGGAGTATGGTAAGGGTACCCTGACCTCCCTGGCACTTTTCAGGGTGACAATGCAGGGTTCGCTGAAGCTTGCATGGTCCTGCGTTACCATGGACGTGACGCATGGCCATTTAACAGGTCATGAGTGAAACAATATGTGAGGTCTTAAGAAGAACATGGCAGTGGCACAAGTTATAGTTGGCTTAGTAAACTATAACTGGTTGAATTTCAGTGTTTTTTCAGTTTAAAAAAGTTCGTTTTTACTTCATTTCAACACCTTACCAAAAGGTCCAATCCAATGAATATTCGTTTTTGACTCAAAAACCATAAAAGATTAAAACAAAATATACATTCACATCCTTCACAGTTCATTTGAGGTGATAAAAAAGCAGGCGATAATAAAAGAAACAACTAAAAACATACATGGAACTCCTCCAAAAGTGCATAATATAAAGGAAACTCTTCAGCCATGGTGGTTTCCTATTATACTCATAGTCCTCAGAAAATTTTGAGGTTACTTATAAAAGACGTCCAAAAAGTTGATCGAAAAATAGTTCCTATGGCTAAGAACTCATAATTCATAGCGTTTCCTAACCATAAAAGCACTTCTTATAAAATTTACAATTGCATAACAAATGGCTGGCACCTATAGTTGTTGTAAAATTACCATTGAAGGTCTAACATTAGATTGACAGAGAGTTGGAGCCAAGTAAGACATTTGTGGTGCAAAGTTCAAAGTGCAAAACAACATAAAGTGACATGTAACTAAAGAAAACACAACAGAGTAGTGAGCCTTTTGATACGGCACCTCTCTCTAGTCTCAGCCATTGAAATTAAAAATATTCTGACCACTAATACGTGCACTCAACTAAAGCACCTGCTGCTCAAAAAGGTTCGACTCTAAGGTCAAATAATGTCACAAATGAAAAATAGTGGTGCACAGATAAATCAAAGTTCATTCAAAGAGGTCAAATTATATGTTGCATGTGTTGCATATCTTCTTTACTTCTAAAGGCTTGCTGCTATGTTTTGTTGTCGTTAGTAATTTGTAGAGGCGGCTGCACTCCCGCCTTCCCTGAATGGTAGCTTGGTATATCATGGATTAACATGTCCAGGTTTAAGGACAGGAGGGAACAACTAGCGCATGACTTTTCTCAGTACAGACAGCACAGAATAGCAGCAGGGAAGGTGGTGATACCAGGAAGGGACTAAAGGTGAAATTCCAAAAGGTAGAATGATTGAAAAAAATAAAATTAACAAGATGGTGGGATCGGGTTACATTGCGGAAATATCTGGATAACAGGATCCCGAGGGCGTTGAGAATACTAATATTCCCTACATTTGAGGACCTAGATGAAGAATCAAAGAGGGAGTGGGATGATAACCTACAGAGTGCATCAGTGACAATGATGAGAATATTAGTTGCACATGCAGATATAAAAATGACTAGGCTACAGACAGAAATTGACAAAATGGAGAAGGAGATTGAAGCGAGTGACCTCAAGGAAGTCATAAAAAAGAGCTATGAGATTTTGAACAAGGTCATCGAGGGTCATCAGGTATATTTATGAGATTAAAAAAATTAAAAAGATCAGGAGAGATGAGATGGACTACAAGAAAGGGAGAATATACACATTGACAAGAAAGTACGACAATGTTAAGGTACCAGGGGATGGCAAGAGAGGACGGGATGATACCATGGACACTAGGTCCATAAGCAGCATCTCCTTAACATGTGCAGAGAGTATTCCCAAACTAGAAAGACATTTGGGTGCCTCCACTCCACAAGGCTCAACTTTGACTTTTTTAGTAGAGATGGAACGACTGAGATTAGGGAACAAGCAAATAAGGAAAGATCAAAAACTCGAAGTTGTTAGAGGAGATGGAGGAAAAAAGAAGGAGTCGGTTGGCCCGGGGGTACAAACACGCTCCAGGAAGAACTAGGACCCTCTGTTATTGTGAGCTATGAGGGATGCGTGAAAGTGGGGGCCAATAATGAAGCTGCACAGTGCGAAGTGGAAAGCAGTAAGTTGGAAATTGTTAATCTATTAGACTATGTCCTGGATGAGAATGAACAAGAGTCCTGAGTAAATGATTGGACTTCTGCCATATGTACGTGGGAGATCCTATCAATGTATTTGTAGATTGATGTAAATTCAATAATTTTCACACAGCACCAACATGAGGTGCTGCCTTTGTTGAACAACCCCCGCTCCCCACCTCACACACGGACTGTCTCTGACCTATGTGATAATTATACAAGTGCTGCTTTCATTAACAGAAGAGGAACTGATACCTTTGGAAAGATTGGCAGACAGATTGGCTATTTCAGAGAAATTAAACATAGACAGTGACCTTAAACAAACGGTCCAAGTTTGTGGCCTCTGGTATACATCAAAACATTGAGATCTTTAGGGAAAGAGTGACGAAAGAACTATATAAGCTCTATGATGATGTGGGAAAGAAATCAAATAAGACATACAACCTAACACAAGCCGAGAGGGGAGCATTGTGTAAATTACAAATGAATGATACAATTGTCATCAGAGAGGCCGACAAGGGCAGCAACATAGTTGTTATGAGTAAGTCAGACTACATCTTAGAAATCAACAGACAGCTGTGTGACACTAGTCGTTATGACCTGATCACTCATAATCTGACTAAGGAAATGGCTGCCTTCATAAACATGAGTCTTAGTAACTGGATGGAATGGTGCCTGATCTCAGATGAGGAATACAGGTACCCATGAGTTAAGAACCAACATTTTCCGTGCATTTACCAAAAATCCACAAAGGGGGGATTTCCCCCCAGGGAGGCCGGTTACATCTGGGGTGGACTCCCCGACGGAGCATTTATCTGAATATGTGGACAAGCTCTTGCAGCCCTTCGTGTGTAATCTACCCTCTTATATTCAAGATAGCAAGGACATCCTCAACAAGTTTGAAGATGGTGTGTGGTCGAAAGAATTGACGTTTGTGAAGTTTGATGTCACAAGACTTTATACATGCATAAAGAAAACGATTGGTATACTGGCAGTGAAATCATTTTTACATACAAGGACCACAGATTAGTTGGAACACAACAGAATGATCATAGAAATTATTGATATCATTCTGACAAATAACTTTTTTTAGCATGATGGACGATGGTATCATCAAATGCAAGATCCCACACTGGGTTCCAGGTTTGCTCCCTCGTACACCGGCCTATTAATGGGCTGCTGAGAGAGGGAGCATGCCTGGGGCCGATGTGCCTCCCCCTGGACAGATCACATCGTGTTTTGGGGGAGTTATATCGATGATATCATTATGTCCTGGAAGGGATCAGTGGAGGAACTGACTTTCTACTATGGGTATCTTAATGACAACCATTTTTAACATCAGGCTTACCATGAATCATAGCAAGGAGAGGATTGGCTTTCTGGATCTACAGCTTTATGATAAGCAGGGAATATTACATAGTATGATTTTTAGAAAAGCTACCGCCTGTAAAAGTGTTCTAGATGCTACAAGTGCCCACCTGAGGTCGGTCATTAACAATCTACCCTATGAGGAAATGGTTTGCATAAGGCGCAACTGCAGTGAAATGCAAACCTTTTCCCCAAACATAGAGGGTGTCAAACAACGATTCAGGGCCAGAGCTATGAGGATAGGATTTTACAAAAAGCGGAGGATAGGATACAATGAGTACCAAGAAAGGTCACACTTAGCAAGAAGACCAGACAAAGCAAGGTAAAACAGTGCCAACTGGAATTCATTACCAAATACACCAGGAATATTAACGATATCTATAAGCTCTTGCGATATCTATAAGATCTTAATCCTAGGTACCTTACTGCGGGAGGTACCTAGGATTAAGATTGGCATTTCTGTGAAACCCAAGTTGACATATCTTAAAGGAAAAACAATAAAGGATTGACTTTGTCTCAGTTGTGTAACTTCATCTTAAAGGGCGGACACATGGCTGCCTGCACCTGTGAAAGGTTTTTTTTTACGTATAATGAATGCAATGTATGGAAATATGGAAAGAACAAGACCAAGCAATTCTGCTATAACAGAAGACGAACCAACAACATACCTCATCGCATTAACTGTAAAGCCAAGTTTGTGACTACGTTATTGGCTGCAAATTTGATATAATATTGGTTGGCATCATGGTGGATCATTGAAATATCGCATTCAAAAGCACGTTCGTGCCATTAAGAACGAGAACAGGAGATATCCCATGACCTTCCACATGATGAAACATCATGCTAGCAGTGTGGACATCGGGTTTCATGGTATTGACCATGTCCCACCCAATACCAGGAGTAGAGACATGGAATTAATGTTGAGGCACAATGAAGCAGGGTGGATCTGTCTTTTGCATTGCATAAAAATGGGTCACAACTAACCCTGGGCATAATACTTTGCTACGCTCACGAAGCATGCAAAGTTTGTGCTACTACGCACATTGCATGTAGCAGAGTGAATAACTGTGCTAATCAACGTAGCATAGCAGGAGTATAATAAACTCCTTAAAATGCTTTGATAAAGCAATTTTTTATGCTAAAAAGCATATAACAAATTCACAAAAATGAATTTTGACAATAAAATATCAAGCAAATGAGAGAGGTGATGATTTTGGAGTCTCCCTAACCTAGGGGAGGACCAAGCAGATGCCTTGAACACAAAAAGCATATCATGTGAACGATTCAATGGTGGTCCCTTCCTCCTAGGACCACCCCAAGCACAGTTATGGGCAAAAATACAATCCCAACCAAGGCCTGCAAAGCATTATGGGACGAGATTAGCAGTGGGCAGTGAATATTATAGTGTCCAATATCAAAATAATTCTACAAAGAGCTGCAGTTCAACTAGTCGTTACTAGGTGTCCCTCACGAGTCAAATGCAAAAGCATTGAAATTATTAATACATCAAGCTGCAGTTCCACTAGTCGTTACAAGATGTCCCTCACGAGTCAAATGCAAAAGTATTGAAAACCTTTCATGAAGCTTTTGCATTTGACTCGTGAGGGACACCTAGTAACGACTAGTGGAACTGCAGCTCTTTGTAGAATTATTTTGATATTGGATACTATAATATTCACTGCCCACTGCTAATCTCGTCCCATAATGCTTTGCAGGGCCTTTGGTTGGGATTGTATTTTTGCCAATAACTGTGCTTGGGGTGGTCCTAAGAGGATGGGACCACCACCGAATCGTTCAATAAGATGTGCTTTTTGTTTTCAAGACATCTGCTTGGTTCTCTCCCTAAGTTAGCGAGGATACCAAAATCATCACCTCTCTCACTGCTTGTTAATTTTTTGTTTTCACTTTAGTGAAATGACTATATGCATTTTTAGCATATAAAGACAGAAATATTTATTTTATCTTAACTTGTACTGTACAAGATGCTTTTGGTAATTATTATACAGTGCAGTCAAGCACACAGCTACACACTACGCAATTTGCATAGCTACGTGTAGTTGAAGCTGTACTTCACGTAGCTACGTGAAGTGCTACTACGCAAACTACGCCCAGGCTTAGTCACAACATGGACGAAGAATTTCATTATTTCCTGTGATAACCTGATATGAAGTTGGGTGGGGCTCTGGTTGACATTGAATTTCGTATAACATATAGGAAGGTTAACAAAGGGATAACCCAATGGGCCATACAAGGCATTTCACTCTCTGGATATTTATCCCAAATGTGTGACCATAAAGGTGGACACAATGAATACAAGTTTTAGCGGCTCTCCTCTTCTTTGTTATTTTAATGGTATAGGATACATTGTGTATTTTCTTGAAATGACTGTTCAAGCTTACTTGTATGTTGCCTGATGGATTGACATTGGACAATTTTATGGTTATGTTCATGTTGGAACTGTGTTTTCTTGAGAGGTGGATGGGGCTTTGCAAATATATTCTCTCTTTGGTCTTCTTCTGTCACAATTTGGATTGTTGTGATTTTCTTGCGTGTTTACCTAATCAATATGATGCCTGGAATGGGATTTCCATGTGCATTGATACACCGTGGTACACAGTCGACAGGGATTAACACAAGCCCCGCAAAGATTGTGATCATTGGGCATAATCATTTTATTTGTTACTATGGCGGGGTTTAATGCATCATTTGCTGGACTAAGGAATTACCAATTTCCTCCATTTAGAATTTGTATGGTGAAAGCGCTGGTGGGAGCTTAGTGAATTGTTAGCGTCTACGTGATGCCTTGCAAATTGATTGATAATGGTAACAGTATTTTCAGGTGGGCACATTTGTGTATTGTGCTTTTTGGAATTAGCATGGCGGAAGCATTTGTGCTAATATAGAGATGTGATAGCATCCATATGGTGCGTTGCACCGCATGGAATCACCGTCCCGTTTTGTTTTGCTTTGAATCAATATGGTATTATTAAGAACTTGCCATTTTACTTTGATTGGTATTCTCCTTTCTCTTCTGTTACAATAAATATGGTAGGAGTGTCTTTTGGATGGAATATGTGGAAAGGGATCGCCTCTTCCATTCTATTTCAAATGAATATGGTAAACTCTCTGGGGCCGATTCCGATTCGGGCCGGAAAACATACTGACCGACTCGGTACGGGAATTTAGTCCGACCGACACGTACCGGCGCTGCCCGACCCGGGTAGTACGATGAAATGCATGTGAATCACAACCGACTCGTACGGAACACAAGCCGAACGACCGAACCGGACGGAAACAAGCTATCCGGCCGGAAAACCACGCGAATCGCACCGACCGACACGCACCAGGAATGAACACGAACGAAACGTACCCGCGAACTCCGACCCGCGCAGTACGATGCAATGCGTGGAAAACCAGACCGAGTCGCACGGAGCTCAAGCCAAACGACCGACACGCATACAAAAGCCAGCCGAACCAACACAATACTCTGCGACCGACGGGTACGCCGCACAATAAACCTAGCTGAAACACAGCGGGAACGACTCGGAGAAGCTCGCACGAGACAACTGCAGCGTCCTACTCGGTCAGAAGAACGTCTCCTACATGCACAAAAATTACAAAGGAAAAAATACAAAAAAAGAGGGCCTAACAAGCAATGACAAAGTCAATAAATACAGGGGGAAAAAAACATGGAACAAGGACACACCCCCAACTCCACCTATATAAAGGCCACAAATCCCTACCATGATCCTTTGCGAATTCCACTGACCTGCCAGCACAGAACACCATCAGACAGCAACCACAGACACACTCACAGCTCATCCATCACACAAGCCACACACCATTAGCACCTCAACAAATAGCACCCTCACATACACCCAGCAAAACCTACACTCACCCACCCTCACTTGCACACACACACACACATCAATCACCACCACCACCCATCACCATGCCCCCAAAGAAGAATCATAAGTTCCTAGATAGTGAATTGGAAGTCCTGGTAGACGAAATCCTCAGGGTAGAGCCACAGTTGTTTGGTACATTGGTCCAACAGACCCCCATGGCGCAGAAAACCAAGATGTGGGAGAGGATCGTCGACAGGGTCAACACACAATCACCATGTTTGCGCACAAAGGAAGACATCCAGAACAGGTGGTATGATGTGCGCAGGAGGGTTAGGGACCTACTGAAGAAGGATTACATCGTCAGTCAGCGCACCGGCAGTGGCCCTCCTGCTAAACCACTATACCTCAGGCCATGGGAGGAGAAGGTGCGGGCCATCCTACAACCAGTGAGCGTATATGGACTAACAAACATCCCAGAGCCTGGTGAGTACACTACAAATATACACAATATGGTGTGACAATACACACACATCACTGTCAAGGGGATAATCAAACCATGCACCCTTAGCAAATCCACAGCAACCAAAACATAATCATCCCAAGATGTGAATGCCAGTCAGACAAACACAATACCTGCCATCTCATAGTGATATGTAACTGTGTCATGACATGTACAAACCTAACAACAAATAGAGCAAGGCAGTGGCACAAATATAACCAACAAACACTGTCAGATATTTTTCCACCACTAGAACACCACCTCACAGGGAAGCTCACTGAAAGGAAGGAATTCTGTGTATGCTGGTGAAGTCAGTGTAGCCAATAGCATGATGGGAGTTGTAGTCACAGATATTGGTCACCCTCACAATTGGCCCATCAACACCACCCTGAACCATGCTCACATCACAGGGAGTGGAAAAGAAATGACAAGATGGCTGACACTGGGTACTGCTGTGGGGAGCACAAGGCCCTGCTGGGAACTGTGCACCAACAAACAGCAGGACACCACTGTCAGCCATCTTGCCATTGCTGTCACACTCACACACAGTGAAGTCGACTCAAAAGGAAGGAAGTATGGGCATGCTGGGAAGGGGGGTGTAGGCAATAGCATGATGGGAGTTGTAGTCACAGATATTCGTCACCCTCACAATTGGCCCATCAACACCACTCTGAACCATGCTCACATCACAGGGAGTGGAAAACAACTGACAAGATGGCTGACACTGGGTACTGCTGTGGGGAGCACAAGGCCCTGCTGGGAACTGTGCACCAACCAACAGCAGGACACCACTGACTGACATCCTGAAAGCCAACTTGCACTCCCTGCAATGGAAGCACGTTCCATGGTGGGATATCTGGCTGGTTGGGAAGGAGGACTGACAGCTCTGACCATAGTTACAAGCAGCTCTCCTCACACACCCCCTTAACACTAACTCCACATAACCCACCTGGGAGAAGGCAATGCCTCACACTCTAATTGAAGATCCCACAAAGAACCACCACCCTGGGTTATGCTGTGTGAAGCACAGGGACACTCTTGGGACTTGTAGCCAAACAAACGCCAGGACAACAATGTCAGCCATCCTGTCAGCACAGGCACACTACCCCACAGGGAAGCAGAGTCAAAAGGAAGGAAGTATGGGCATGCTGGGAAGGGGGGTGTAGGCAATAGCATGATGGGAGTGGCAGTCACAGCTCAACATCCCCCACCCACATGGCCCAGCAAGCTAGTACTGAAGCATGCACACCACACAGGGAGTGAAAAGCCACTTCAAAGATGTCTGACACTGGCCTCAGCTGTGGGGAGCACAAGGCCCTGCTGGGAACTGGGCACCAACAAACAACAGGACCACATTGTCAGCCATCTTGCCATTGCTGTCACACTCACACACAGTGAAGTCGACTCAAAAGGAAGGAAGTTTGGGCATGCTGGGAAGGGGGGTGTAGGCAATAGCATGATGGGAGTTGTAGTCACAGATATTGGTCACCCTCACAATTGGCCCATCAACACCACTCTGAACCATGCTCACATCACAGGGAGTGGAAAACAACTGACAAGATGGCTGACACTGGGTACTGCTGTGGGGAGCACAAGGCCCTGCTGGGAACTGTGCAACAACCAACAGCAGGACACCACTGACTGACATCCTGAAAGCCAACTTGCACTCCCTGCAATGGAAGCACGTTCCATGGTGGGATATCTGGCTGGGTGGGAAGGAGGACTGACAGCTCTGACCATAGTTACAAGCAGCTCTCCTCACACATTCCCTTAACACTAACTCCACATAACCCACCTGGGAGAATGTAATGCCTCACACTCTAATTGAAGATCCCACAAAGAACCACCACCCTGGGTTATGCTGTGTGAAGCACAGGGACACTCTTGGGACTTGTAGCCAAACAAACGCCAGGACAACACTGTCAGCCATCCTGTCAGCACAGGCACACTATCCCACAGGGAAGCAGAGTCAAAAGGAAGGAAGTATGGGCATGCTGGGAAGGGGGGTGTAGGCAATAGCATGATGGGAGTGGCAGTCACAGCTCAACATCCCCCACCCACATGGCCCAGCAAGCTAGCACTGAAGCATGCACACCTCACAGGGAGTGAAAAGCCACTTCAAAGATGTCTGACACTGGCCTCAGCTGTGGGGAGCACAAGGCCCTGCTGGGAACTGGGCACCAACAAACAACAGGACCACATTGTCAGCCATCTTGCCATTGCTGTCACACTCACACACAGGGAAGTCGACTCAAAAGGAAGGAAGTATGGGCATGCTGGGAAGGGGGGTGTAGGCAATAGCATGATGGGAGTTGTAGTCACAGATATTGGTCACCCTCACAATTGGCCCATCAACACCACTCTGAACCATGCTCACATCACAGGGAGTGGAAAACAACTGACAAGATGGCTGACACTGGGTACTGCTGTGGGGAGCACAAGGCCCTGCTGGGAACTGTGCAACAACCAACAGCAGGACACCACTGACTGACATCCTGAAAGCCAACTTGCACTCCCTGCAATGGAAGCACGTTCCATGGTGGGATATCTGGCTGGGTGGGAAGGAGGACTGACAGCTCTGACCATAGTTACAAGCAGCTCTCCTCACACACCCCCTTAACACTAACTCCACATAACCCACCTGGGAGAATGCAATGCCTCACACTCTAATTGAAGATCCCACAAAGAACCACCACCCTGGGTTATGCTGTGTGAAGCACAGGGACACTCTTGGGACTTGTAGCCAAACAAATGCCAGGACAACACTGTCAGCCATCCTGTCAGCACAGGCACACTACCCCACAGGGAAGCAGAGTCAAAAGGAAGGAAGTATGGGCATGCTGGGAAGGGGGTGTAGGCAATAGCATGATGGGAGTGGCAGTCACAGCTCAACATCCCCCACCCACATGGCCCAGCAAGCTAGCACTGAAGCATGCACACCTCACAGGGAGTGAAAAGCCACTTCAAAGATGTCTGACACTGGCCTCAGCTGTGGGGAGCACAAGGCCCTGCTGGGAACTGGGCACCAACAAACAACAAGACCACATTGTCAGCCATCTTGCCATTGCTGTCACACTCACACACAGTGAAGTCGACTCAAAAGGAAGGAAGTATGGGCATGCTGGGAAGGGGGGTGTAGGCAATAGCATGATGGGAGTTGTAGTCACAGATATTGGTCACCCTCACAATTGGCCCATCAACACCACTCTGAACCATGCTCACATCGCAGGGAGTGGAAAAGGACTGACAAGATGGCTGACACTGGGTACTGCTGTGGGGAGCACAAGGCCCTGCTGGGAACTGTGCAACAACCAACAGCAGGACACCACTGACTGACATCCTGAAAGCCAACTTGCACTCCCTGCAATGGAAGCACGTTCCATGGTGGGATATCTGGCTGAGTGGGAAGGAGGACTGACAGCACTGACCATAGTCACAAGCAGCTCTCCTCACACACCTCCTTAACAATAACTCCACATAACCCACCTGGGAGAATGCAATGCCTCACACTCTAATTGAAGATCCCACAAAGAACCACCACCCTGGGTTATGCTGTGTGAAGCACAGGGACACTCTTGGGACTTGTAGCCAAACAAACGCCAGGACAACACTGTCAGCCATCCTGTCAGCACAGGCACACTACCCCACTGGGAAGCAGAGTCAAAAGGAAGGAAGTATGGGCATGCTGGGAAGGGGGTGTAGGCAATAGCATGATGGGAGTGGCAGTCACAGCTCAACATCCCCCACCCACATGGCCCAGCAAGCTAGCACTGAAGCATGCACACCTCACAGGGAGTAAAAAGCCATATCAAAGATGTCTGACAATGGTGCTCTGTTGTGGGGAGTACAAGGCCCTGCTGGGACCTGTGCACCAACCAACAGCAGGACACCACTGAATGACATCCCGAGAGTCAACCTGAACCCACTGCAAGGGTGGCATGCTTCATGGTGGGATAACTGGGCTGGGTGGAGAAGGCGGGCCGGATGTCCACCAAATGCTGGCCATGCACACACCTCAACATTCACATTGAAATGCCTCAGGTTTGCAGGACAATGTGCTACACCAATATCAACCTCTTACTGTGACAACTTAGGACAATGCAATGTACAGGCCCGCATCCAGAGGTACAGTCACAACTGTCAGGTGTGTGAACCATTGATGCCTGTAGAAATATAACATACATTGTGTGTCTCTTCCAAAAACAGGTGATGATGGGGACACAGCAGCAGGCGAGGAGGAGTCCCTGTCCCAGGCTCCGGGGGACACTGAGCCCATTGGTGTGGAACAGCCTCTGGCCACCTCGGATGGCGAAGACCTACCTGGCCCCTCCAGCGTGAGTCATTATGCAGCACCAGCAGGACCAACATCTGCACCCACTCCTCCAACAACTGCCAACACACAGACCACCCCCGCCGACACGGACAGACCAAGGACCACCAATGACAACAGCACAGGGACCCTGGCCCAACGTCGAGCTACGGACAACGAGCCCAGTAACAACCCCCAAGGGGGCCTAGGGTCACCTGTGCGTGCCACCGCAGGTCCCGCACGTGTCGCCAGGGGTGGTGGGAGGGGTGGTAGACATAGGTCGCTGTTTGCAGAGGGGTTTGGACTGCATGATGACCCACAACTGGCACGCATTGCTGAGGCGTACCAGAATAGCACCGGAGACGTCACCCAGGTAGTGGGGATCCTCAAGGACATTCAACAGCAGCAGGCTGCCCATCATGCCCGCTTGGACTCCCACATGTCCCGTGTGGAGACACACATGTCTCACATGGAGTCCAAGTGGGACACATGGCAAGAACTGACAGCGGTGCATAGGGACATATTCACATGGCTCCGCCAGAATAGCACCAACATGGCCACACCTCCCTGTGTGGCCACAACATCTGGTGCTGCAAGAACTGCAAGTGCCACAGGGAGGGAGGAGGACTCTGGCGGAGAGTCCCCTGCACCGCAGCAGCCTGCACGTGAGGGTCCCCCCCCAAAGAAGAGGGGTCGTCCGAGGAAGGAAAACTGAGAGGTCGATGGCCATGTACATCCCCCAGGAAGCCAACACCTGTACTGGAAATTATCCTTTGTGTGCTAACTGTTCACCCTGTAGAATGCAACACAACTCTCCCACATGACATGGGGAGTTTAAGTTGGACTAATGTATCAGATGACTGTGGACTTTACTCAGGACATTTCTGCTACCAACACTTCCAACTCATCTGGGAACTTTGGATCACAATCCCAATGTACAGCACCCACCATCCTGTGCACTATACTCACACATGTATGTTAATAAAATCACTAATACACCATACTTGCCTCTGTTGTGATTCCAACGTGGTGACTGTCATGGTGATGATGATCTGCTAAATTACACTGTGTATGCTAACTGCTACAGCAAGTACAACACCGTCATGTGAGTCATGGTGACGTGACACATATGAGGGAGACACACCACTAGGGCTACACAACACAGGGACACCAGGGCCATCGGACTCATCGCCTACACTGATGTTGCCAGGAAATACTGTGGAATGCACAGACACCACACCTATTCAGAGTCTGTGTTAACTAGCCCACAGGTGCAGTAAGCAAATGTCAGTCAGATGTGTGACCACAGACAACGCACATCCCAAAGTGAAGCACAGGTTTATTACACATTTGCAACATGTTGTTTCCACTACAAATGCAAGGTAATCCCACGTGGCAGTGGCCACACAGTCAAAAAGTGCAGAAGATATGAAGTCCAGGGGTGTGTGGCACATCACCTGTAGGGAAACGACTGCTGCCACCCTGAAAGCTGAATCATGGTGTCGGGGGATCCAAGTTGACCAAACAACTCCGTAAGCACCCTGTGAAGGACAGACATGACACACAGTCAAAACCACTGAAGAACAGGACAGAACTGCAATACTCATGCCCAATACATGTCACAAGATAACTACACAAAACCAAGTTAGCATGTCAACCCTGTTGGGGAGTACAGACTACCTGTAAGGACACATGGCTGCACGCATCCAGTCAAGTAGCACATGGCCACACTCAAACAGCACCAGAGCACCACCCACACATATCATGCAAACTCACATCATTGACATGACAACTCTCTGGATACTCACATTCAGCTGAAGAAGTTGGTGATGAGCTGTGTGCGGACATCACCATCATCATCATCATCATCACTGGCATCGTGGCCCAGGCCAGGATCCTCCACAGGTGGCGGACGTTGGTCATCGTCATCCAGGATGAGAGGCAACTCCTTCTGCACTGCCAGGTTGTGTAGCATGCAGCAGACGATGACAATCTTGCACACCATTGCTGGGGCATATGGGAGGGCCCCTCCTGTCTTGTCCAGGCGGTGGAAGCGGCTCTTCAGGAGACCAAATGTCCGCTCGATCACTCTCCTGGTCCGACCATGTGCCTCATTGTAGCGCATCTGGGCTGGTGTCACAGGGTTCCTGAGGAGTGTCAACAACCACGGCATGTTGGGGTATCCGGAGTCACCTACAGGCACATTAGCTGAGTACGAAAAGTGGGCAGAATACAACATAGCAGAACACACACAATGGTACAAAGTCAGTACACACCGACAAGCCAGGCACGCTGGTTCTGCATCTGTGACATCATCCTCGGGATGCGACTACTCCTCATCACGTAGGCATTGTGTGCCGATCCGGGGAAACGGGCACACACATGTGTGATGCACATATCTGCAAGACATACCACCAGAGCATTGATCGAATGATAATGTTTGCGGTTCCGGTATGCCTGCTCATGTGCCTGTGGTGGTACCAAAGCCACATGTGTCCCATCAATGGAGCCAATTACATGTGGCATCCTCCCCAGGGCATAGAAGTCACTCTTAACGTCAGTGAGTTGTCGACATTTGGGGAAATAGATGTACTGGTTCAGGTTCCTCAACATAGCCTCCAAAACATTGCGTAGCACACGGCTGAACATAGTCTGTGACATCCCACCACCAGTCGCCACAGTGTGTTGGAAGGTACCGGTGGCAAAGAAGTGTAGGGCTGCCATCACCTTCACCTTGGGGGTCAGTGCTGTAGGGTATGGGCGGCCAGGTTGCAAATGTGGGGCCAACTGCACCGCCAATTCCTCGAGCTGCGCCCTGTTGAAGCGGTACCGGCGGATGCAGTCACGTTCTACCATCGTTGCAAGGTCTGGGAATGGTCTATGGACAGCCGGTGCCCTGCAGTGCATAGGTGAAGAAAGAAAGATTGTCAGTCACCCCACATATGTGCCATTGACCATACTCAATATCACATGATACATCATCATGAGACACAAGTACCTGATGTGTGTGCCGTTCTGAATGGACAGATATGGCATCTACATGGCCAACATCTAACATCACAGTTCTACATGTGGTGACAACAAGTTCCATGTTCTGCAATGGGAAATCATTAGGCTGTGTCACAGTACCCATTTACTGCTGTCACGTCCCAAACACACACCACAGTGACATGTTTGGACAGATGCGCCACAGGCATCACAGCTCATTGATAGGTAGATTCCCAGGGACCCTGTATTGCCACATGGACACTGGCATGACATGGCGCATCATGTACACGCAAGAAAAACAACCATGACTCCCACAGGTAGTGGCCCCTGTTGCCTCTTCAGGACAGACATGGACGTCTGTGACACACACACGCACAACATCAAAGTCCATGCACAAACAACGTGGATGTGGAGACTGTCTCCCATTGTGCACATGAAATCAGAGACATCGGAAACACAACATGCACACAGACTGTGGAGGGCCATCACTATTGTGGCAATGGGTCACCCTGTGACGTACATACCTTCCCACATGGGACTCTGGGGGTATGTGACATGACATACACATACACAACCTGGAAATGTGACCATGCCACATGCTCTGAAATGAACAGTTGCACATCACAGTTGTCATGTGCACAACACACACAGGATCCTGTCCCCATGAACACGTGCACAGCCTGGGAGTGGCTGCCCCCAAGTGCCACCCCAAAGACCACATGTTGACCCCCATACACAGAAAAGGTGATGCAGCCTCACATGCCTTAGGATACAGTGTGGACAGGCTGTGGTGTTGTAGGTGTGCCCCTGAGTCCCTGGCAAGTATATGTGGCTGGCATACGTTCACCAGTGACAAGCATGGTGACAAATGCGAGTGACCTGTACAGGGACGCATCGTACAGCAATGGACTGATCAGTGTGCACGCACTGGCCATTGAATCTGTTGTGAGCGGGTACGCGTTGTACTGCAATGGACCGATCGGTGTGCAGGCACTGGCCATTGAATCTGTTGTGAGCGGGTACGCGTTGTACTGCAATGGACCGATCGGTGTGCACGCACTGGCCATTGAATCTGTTGTGAGCGGGTACGCGTTGTACTGCAATGGACCGATCGGTGTGCACGCACTGGCCATTGAATCTGTTGTGAGCGGGTACGCGTTGTACAGCAATGGACCGATCGGTGTGCACGCACTGGCCATTGAATCTGTTGTGAGCGGGTACGCGTTGTACTGCAATGGACCGATCGGTGTGAACGCACTGGCCATTGAATCTGTTTTGAGCGGGTACGCGTTGTACTGCAATGGACCGATCGGTGTGCACGCACTGGCCATTGAATCTGTTTTGAGCGGGTACGCGTTGTACAGCAATGGACCGATCGGTGTGCACGCACTGGCCATTGAATCTGTTGTGAGCGGGTACGCGTTGTACTGCAATGGACCGATCGGTGTGCACGCACTGGCCATTGAATCTGTTGTGAGCGGGTACGCGTTGTACTGCAATGGACCGATCGGTGTGCACGCACTGGCCATTGAATCTGTTTTGAGCGGGTACGCGTTGTACAGCAATGGACCGATCGGTGTGCACGCACTGGCCATTGAATCTGTTGTGAGCGGGTACGCGTTGTACTGCAATGGACCGATCGGTGTGCACGCACTGGCCATTGAATCTGTTTTGAGCGGGTACGCGTTGTACTGCAATGGACCGATCGGTGTGCACGCACTGGCCATTGAATCTGTTGTGAGCTGGTACGCGTTGTACTGCAATGGACCGATCGGTGTGCACGCACTGGCCATTGAATCTGTTTTGAGCGGGTACGCGTTGTACTGCAATGGACCGATCGGTGTGCACGCATTGGACATTGAATCTGTTGTGAGCGGGTACGCGTTGTCTTTTGAAATACGCATTGTACAGCAATGGGCCGGACGGTGCGCATGCATTGGCTAGGGCCTGGCATGGCAACGGACACGTTTTCGAAGCTGTAACGAGTCTGATGCAGTGAATTCAGTTGGCCAGCCACAACAATGTTGCAAAAACATGGGTGTCATGAAATTTAACTTTTGAAGGATGCTGTGGGCGTGTATAAGTTGTGCAATTCCATGGATTGGCCAGATTCAGAAGATGCAAACGACTTGGACCTATCACTTTGGACACATGGGACAGTATCTGCCTCTGCAGCACACATATAATGCTGGCTGTTCCCCTGGGAGCTCACTTGCCTGCACTACATGCTCCAGGACGACATCTGCCACCAAAACTGCTGCTGTCTCTACATCCTCTGGCTACTGCAATGGCACGTACTGTGGAGAGAGCCCCAGCCTTCAGTCTTGAGGAGAACCAGGCCCTGCTGGACAGCCTCCTTCCACAGTACAGCAAGCTGTATGGGAAACCAGGGGAGCAGGTGAGTGTGATGTCCACTGCCTTACTAATTGTGCATGTTGTCTGACTAGCAAGACTTACAGTGTGCACACCACTGACTAGCATGCTCACTGAGTAGTTCTCACCCCCCAAAGTGTGTAGTTACATGCACTGAACAGGTACAGTGCAGTAACAGTGCATTCCAACAAGATTTACTTCCCATGCAATGATACCATGTAGTAACTGCTGGCAATCTGTTCATAGCCATCGTTGCACTGCCTATGTACATCATATGCCCCAGTGATTGAGACATGTATATCCAACTGTGTGATGCACGTATATGTTGCATGTGTAGTAATGGCATTTTCACTTTGTCATCCTCACAGGTTGATGCCCACCAGAAGCAGGAAATCTGGCTGACCATCGCCCGGGCAGTAAGATCCGTGGGGGACTACAAGCGCCGGATCCGCAACTGCCAGAAGAGGTGGCAGGACCTTCGGGGCTGGACCAAGAGGATCGCAAGGGTCCAGCTGAAGCTGTTGCCTCCTCGCAGGAGGGGCGGACACCTGACCCTGACCCCCCACATGCTCAGGATCCTGGCAGTGGTTTTCCCTGACCTGGATGGGCAGCTGAAGGCCAGACAGCAGCAAGGAGGGGGTGAGTCCATGACTGCACTGTGCACTTTGTCTGACATGCTATGTGCCCTCCTCTGGCCTGGTTAAACTTCCACAGTACATCAGTCTTGTGGTCCAGGACCCATGTCCCTCAATTGTGACATGCCCACTCCTCATCTGATATGCATATGTGTGGCCCTTACAGTCAGGAAATTGTGTCACTTGGGTACTGTGTCATTGCATTTTGCTTCGCTCAAGGTGGGGGATAGCATTTGTTCCCGTGACTATGTTGTGGGATTCGTGGGTGGGTCTATTGCTTACACAATGCCTAAGTTCTGACATGTAATCTGGGTGTAACTTTGATATGTGGTCCACTTGCTGATCTGAATCACCACATGTCCCTGGGGTATTTGGCACACCCCCATGCTGCGGGTGGGAACAATGTTTGGGCCTCAGGAGTTTGTATATCAAGTGTGTCACACATGCTTAGCCACCTGCCTACTGTCCAGGACTCATCCCTCTTTCAGGTGGAGCAGGACAGTCATGCCTACTCCAGGGCATACAATACACTCTGTACTCCCACTCCCGTGTATCAGCTGACATGTTGTGATCATTGAAATGTTCCCTCAGGTGTCTGCCTCTGTGTCATTGTGCCGTGGCTTCGTTGTCAGGACTACTGGGATGTTTATCGTTTAGGGCTCAGCATGCCATCTGAGATGTGACCATGAGAGACGATACTTCTGTGACTCATAGGTGTTTGATCACTTGACTGTGCACACAGGTGTATGCGATTGTGAACTTAGGCAGCTGTTTTACATTCACAGCAGACTGTGAGGTGCTCAGGTTCATAGAGTTGTGTTTCATGTCTCCTATATGTCCAATTTGCATGACGTGGCCAAATAAGAGTTCAGATGATGTGGTTTGTGGGGGATGGACATGTGCCCTTGTCAGCTACAGAACTTGCATTCCCCATTTCCTAGGATTGTGACACAGTGCAGACTGTTGTTGCCTGGCTGCCATGCCCATGTGACTGGAGACAGTGATGTATGACTTTGCAGGCATGCCTGTGCCATGGCATTTAACTTCCTAAGAGTGATCCTGCAGGGGAGTTACATGTGCAACATGCACCCCATTGTGGCATTGACTATCCGGACATGGGTGCATCATGGTGTCTGGTGCTGGTATGCATCACATGCATTTCTAAATAGACTCTGGCCATCCCTTTACCCGGACACCTGTACTGACTCAGTGGCAAGAGATGTGATGTGTGCATGTTCACATACTTCACCGTGTTCTCTGCAATGTCCAACAACTGTGTACGTGGTGCTTGTGTCCACACTGGGGTTTTACCATCCAACAGGCACCAGACAGATGGGTGCAAGGGCAGGAGGTGTGTGAGTGCCATGGTTGACCATCAGACTGACAATTGGCTTCTCCTGATCTGTGTGAGCACTTTTGGCAATGTTCAACTAAGGATGCCAGGGCTTGCTCTGTAATGTGCTGTACTTACTGTGGTGTGTGCGGTCAGTGCAGGTGACTGATGTCTGTCAGTTTCCCTAATTGTTTGCAGATACATCCACGGCCACAGGAGGGGACAGCTCCACGGACCAGGAGGAGCTGCAGAGCCAGACTGGGTCAGCAGGCGATGAGTGGTCGGAGGGACCCAGTGGCACTGAGGGTGAGGGGAGCCACACTGAGGAGTCCTCAGCACCATCCACCTCAGCTGAGGACCACAGCAGCTCAGAGGATGACTCCCTTGTGGAGGCGGGTGTCAGCAGCCACCACACCCCAGCTAGTATGTCTGGCCCCGCCACCACCACCACCACCGCCCTCCCATTGGCTCCCATTCCTGAGGTCCGTGGAGGCTCCCGTGTCCGGGAGCGTGTCTCCTTCGTGCCAGGCACCGCACCCCCTGCCCCTGTGTCCCCTGCTGCCCTGAGTGAGGAGTCTGTGTACCTACTTCGGCACCTCCATGTAGGGCAGACAGCAATGCTGAGTGTCCTCCATGCACACACCACTCTGTTGACACAGCTGGTGTCGTTCATGGAGGGCATCTCGACGGGCATGTCTGCCCTACAGAGGAGCAATAGGTCCATGGACTCCTCCCTGACGGCAGCAGTGTCCCTCCTCCAACAGTCCATCACCCCTCCTACCTCTGCCCCATCCACACTTCCTGGCACCCTACCTGTCCCAAGCACATGCACACCTGAACAATCACCCAAACACACAGGCACGAGCAGCACAGAAACACACAGAACAAGGGCAAAACGTGCACACAAGCATCCTCAGGGGACTGATACCACACCCACAGGGGATGGGGAACAGACACACACACAGGCATCCACACTCACTCCGCAGTCCTCAAAATCCTCTCCCTCCAAGACCCCTTCCCTTGCCTCACCTGCAACCCCACCTACAAAGCAGCTCTTCCTCTGTGACCTCGGCCTCTTCCCCTCCGATCCCACTGATCCAGCATACAGGGGGAAGAGGAAGTCCACCCACACAGAGGGAGTGCCCTCGCCCCCGGACACCTTCCCCCAGGCGCAGACAACCTGAGGCCCCCACCCGCAAGTCCCCCGGTCCCGGAAGAGCAAGACCCTGCCACCGCCCTGCAGCTCAACCACACTGTCTCCTTCCTCCATCCCTCAGTCACCCACAACACAGGTTCCCCCACCACACCCTGTCCCAGGTTCCCCCACCCACAGATACACCATCCCCAAAATGGTGCGGCCTTCTCCTCCTACCACTTGCTCTTCCAGCCCCACACCCCCCGCTGCACATGTTTGTGTCACTGGTGTGGAGACCATGCCCTCCCCCTCTGTCCTGCCCACCTTACCTGAACCCCATTCTACTCCCCTGGAGATGGGCACTGCAGTGGAGTCAACTACCACCCCGTCTGACTTGGGCACTGCAGTGGGGAACCTGTCCACTCCATCTGGCCGGACCACTGCAGTCTTGCCGGCACCCACACCATGTGACTCATGGCCCCCAGTTGTGCCGGCACACACCATGTCAGACACCTCCACTGCAGTTGTCAGTGACTCTCCAGCACCAGCCACCCCTTCCCTACCTCCTTCTGGTGAGCCCTGATCCTGTCCCTGCGGTGCCTGGCCTGCCCCCCGTATACCCCTCTGAGGGGAATGTCCCTGCTCCATATCAGTGCAGGCAAGCAGAGCGTGACATCTGCCACTGTCACCCTGTTCGGACTGAACTGTTGGACTGGCCACTGGCCTTTGTATTTTTGCAGTACTTTCTTTTTTCTGACACATATGCTGAATAAAGCTCCTTTCTGTTCTCTGGTGGTTTTGCTTCAGATGTACTTGATGTTGATGATGCTAACCATGCCCTTGTTGCAGTGATGGTGATATTTGGTATCATGAAAATAAAGTGTTACTGTGCAGGACCCCATGTGGTCCAGGAGGAATGTGTCCTATCCTGGTGTGTATCCATGTCATCCTTTGCAGCAATATGAGGGTGTCATGTTTTCAATATTTGCCAATGGGATTTCCTACATTTATTTGCAATATCACACCTGTGGCTTACACCCCTGCACAACAGTTGTGCTTGCCATTGTTGAATTTGTCTGTTTCCCTGACCGTGTGACCATCTCCACTGGACATGCAAGTTTGGGCATCAATGGGGAAGGACTCATCTGTGTTATCAGTGCAACTTGCTATACATGTGTGTTGGATCTGTGCAGATGATTTCGGTGACACTCCCATGACCAGGCTGATATGACGAGAGCCTTCATTTTGTGCTAATTGTTGACTGAGTGACCAAGTGTACTGCTGACATGATAGAGCCCTGCAGAGACAACGTATGGCACAGCTTTCCTTACACAGGTGTGGAGTCCCCTCATGGCAGTGTGTAATTCCGTGACATTGCCTGAGCCCAAGGTGTGTGTTGTGTGAGCATGTCTGTGTGTGTTCACTTCCATTTTGCAACACAGGCTGGGATCCCTAGTGATGTTCCTGTTTGTGATGCTTGCTGAGTTGACCTATGTTCCCCCCAAATCTTCACCCTGGGTTCTCTGTGATGTGGGTGCATGGCACATTACTGGTCATCAGGGTGTCATCCATAGGTGTGTTTGCTGTCAGGGCTGACTTTGTGGGCAAACGCAGATGAGACACAGTCAGGATTCCCCTTGGCACTTGTTGGTTACACAAGTCATGTAATTTACATTTTGTGTTAGCTTTCAGTGATTGTGACACGTTGTGTGTATGACTGCTGCCACTCCTCAGGGTCAGAGCTGCAATGTTGGAAGTTGTTTATTTGTATTCTTGGTGGGTGACCTTGGCTTCTTCATTGGTGTGTGACTGTGGCCGGGATCCCATTGGTTGGTGTGGATTTGACGGCATGCCCATGTACAGCGTACTGTGCAGTGTGTCAGACATTCACAAGTCTTGTTGACTGGCCATGTGTGATGGGTATCTCCACCTTAGTTCCCCCCACCACCCCTGGGATTGTCATGGGTGCATGTGCAATGTCACCAGTCCATGTGAGCTTCACTGCTGCACATTGGTGGAGGTCAAGGTGTGTGGTGTTGAGTGTGTGCAAATGAGAGTTGTTGCACGGCTAGACCCCTACCTCCATGTTGGGCTTGGCTGACAGGCCGTGCTGATTGATTTGTGCTTGTGTAGGTGTGATGGTAGTTAGTTGCTCAGGAAACATGACTGTGGTTCACTGTGTGTACGACATCTACCTTTGTCATCACAGTGGGATTATCATGCAGGCCAGTGTCACCACAATGTGGGGTCCCTGGGGGTAGTGCTGTGGTGGGTCTGTCTCTTGCTGTGTTAGTTGTTGTTCCTACAAGCTTGTGTGACATTTGTAATTTGTGCTCCCTCTCATCTGACAATGCCTGATTGCCCACATAGGGGAATCCGATCCATGAGTTACTTTTGTGTGGCACTGTATACACATCTGTGTAATAGGGATTCAGGCCTCCTCATGTGTTGTGTGGTTGCCTGGGGACACTGGCACACCCCCATCACCTGTTGTGTTTGATATCCAGTGTGAGTCTGCCTGTTTGTGTTTGTGCATTTGCACCACTGCATTGGCATTTCTTTAGTGTGCCATTGGCTGAATGTTGTTTGGTGGGTTTCCCCTGCTGTCCCTGGGACTCCTAGGTCATCAGTCATCACAATGATCATGGTTTGTATGTCCTATAGCTGCCATGGAATGGTATTTGTTCACCTGACATCTACGGTCTCCACAGGATATCTACATTTGTGTGTCCATTGGTGCTGATGTGTGGGTCTGCCTTATGATGGTCACTTCTGTCATTGTGTAATTCGTGAATGTTGACAATGTGAGCCCCCATGGGTGAGGTTTGTCTGCACATGGCCAAAGCGATGTTTCATTGGCACTGCACTGTTTGCCTCACCCAATCTATGTTGGTATGGGACACAAGCACTACTATGCCACTGATGTGTTTGTTGTTGTGTGACCAGGAATCATCCATGCAGTTTGGCATTTGCAGCTTTTCACATGACAACACTTACATTTTGGTCACTGTGATGATGGGATGTTAGACCCCATTGCCACAATGTTCAAAATGTGCTTCAGCTATGGACCCCACACTTACATTTTGGTCACTGTGGTGATGGGATGTTAGACCACATTGCCACAATGTTCAAAATGTGCTTCAGCTATGGACCCCACACTTACCTTTTGGTCACTGTGATGATGGGGTGTTAGACCCCTTTGCCACAATGTTCAAAATGTGCTTCAGCTATGGACCTCACACTTACATTTTGGTCACTGTGATGATGGGGTGTTAGACCCCATTGCCACAATGTTCAAAATGTGCTTCAGCTATGGACCCCACACTTACCTTTTGGTCACTGTGATGATGGGGTGTTAGACCCCATTGCCACAATGTTCAAAATGTGCTTCAGCTATGGACCCCACACTTACATTTTGGTCACTGTGGTGATGGGGTGTTAGACCCCATTGCCACAATGTTCAGAATGTGCTTCAGCTATGGACCCCACACTTACCTTTTGGTCACTGTGATGATGGGGTGTTAGACCCCATTGCCACAGTGGTCATGGTATGCTTGCATTGTGGAGGCCACACACATTTATGTGTGACACATGTGATAGGGGGTCACATTGTATGTTCAATGTCATGTTCAGTGTTGTAGGCATTTGACACAGACTACACACTCTTGTCATGGTGTTGGGGGGATGTATTTTTCAGACATTCCTTATGTTGGAGTATGCTGGTTGTGTCATGCATTACCCGTCCTATGAGTAGGGGTGGTGTGGGTGGTAGGCATCCAGCACCCATGAGTAGGGGTGGTGTTAGTGGTAGGCATCCATCCCCTTATGAGTGGGGATGGTAGTAGTGACAGGCATCCATCCCCCTATGAGTGGGGATGGTATTAGTGATAGGCATCCAGGCACCCCTGAGTAGGGGTGGTGGTAGGGGTAGGCATCCATCCCCCTATGAGTGGGGATGGTAGTAGTGACAGGCATCCATCCCCCTATGAGTGGGGATGGTATTAGTGGTAGGCATCCATCCACCTATGAGTGGGGATGATAGTAGTGACAGGCATCCAGGCCCCCATGAGTAGGGGTGGTGGTAGTGGTAGGCATCCATCCCCCTATGAGTGGGGATGGTATTAGTGGTAGGCATCTAGGCACCCCTGAGTAGGGGTGGTGGTAGTGGTAGGCATCCATCCGCCTATGAGTGGAGATGGTAGTAGTGACAGGCATCCATCCCCCTATGAGTGGGGATGGTATTAGTGGTAGGCATCCATCCCCCTATGAGTGGGGATGGTAGTAGTGACAGGCATCCAGGCCCCCATGAGTAGGGGTGGTGGTAGTGGTAGGCATCCATCCCCCTATGAGTGGGGATGGTAGTAGTGACAGGCAACCACCCCCCTATGAGTGGGGATGGTATTAGTGGTAGGCATCCATCCCCCTATGAGTGGGGATGGTAGTAGTGACAGGCATCCAGGCCCCCATGAGTAGGGGTGGTGGTAGTGGTAGGCATCCATCCTCCTATGAGTGGGGATGGTAGTAGTGACAGGCATCCATCCCCCTATGAGTGGGGATGGTATTAGTGGTAGGCATCCATCCCCCTATGAGTGGGGATGGTAGTAGTGACAGGCATCCAGGCCCCCCTGAGTAAGGGTGGTGGTAGTGGTAGGCATCCAGGCCCCCCTGAGTAGGGGTGGTGGTAGTGGTAGGCATCCAACCCCCTATGAGTGGGGATGGTAGTAGTGACAGGCATCCTCCCCCTATGAGTGGGGATGGTATTAGTGGTAGGCATCCAGGCACCCCTGAGTAGGGGTGGTGGTAGTGGTAGGCATCCATCCCCCTATGAGTGGGGATGGTAGTAGTGACAGGCATCCATCCCCCTATGAGTGGGGATGGTATTAGTGGTAGGCATCCATCCCCCTATGAGTGGGGATGGTAGTAGTGACAGGCATCCATCCCCCTATGAGTGGGGATGGTATTAGTGGTAGGCATCCATCCCCCTATGAGTGGGGATGGTAGTAGTGACAGGCATCCAGGCCCCCATGAGTAGGGGTGGTGGTAGTGGTAGGCATCCATCCCCCTATGAGTGGGGATGGTGGTAGTGACAGGCATCCATCCCTCTATGAGTGGGGATGGTATTAGTGGTAGGCATCCATCCCCCTATGAGTGGGGATGGTAGTAGTGACAGGCATCCAGGCCCCCATGAGTAGGGGTGGTGGTAGTGGTAGGCATCCATCCTCCTATGAGTGGGGATGGTAGTAGTGACAGGCATCCATCCCCCTATGAGTGGGGATGGTATTAGTGGTAGGCATCCATCCCCCTATGAGTGGGGATGGTAGTAGTGACAGGCATCCAGGCCCCCCTGAGTAGGGGTGGTGGTAGTGGTAGGCATCTAGGCCCCCCTGAGTAGGGGTGGTGGTAGTGGTAGGCATCCATCCCCCTATGAGTGGGGATGGTAGTAGTGACAGGCATCCATCCCCCTATGAGTGGGGATGGTATTAGTGGTAGGCATCCAGGCACCCCTGAGTAGGGGTGGTGGTAGTGGTAGGCATCCATCCCCCTATGAGTGGGGATGGAAGTAGTGACAGGCATCCATCCCCCTATGAGTGGGGATGGTATTAGTGGTAGGCATCCATCCCCCTATGAGTGGGGATGGTAGTAGTGACAGGCATCCAGGCACCCCTGAGTTGGGGTGGTGGTAGTGGTAGGCATCCAGGCCCCCCTGAGTAGGGGTGGTGGTAGTGGTATGCATCCATCCCCCTATGAGTGGGGATGGTAGTAGTGACAGGCATACATCCCCCTATGAGTGGGGATGGTATTAGTGGTAGGCATCCATCCCCCTATGAGTGGGGATGGTAGTAGTGACAGGCATCCAGGCCCCCCTGAGTAGGGGTGGTGGTAGTGGTAGGCATCCATCCCCCTATGAGTGGGGATGGTAGTAGTGACAGGCATCCATCCCCCTATGAGTGGGGATGGTATTAGTGGTAGGCATCCATCCCCCTATGGGTGTGTATGGCATTGGTGATAGCCATCCCGCCCCTATGGTTCTGCTGGTGCTGGTGTACGTCATTTGTGCATCCCTATGTGTGTGTGACATATTTCGGGTACGTGTCGTTTGTTTGTGTTGAGTGTGTTTGACTTACCGTCTTCGCCGTACGCGTCCGTACCGGTCCCGGTAATAGATGTAGAGTATTGGTAGGACCTGCGCGATGGGATTCATGGTTGGGTCGTCTCTTTCGGGTTTCTCGTGGCTTTGACTCGTACTCGTCGCTGGATTGTTCGTCTTGTCGCCGTGGATCGCCTTGTGGCGCGAATCAGAGCTTATGTACAGCTCTCCCGGATGCTCAAACGTGCCGGACGTAGTGACGGGTTCGGCGCGTACAAAAGGCGCATCGTTCTAGTCCGGCCGGAAGGTGCTGTATATTTACTTCCGTGCGACTCGAATCGGCGTTTACGGATCCGGCTCGGGCGGGGAACAGGAGCTGAAATGGGTAAGTACGGCTCGCTCGGAATTTGGGCTGTTGTGCGCATCGTACTTGTTCATTCGGACGAGTGTTCGAATCGGTCGGGAAACACGTGTTCGGCTTGTATTTTTTCCGGACGAATACTGTTAGGTGCGCTTCCGGCCGAGATCGGAATCGACCCCTCTGTGTGTGTCTATATTCATGCACTATTCTTTTAGTTGTTGTACCTTACCGCAGGGACCATGTGACTGTTATGGGGCATTGAAGCCGGACCAGGTGTGGGGTCAGACTCTCAAATCTAACTGTATTTTGAATTTGAGGCTATGAGCACCCAGACAAGATACTGGGGACACTTTGGGTATCTGCAGCCCGCAGTGCGGTTTTTACAGATACGTATCATAATTGGGGAGCCTCATTAATTTGGCATGGGCATGGGAATTCTCTTGGTTAACCTGAACGTATGTGCTCATGGTGAGATTTCATACATATGGTTTCAGTAAAGATAAGTCTCTCACCTCGATCTGAGGTGAAGGGATTACATTATTTCAAGTAATACATGTACTCGATGGTTACCACCACTTGGGTGCAAAGTAATGTTAGTTTGGTTGTTCTCATCTGGTATTTGTATTTTGGATTTCTGATGGGAGGCTTCCATGATGAGTCCTGATGGTGGGGTTAGTTTGCTATTTAGATGTTCTCGGTGAACTGGTACACATTGATGTGCAATACCTACTTGAAGAAGTTGGGTTGAGGGATATAGCACCACTGATATTGTAATCATGGGGCTTTAACTCGAGCCGCCTTATGATTGGTTGTGGTTAGTCATTGTAAATGGTAAATGATGTAAGAACGATCTCCATTCTTGGAAACTGTTGCGCGCTTGCGCGGCCCTTTTGAATGCCTGTAGGGGAGATATCCCACAGAGGCAAAGGTTGAGTATCGTTGAACTTTATAATTTCTCCTTTGTTTGTGGTTGATGTTTTGTAATATTAGGAACATACATATGTTATTTGATTATAGGTGTCAATCGAATGGGCTAATATGGCCTTAAGAGATTGAGGAATTGGGCTTGTTTACTAACACAGGATCTATCTATATGCAAAGAACCTGCATTGAATGGATGATGGGTGGAACCAATGAATACTACATATGGTCTATGGAAGGCTCATATTTTGCAGTATGTAATTAACACATTATGATATATATAAACTGTGGAGTAATTGTTTTATTATAACACTTGGAAAGCACTGTGTCCTTTTCCTTAATATTGGTTGTCATTGCTCTTGGCCCTCCCTGTTGCTTGGTCCATATATTGGACCCTAAGGTGTACACACCATGAATAATATGTCAATTCTGTAACTGATGCACTGTGTATTAAGGGATAGATGTTGACCTGTGTGAAGGTCTTGTACGAGGAATTACCCGTACCTCAATGTAGGATGTGGAATTGTGCACTGGTGGATGTGAACTATTTGTCTACGCACCTGAGTTGAAATGCGGAATATGAAATTCAACAATTTGAGGATTAACAATGCAGAGTAGTATGGTACATATATTACATTATGTATAGAATACTGGGGGCACAGCTTATTCTATGCCCATGGGTCTCGAATGTTTTTAATAGATTCCTTTTTATGGTTTTATAATTGTTGGGTGGTACCATTTCACATTTGGGTGGTGGGTCCCTTCACCCTGACATGAGGTAACGTGTGGGGTTATTTATGTGGTATTTGTTGTACGTATATGTGCATTTGTATACATATATTTTCTATCTGTATATGTGTGGTACACAGATATATGTTATGTATCCTTTTACAGCCCTGATGAAGCTCACATGTGGCGACCGAAACACGTTGGCTGTTTGCTGTAATGATTGGAGTCTCGTTTTTATCGGCGAAGAAAAATAAAGAAGATATGCAACACAGGCAACATGGAATTGGACCTCTCTGAATAAACTTTGATTTATCGGTGCACCACTATTTGTGATTTGTGATAAAGTGACATGTGCTTTGGATAGGGCAAAGATGCTGGAAAATGTTCCTTGCAAAGGGAAAGCTAGCATAAGTGCACCGAGCTCAACCTTAAACAAGTCAGATAAAATCGATGAGTAGAGTTCGTTATGAAATTTAAGTTAGATTCACACCCAGGAGCTGTGCAAATAGCAGAATACCTAGTTATCGTTGACATAGAAACACCACTTGTTTCTCAGTTTCATCATACAGTATTCCAAATATAGCTGTTTAGCCATATCTTTATAGCTAAGGGCCCTTTTCTGTGGATTTGTAAACAACTCTGGTGCACCCAACAAATGAAACATTTTTTTTTACATAAACAAACCAAGGAATCCTGTTTAAGTTATCAAGGGATAACAAGTCTTTAAGAAACGCTCTTAAAAGACCCACTTCTGGTTTTTCCCAAATGCTGATCCATAAAGTCAGTCTAGCAAGGCCTATTAAATCGTCCAAATAGGTTCACCCTAGCTCTTCATGACGAAAGAGTGCGGTACTCCTAAGCACCGGCAGCAATATGCAAGGAAAGCCATTTTCTGTGCATTGGAGTACATCTGAATTACTGTAACCCCAAACACCTGCTCCATAAAACCCTACAGGGATACACTTACTTTTTTATAAAAAATCTACTAATTCCTTCATTGGCCTTTAGTGTAACCTCTATGCAAACCTAAAATCCGCTTCAATTGCTTTACTAAATTGTTGATATCTCAAGGTTAACATAAGGGCCCAGGTGAATGACTAATTAAATTAAAAAAACAAATAATTAAAAGACATGGATCTTTCTAACTGGCCTCCCCTCCAACTAATGGGACTTAGAGTGTGTCTCAGTTCACCTTTAGATCCTAGCCCTTTATAAAAGATAAAAATGAGTCCAACAAAAGTTGAAGACCATTAGCTGTTCTGGAAATAAGGACTGCATCATCAGCATACAATAGGATGGAGATTAGGTACTTCCCATCTAGGTATGTCTTTCCCCTTATTCACAAAAAAACTACTAATATTCTTTATGTAAAGTAAAAAAAGGAAGAGGTCCAAAATAAACCCCTGTCATACACCTCTGTGTGTTCTAATCAAGTGGGTGGATTCACCTTAACACCCATAATGAACCATTACAGAGGTTTCCCAGTGCATACGTCTTATCATAATTAACAATTAATTATATGGGATGGTAGTAACTAAGAGAGATTATGTCCCCCTTCTTAAAAATGGGGACTATAGTAGCAGCCGTCCACGACCCTCAAAGAGGACCCATTACAGTATCTCTCAATATGATGGTTATAAGGAAGGCCCATAAGGGAATGTTTGTTTGACTGTTGGTGCCTGGGACTCTTCCTGAAGTAATCCTTCGAATTGCCTGAGTCACGTCCTCAGCCCCTATACTCTCATTGAATTACAGAAGGCTTGCAGCTTTGTGGCAAGCGAGGCTCATCTCCCTCTATTTCTAGGGTACAAGTTTCTACTTCTTCCATTTCAAACGCAAAATTTCAGAATAATGAGTCACCCAGGATTCAGCGGACGTGTGATCTTAGAAAAATGGGTGATTTACAACCTCGCAGAATCTTGTGGAATCCCTTACGCTCCCTGCCTCTGATAAATCTTCCCATTCCTTCCGCCTTATCTCCTCCTTACGTACCTCCAACATGTTTTTGTACAAGCTGCGTGAGTGCTTTATCCTCTGAGGGGATCTTGGATGTGAGTGAAGTTCAGATTTTAACTATCGGCCGCTGATATATAATGGCATGGAAAGTGGCATTAAACCATCTATGAAGCCTAGCCTTTGATGGAACTGGTTCAGAAGTTGACATATTCGAGATTGCAGAATCTATCCTTTTAAAGCCTTCTTGTATGAGGCATGGATCTTTCTCAAAGGACATACATGATAAAAATGCCTCTTCATTCTCAACATTTAGTCTTTTAATAAAAACATCTGGGTCAATCTTGGCTCATTTTATCCTTATGCCCTTATTCATAGTGTGCTCAGTCACAGAGGACTTCCTTACAAGTCCAGCTATCTTCACATTTATGTTCCAAGAAGTGGCAAGGTGATTGTGGTCACTCGTGCAATTACTAATTACTTCAAACTCATTAAAAAACAGAACAGAGATCAGTTGAAGCCAGGAAAAAATCTATTGTGCTCCCTTTTGAATTCCTATAAAATGTGGGGATTTAGTTGTTCTTCCTATTAGTCATTTCATTTAAAAAGGTTAAATCATATTTCATTATAAAACTGTTTAAGGTCTCACCATAACCCAAATGTTTAAAACGAGTTATTTCATTATTTCTCTGATCCTTAAAACTACAAGCCCTTTGTCCACTGAAATCACAGAGTGAAATATTAAAATTCCCTACCCATATTAAAAATATGGTATGGGAATTTGTTTAAAAAAATATTTTCTAATGATGCAAGGGTCACCAAGAAATGTGGAGAGGACCAAACATCTTTTGTTCACATCAAAATAGATTTAACCAAGACAAAGGTTGCCAGGCCTCCCTTTGATCTGCCTGTTGTTGAGAGGGTAGCATAGAAGTAATCAGTATGAAAGTTCTCCCTCATCCAAGTCTTATGGCAGCAAATAACATCATAATTGCTGACAAAAGATAACCAGTCAAGGGTTGAGATATTAGAACAAGCACCTGCACTGTTCCAGGAGATAAGAGTCAAACCCTTGTCAGATATAGGAAAAAAAGAGGGGGGTGGAAGAATTTCTATCATAGGGATAATAGGGCAAGGAGCTTCCGGCACAATACATATTGGAATGACCACTTGAGTATGGAGTTGACCAAGTTTTAATAAGCATAACAGTCAATCTTTTGCATTTTATACATCCAGGGTCTCAAAACGATTTGTTGTGGGCACATTAAAACAACTTTCCAATCCTAGCTGGACATCTTGCCCCCATTCAAAGAGCAGAGGAGAGATATACCCCAATGGGTGAACCTAAATCCCATTCCACATTGTAATCAAATAGGACAATTGATGTAAAAGATGTCCTACTAACCTTGGGACTTTGAAATATTCACCACAATACAATGCCCTTTGGTGACCTTCCTATGTGGGCCACTGCATCCCACCCTTCTTACTGGGAGAATCTCATTATGGAGATCATCATAGCAGCCCAATTTTGATCCTAACTAATGCACTACCCTATGTTTTAAAGTTGGACCATCCTCCTTCGATTTGGGCGAAACCATTGGGACATTTTTCAGGACGATAACGTAAGAGTGCAATCTGGTGGTAAATGCAAAGTGTCTTTACCGTAAAGGTAGCTAGGTTTCCCCAGTGGAGTTCCATATGGTGACAGGGTGACAGTCAGATTGTAAAGGAATATGTTGAGCCCCTACGTGTGATGAGCTTCTAGCAATATTTTCATTAGTCAGATCTCTCAAGGTCATAGATACATGGGGTAAAATCTCAGAATACCAAGGTCAACCAGAGTCCTGCTTACAGTTAGATTTTGATGGGTTTATCCTACTCAGTGACCGATCTACAAAGTCTGTTAACTTAACTTCCATTTTTTGACAAAAGTCAGTCATCATTTGTTCTACCTCTTGAAGAAAGTGGTTACATAATTCCAAGACTTGCTTTTGCATGTCCTTTAATACTCTGTGTCCAGCAAACTAAGAATTGCTATAATTCTCAACCACTCCCGCCGTACATGGTTGTAAATTCTTAGACATTTGACCATTTGAAGCCTGGACAAGTTGATATTGTGACTGCAAAGGATTCTTAGTCAGTCTACTAGCATCTTCCTTTCTCTTCTTTTCATGTGGAGGGGGTGGTAGACCTATGGTGCTTTCCCCTACTACCAGGGCCGGACTGGCCGTAGCAGGCACCGGGCATTTTCCGGGTGGGCCGGAAGGGTGGGGGCCGATTTTCCACCTGTGGGGGCCGATTTTGCTACTGGGGGCTGATTTTGCAGCAGTGCTGCCATATCGGCCCCCTGTAACTAAAGCGGCAGCAGTGATAAAGAGGCAGCAGTGCTACTTCTCACTGACAGTCTTCCCCCCCAGGGCTGGTCCATTAGACTTGCCAGGGCTAGTCTGTGTTCCCAGTCCGGCCCTGCCTACTACAGTTTTGTTAATCGGAATTGAGCATTGTGTGGAAGGTGAATTAATTACAGGGACCACAATATCCCCAATTGGCACACCTAGAGAGGAGTAGTCCACCTCAACTTGTGTACTGACGCCTCAATTTGCTATAAAAATCCTTGGTTCAAACGTGGGGGAGGGGAGATTGCCACTGGACTGTGTCAAACTTTACTTCGACATTCTCTAATTCAGAAGTTATTGTACCCTTAACAGAGCTTAAGTAGTTAGTAATAGAGGTTGTTGACTTAGTCACTTCCCCTTTAGTAATTTTAGATGCCATTGCCTTTCTCTTCTCCATGCTTGCACTGCTGGAGAGAATTAATGGCCTACCTCTTGCTTTTAGGTACTATCAGCAGGATAAAAATCATCAGGGCCAAGAGGGGTGGCCCAGCCCAGCCTCCTCCGGGCTCTGACAGGCACAGACAGGCCCGCTGTTGGCCGGGTCTTCACCCAGACATGCTCACGGGTGCATCCTACAATCATCATGCACTGAGAGAATCAATGGTGCCTTATGTGTCATTGGTATCTCCACCTCCTGGCACTAAAGCCACCTGGGTCATGTAGTCCTAGCCACAGTTGAGGCCCAAGAAGAGTGGCGTCCCGCGTGGTGGGAAATCCAAGGCTCCTTATGTGCATAGAGGTATCTCCACCTCCTGGCAGCAGAATCACTTGAGGCATCTCGTCCTGGACCCTTCTGGCTCCTGTTGAGGCCCGAGTAGAGTGGCTAACTAATATATGCAATTGTCCCAATGCTGAAGGAAATCTCCATCTCTTTGACAGGGAACCCAGGTTCGCTTCCTCCACATTCGGTTAAGAGCTATAACTATAAAGTCATTTTAACCTTAAGTTTCTTCAGTAAACATATATATATATTCACTGAAAAAACCATAGGTTTCAGGGACGTTATATTTAGTTGGACATTTCACTTGTACAAAACCAGAGACGTTCCGCCGTTATAGTTAGTTCCGCAAATTTAACTCGCGCCCCCGCAATGCACTGCTGATGACGTCACATATTACATCATTCATGAGATGGTCAGTGACATCACTGATGACATCACTGATGGCATCTCAAATAACATCACTGATGACATCATCCAGTGACTGTGTGTTTCTTTAAAGTTTAAATATGTTTTATATATATGCCAAGGTGTATTGAAGAATGAGTGGGTGTATAAGTGTCTGGATGGAGGATTTAGTAGGTGCGTGACTGACAGTATAAGTGAGTGATTAAATGTGTCTTACTGAATGCATGGGTTAGTGACTAAACTGTGTGAATGTCCGTATCAGTCTGTCTGTTGTTGTGTAAGCTGCTGCGTGGGTTGGTCAGTAGCTACATGAGTGTCTATATGGGTTATTGATTGGTTGCCTGAGTATTTGTATGGGAGGCTGAGTGTGTGTGTGGGTGGGTCGGAGGTGTGTGACTCTGTGCATAGATGTGTGAGTGGTTGATTCACTGGGTGTATGGGTTCAAGAGTGCATGTGGAAACAGCTGTATGGGTGGGTGAGTGTGTGTATGGGTGTGTTGGTGAGTGAATGGATGTCGCAGTGGTACATGTCCAAGTAACAACATATGTAAAAGGCATTGTATGTGAGAGTTGGAGTATATAAATGACTATACGTGAGAGTCAGAGATTGTGAGAGTGGCTGTATGGATGAGTGTGTACTTGTATCAGTGATTATATAAGAGAGTAAGTATGCGTTAGTATCTGTATGAATAAGTGAGGTGGTCTGTGTATAACTGTATAGGTGAGTAAATGGGAGTGTGATTGATTCTTTGCATAACTGACTAGGTGTGTGAGTAACTCCATGGATGAGTGGCGGTGTGTGAGTGCGTATGATAGTGTTGTATTGATGAGTGTCTGCATGTATGAGTGATTGTATGGGTGAATGAGTGGATGTGTGTGTAGACATAGGAATCAGTGAGTGCGTATGTAGTAACTGGTATTGGTGTGTCGATGGTTTCGAAAATGGTAGTCTGTATTTTACAGTGGGTGTATCAAAGGTTATATTAGAGTGTGAGGAGGTTCATCAGATTTTCATGTGGATGATGTCATCAGTGATGTCATTTGAGATGTCATCAGTGATGTCATCAGTGATGTCACTGACCATGTCATGAATGATGTAATATGTGACGTCATCAGGAGTGCATTGTGGGGGCGCGAGTTATAGTTAGCTGAACTAACTATAACAGCGGAATTTCTCTGGTTTTGTACAAGTGAAATGTCCAACTAACTATAACATCCCTGAAACCTATGGTTTTTTCAGTGAATTTCTAAGGTTTTTTAAATGCTAATTTCTAACTATAACGTGCCTGAAACCTATGGTTTTTTCAGTGAATTTCAATGGTTTTTTAAATGCTAATTTCTAACCATAACGTCCCTGAAACCTATGGTTTTTTCAGTCAATTTCAAAGGTTTTTTAAATGCTAATTTCTAACTATAACATACCATTCGCGTTTCCAGAGTGGTGGAGAAAGGTGAGCGTGGCCTCCGAAACACCTCTTAGCAATCCCACTGTGTGGGATTTACTGGAGGTAACAGGAGGAGTAGTTAGCCCCCAACGTCAACCTTGGGGGCCAACTATCCCTTTTATTACAACCAGTAAGTCCCACAAAGCAGGATAGCTAACTTCTTATATCAGGCCCCACTCCTCCCTGCACCACTGTGCAAACGTGCTCCCCTAGCACGTTGTAAATTGGGGGATTAAGTCCCCTTGAATCCTGAGGGTCCCTTGGGGCCAACTAGCCCACCAGGTACCTCCAGTAAGCGCCACAGAGCTGCTTTGCAGAGAGGTGGTCCAAGGCCACGCCCCTTTTACACCTCTCTGCAACGCAGCTCTGTGGCGCTTACTGGAGGTACCTGGTGGGCTAGTTGGACCCAAGGGACCCTCAGGATTCAAGGGGACTTAATCCCCCAACTTACAACGCACCAGAGGGCCCATTTGCACAGTGGTGAAGGGAGGGGGTGGGGCCTGATGTGACAAGTGTGCAAACACGCCCCGTGGCGCGTTTTAAGTTGGGGGATTAAGCCCCCTTGAATCTTGAGGGTCCCTGGGGGCCAACTAGCCCACCAGGTACCTCCAGTAAGCGCCACAGAGCTGCGTTGCAGAGAGGTGGTCCGAGGCCACGCCCCTTTTTACACCTCTCTCCAACGCAACTCTGTTGCGCTTACTGGAGGTACCTGGTGGGCTAGTTGGCCCCCAAGGACCCTCAGGATTCAAGGGGACTTAATCCCCCAACTTAAAACGCGCCACGGAGCGCGTTTGCACACTTGTCACATCAGGCCCGCCCCCTGCCTTCACCACTGTGCAAACGCGTCCTGTTGCACGCTTTAAGTTGGGGGATTAAGTCCCCTTGAATCCTGAGGGTCCCTGGAGTCCAACTAGACCACCAGGTATCTCCAGTAAGCGCCACAGAGCTGCTTTGCAGAGAGTTGTAAAAAGGGGCGTGGCCTCGGACCACATCTCTGCAACGCAGCCCTGTGGCGCTTACTGGAAGGACCTGGTGGGCTAGTTGGCCCCCAGGGACCCTCAGGATTGAAGGGGAATTAATCCCCCAACTTAAAATGCGCCACGGGGCGCGTTTGCACAGTGGTGCAGGGAGGGGGCGGGGCCTGATGTGACAAGTGTGCAAACGCGCTCTGTGGCGCGTTTTAAGTTGGGGTATTAAGTCCCCTTTAATCCTGAATTGGAATTGGACCTCTCTGAATAAATTTTGATTTATCGGTGCACCACTATTTGTAATTTGTGATAAAGTGACATGTGCAAAGATAGGGCAAAGATGCTGGAAAATGTTCCTTGCAAAGGGAAAGGTAGCATAAGTGCCCCGAGCTCAACCTTAAACAAGTCAGATAAAATTGATGAGTAGAGTTCGTTATGAAATTTAAGTTAGATTCACACCCAGGAGCTGTGCAAATAGCAGAATACCTAGTTATCGTTGACATAGAAACACCACTTGTTTCTCAGTTTCATCATACAGTATTCCAAATATAGCTGTTTTGCCATATCTTTATAACTAAGGGCCCTTTTCTGTGGATTTGTAAACAACTCTGGTGCACCCAACAAATGAAACATTTTTTTTTACATAAACAAACCAAGGAATCCTGTTTAAGTTATCAAGGGATAAAAAGTCCTTAAGAAACGCTCTTAAAAGACCCACTTCTGGTTTTTCCCAAATGCTGATCCATAAAGTCAGTGGAGCAAGGCCTATTAAATCATCCAAATAGGTTCACCCTAGCTCTTCATGACGAACGAGTGCGGTACTCCTAAGCACCGACAGCAATCTGCAAGGAAAGCCATTTTCCGTGCATTGGAGTACATCTGAATTACTGTAACCCCAAACACCTGCTCCATAAAACCCTACAGGGATACACTTACTTTTTTATAAAAAATCTACTAATTCCTTCATTGGCCTTCAGTGTAACCTCTATGCAAACCTAAAATCCGCTTCAATTGCTTTACTAAATTGTTGTTGTCTCAAGGTTAACATAAGGGCCCAGGTGAGTGACTAATTAAATAAAAACCCCAAATAATTAAAAGACATGGATCTTTCTAATTGGCCTCCCCTCCAACTAATGGGACTTAGAGTGTGTCTTAGTAGGGCCACAGGTCATAGCAAACGTTTTGGTAACATTAACCTTTAGATCCTAGCCCTTTATAAAAGATAAAAATTAGTCCAGCAAAAGTTGAAGACCATTAGCTGATCTGGAAATAAGGACTGCATCATCAGCATACAATAGGATGGAGATTAGGTACTTCCCATCTAGGTATGTCTTTCCCCTTATTCACAAAAAACTACTAATATTCTTTATGTAAAGCAAAAAAGGAAGAGGTCCAAAATAAACCCCTGTCATACACCTCTGTGTGTTCTAATCGAGTGGGTGGATTCACCTTAACGCCCATAATGAACCATTACAGAGGTTTCCCAGTGCATACGTCTTATCATAATTAACAATTAATTATATGGGATGGTAGTAACTAAGAGAGATTATGTCGCCCTTCTTAAAAATGGGGACTATAGTAGCAACCGTCCACGACACTCGAAGAGGACCCATTACAGTATCTCTCAATATGATGGTTATAAGGAAGGCCCATAAGGGAATGTTTGTTTGACTGTTGGTGCCTGGGACTCTTCCTGAAGTAATCCTTCGAATTGCCTGAGTCACGTCCTCAGCCCCTATACCCTCATTGAATTACAGAAGGCTTGCAGCTTTGTGGCAAGCGAGGCTCATCTCCCTCTATTTCTAGGGTACAAGTTTCTACTTCTTCCATTTCAAACGAAACATTTCAGAATAATGAGTCACCCAGGATTCAGCAGACGTGTGATCTTAGAAAAATGGGTGATTTACAACCTCTCAGAATCTTGTGGAATCCCTTACGCTCCCTGCCTCTGATAAATCTTCCCATTCCTTCCGCCTTATCTCCTCCTTACGTACCTCCAACATGTTTTTGTACAAGCTGCGTGAGTGCTTTATCCTCTGAGGGGATCTTGGATGTGAGTGAAGTTCAGATTTTAACTATCGGCCGCTGATATATAGTGGCATGGAAAGTGGCATTAAACCATCTGTGCACTCTAGCCTTTGATGGAACTGGTTCAGAAGTTGACATATTCGAGATTGCAGAATCTATCTTTTAAAGCCTTCTTGTATGAGGCATGGATCTTTCTCAAAGGACATACATGATAAAAATGCCTCCTCATTCTCAACATTTAGGGGCCGATTCCGATCTCGGTCGGAGGCGCACCTAACATCATTCTGTCGGGAAAAAAGCCATGCGAATGCCTGTTTCCCGACCGAACCGCACATTATTCCGAACGAGCAAGTACGATGCGCACAACAGCATAGATTCTGACCCCAGTCGTACTCACCCAATCCAGGTCCTGTTCCCCGACCGAGCCGGATCCGTAAACGCAGAATCGAGTCGCACGGAAGCCAAAATGCAGCCCCGTCCGGCCGGACAAGTACGATGCGCTTCCCGTACGCGCCGAACCCGTCGCTACGCACGGCACGTCAAAGCATCCGGGAGAGGCGCACATAAGCACCGATTCACGCCACAACACGATCCACGGCTACGAGACGAACACGCCAGCGACGAGGACGAGGCGAAGCAACGAGAAAGACGAACGAGACGAACCAACCATGAATCCCATCGTGCCGATCCTACCAATATTCTACATCTACTACCGGAACAGGCACGGACGCGTACGGCGCAGAAGGTAAGTCAGACACCAACCACAAAAACAAACTACACCTACCCGACAGATCACACACACAGAGGAATGCAGAAATGACTTACACCAGCAACAGCAGCCCCATAGGGGCGGGATGGCCATCACCAATGCCACATATACACATAGGGGCCCGGATGCCTACCACTACTACCACCTCTACCCAGGGGGTGCCAGATGCCTATCACTACTACCACCTCTACCCATGGGGGGCTGGATGCCTGTCACTACTACCACCCTCACCCAGGGGGTGCCAGATGCCTACCACTACTACCACCTCTACCCAGGGGGTGCCAGATGCCTACCACTACTACCACCTCTACCCAGGGGGTGCCAGATGCCTACCACTACTACCACCTCTACCCAGGGGGTGCCAGATGCCTACCACTACTACCACCTCTACCCATGGGGGGCTGGATGCCTACCACTACTACCACCCTTACCCAGGGGGTGCCAGATGCCTACCACTACTACCACCCTTACCCAGGGGTGCCAGATGCCTACCACTACTACCACCTCTACCCATGGGGGCTGGATGCCTGTCACTACTACCACCCTCACCCAGGGGGTGCCAGATGCCTACCACAACTACCACCTCTACCCAGGGGGTGCCAGATGCCTGTCACTACTACCACCCCTACCCAGGGGGTGTCAGATGCCTACCACTACTACCACCTCTACCCATGGGGGGCTGGATGCCTGTCACTACTACCACCCTTACCCATGGGGGCTGGATGCCTGTCACTACTACCACCCTTACCCAGGGGTGCCAGATGCCTACCACTACTACCACCCTTACCCAGGGGTGCCAGATGCCTACCACTACTACCACCTCTACCCAGGGGGTGCCAGATGCCTACCACTACTACCACCTCTACCCAGGGGGTGCCAGATGCCTACCACTACTACCACCTCTACCCATGGGGGGCTGGATGCCTGTCACTACTACCACCCTTACACATGGGGGGCTGAATGCCTGTCACTACTACCACCCTTACCCAGGGGGTGCCAGATGCCTACCACTACTACCACCCTTACCCAGGGGGTGCCAGATGCCTACCACTACTACCACCTCTACCCAGGGGTGCCAGATGCCTACCACTACTACCACCCTTACCCAGGGGTGCCATATGCCTACCACTACTACCACCTCTACCCAGGGGTGCCAGATGCCTACCACTACTACCACCTCTACCCAGGGGGTGCCAGATGCCTACCACTACTACCACCTCTACCCAGGGGTGCCAGATGCCTACCACTACTACCACCTCTACCCATGGGGGCTGGATGCCTGTCACTACTACCACCCTTACCCATGGGGGCTGGATGCCTGTCACTACTACCACCCTTACCCAGGGGTGCCAGATGCCTACCACTACTACCACCCTTACCCAGGGGTGCCAGATGCCTACCACTACTACCACCTCTACCCAGGGGGTGCCAGATGCCTACCACTACTACCACCTCTACCCAGGGGGTGCCAGATGCCTACCACTACTACCACCTCTACCCAGGGGGTGCCAGATGCCTACCACTACTACCACCTCTACCCATGGGGGGCTGGATGCCTGTCACTACTACCACCCTTACCCATGGGGGGCTGGATGCCTGTCACTACTACCACCCTTACCCAGGGGGTGCCAGATGCCTGTCACTACTACCACCCTTACCCAGGGGGTGCCAGATGCCTGTCACTACTACCACCCCTACCCAGGGGGTGTCAGATGCCTACCACTACTACCACCCCTACCCATGGGGGGCTGGATGCCTACCACCAACAACACCCCCACTCACAGGATGGCTAATACATGACACTACAAGCACACACCAACATAAAGAATGCAACATAAAGACATCCCTCCCAACACCATGACAAGCGTGTGTAGACTGTGTCAAATGCCTACAACACTGAACATGACTTTGAACATACAATGTGACCCCCTATCACATGTGCCACACATAAATGTGTGTGGCCCCCACAATGCAAGCAGGCCATGACCATTGTGGCAATGGGGTCCAAACCCCCATCATCACAGTGACCAAAATGTAAGTGTGAGGTCCATAGCTGAAGCACATTTTGAACATTGTGGCAATGGGGTCCAAACCCCCATCATCACAGTGACCAAAATGTAAGTGTGGGGTCCATAGCTGAAGCACATTTTGAACATTGTGGCAATGGGGTCCAAACCCCCATCATCACAGTGACCAAAATGTAAGTGTGGGGTCCATAGCTGAAGCACATTTTGAACATTGTGGCAATGGGGTCCAAACCCCCATCATCACAGTGACCAAAATGTAAGTGTGGGGTCCATAGCTGAAGCACATTTTGAACATTGTGGCAATGGGGTCCATACCCCCATCATCACAGTGACCAAAATGTAAGTGTGGGGTCCATAGCTGAAGCACATTTTGAACATTGTGGCAATGGGGTCCATACCCCCATCATCACAGTGACCAAAATGTAAGTTTTGACAAACAAAAAGCTGCAACTGCCAAACTGCATGGATGATTCCTGGTCACAGAACAACAAACACATCAGTGGCAAAGTAGTGCTTGTGTCCCATAGCAACATAGATTGGGGGAGGCAAACACTGCAGTGCAAATAAGACATACCTTTGGCCATGTGCAGACAAACATCACCCATGGGGGCTGACACTGTCAACATTCATCAATGACACAATGACAGAAGTGACCATCAGAATGCAGACCCACATATTTGCACCAATGGGCACACAAATGCAGATACCCTGTGGAGACTGTAGATGTGAGGTGAACAGATACCATACCATGGCAGCAATGGGACACACAAACAATGATCATTGTGCTGACTGATGACCTAGGAGTCCCAGGGACAGCAGGGGAAACACACCAAACAACATACAGCCAATGGCACACTAAAGATATGCCAATGCAGTGGTGCAGATGCACAAACACAAACAGGCAGACCCACACTGCACATCAAACACAACAGGTGAGGGGGGTACCAGTGTCCCCAGGCAACCACACAACACAGGAGGCCTGAATACCAATTACACAGATGTGCATACAGTGCCACACAAAGGTAACTCATGGATCCAAATCCCCTATGTGGGCAATCAGGCATTGTCAGATGAGAGGGAGCACAAATCACACATGTCACACAAGCATGTAGGAACAGCAACTGACACAGCAAGACACAGAGACACCACAGCACTACCCCCTGGGCCCCCACAATGTGGTGACCCTGGGCTGCATTACAAACCCACTGTGATGACAAAGGTAGATGTCGTTCACACTGTGAGCCACAGTCATGTTTCCTGAGCAACAAACTACCATCACACCTACACAAGCACAAATCAATCAGCACGGCCAGTAAGCCAAGGCCAACATGGAGGCAGGGGTCTAGCCGGGCAACAACTCTCATCTGCAAACACTCAACACCACACACCTCGACCTCCAACAATGTGCAGCAGTGAAGCTCACATGCACTGGTGACATTGCACATGCACCCATGACAATCCCAGGGGGGGGGGTGGGAACCAAGGTGCAGAAACACATCACACATGGGCACTCAACAAGACTCCTGAATGTCTGACACACTGCACACTACGCTGTACATGGACATGACGGCAATACCACACCAACCAATGGGATCCCAGCCACAGTCACACACCAATGAAGAAGCCAAGGTCACCCACAAAGAACACACATAGACAACTACCAACATTGCAGCCCTGACCCTGAGGAGTGCCAGCAGTCACACACACAACGTGTCACAACCAATGAAAGCTAACACAAACCGGAAATCACATGACAGGTGCAAACAACAAGTGCCAAGGGGAATCCTGACTGTGACCCATCAGCGTCTGCCCACAAACTCAGCCCTGACAGCAAACACACCTATGGGTGACACCCTGATGACCAGTAATGTGCCATGCACCCACATCACAGAGAACCCAGGGAGAAGACTTTGGGGGAACATAGGTCAACTCAGCAAGCATCACAAACAGGAACATCACTAGGGATCCCAGCATGCACAGCAGAAATGGAAGTGAACACACAGACATGCTCATACAACACACACATTGGGCGCAGGCGATGTCACACGAGTACACACTGCCATGAGGGGACTCCACTCCTGTGTGAGGAAAGCTGTGCCATATGTCGCCTCAGTAGGGCTCCATCATGTCAGCAGAACACTTGGTCACACAGTCAACAATTAGCACCAAATGAAGGCTCCCGTCACATCAGCCTGGTCATGGGAGTGTCAACGAAATCATCAGCACAGATCCAACACACATGTACAGCAAGTTGCACTGACAAAACAGATGAGTCATTCCCCATTGATGCCCAAACCTGCATGTCCAGTGGAGATGGCCACACGGTCAGGGAAGTAGACTAATTGAACAATGGCAAGCACAACAGATGTGCAGGGGTGGAAGCCACAGATGTGACATTGCTAATGTAAGTAGGAAATCCCATTGCCAAATATTGAAAACATGACACCCTCAGATGCTGCTAAGGATGACATGGATACACCACAGGATAGGACACAGTCCCCCTGGACCACATGGGTTCCTGCACAGTAACACTACATATTCATGAGACCAAATATCACCATCACTGCAGCAAGGGCATGGTTAGCATCATCAACATCATGTACATCAGGAGCAAAAGCACTAGAGAACAGAAAGTTGCTTTATTCAGCATATGTGGGTTCAAAAGTTGAAGTCATGTAAAAAATAAACAAAGGCCAATGGCCAGTCCATCATGAAAGTCAAAACAGGGTGACAGTGGCAGATGTCACCCTACGCATGCCCGCACTGATGAAAACCAGGGACAATCGCCTCGGAGGGGCATACGGGGGGGCAGGCCAGGCGCCGCAGGGACAGGATCAGGGCTCACCAGAAGGAGGCAGGGAAGGGGTGGTGGGTGCTGGAGAGCCACTGACAACTGCAGTGGAGGTGTCTGACATGGTGTGTGCCGGCACAACTGGGGGGCATGACTCAGATGGTGTGGGCGTCGGCACGACTGCAGTGGACCGTGCAGATGGAGTGGACAGGTTCGCCACTGCAGTGCCCAAGTCAGACAGGGTGGTAGGGGCCTCCACTGAGGGTGCCTACCTCCAGGGGAGGAGAATGGGGATCAGGTAAGGTGGGCAGGACAGAGGGGGAGGACACCCTCACCACACCAGTGGCACAGACAAGCGCAGCGGGGGTGTGGGGCCGGAAGAGCAAGTGGCAGGGGGAGAAGGACTGATCCTTTTGGGGATGGTGTATCTGTGGGTGGGGGAACCTGGGGCAGGGTGTGGTGGGGGCACCTGTGGAGTGGGGGCCTGAGGGATGGAGGAAGGAGACTTGGTGCCTGAGCTGCAGGGCGGCGGCGGGGTCTTGCTCTTCCGGGTCCGGGGGGACTTTTGGGTGGGGGCGTCAGTCGGTCTGCACCTGGGGGAGGGTGTCCGGGGGCGAGGGGCACTCCGCTCCGTGTGGGTGGGCTTCCTCTTTCCCCTGAATGCTGTATCAGCTGGATCGGAGGGGAAGAGGCCGAGGTCACTGAGTAAGAGCCGCTGTGTCTTTGGGGTTGCAGGTGAGGCAAGGGAGGAGGCTTTGGAGGGAGAGGCAACTGAGGACTGCGCAGTGCTCGTGGATGCGTGTGTGTGTGCCTGGGCCCCATCCCCTGTGAGTGTGATTTCAGTCCCCTGACTGTGCGTGCGTGTGCGTCTTGTTTGTGGTGTGTGTGTCTGTGTGCTGCTCGTGTCTGTGCTGGTGTGTGCCTGTGCCGGTGTGTGTGTGCTTGGGACAGGTAAGGTGCTGGGGAGTGTGGATGGGGCAGAGGCAGGAGGGGTGAGGGACTGTCGGAGGAGGGACACTGCTGCCGTCAGGGAGGAGTCCATGGACCTATTGCCCCTCTGTAGGGCAGACATGCCCGATGAGATGCCCTCCATGAACGACACCAGCTGAGTCAACAGAGTGGTGTGGGCATGGAGGACACTCAGCATCGCTGTCTGCCCTACATGGAGCTGCCGAAGGAGGTACACAGACTCCTCACTCAGGGCAGCAGGGAACACAGGGGCAGGGGGTGCGGTGCCTGGCCCGAAGGAGACACGCTCCCGAACATGGGAGCCTCCACGGACCTCGGGAATGGGAGCCGATGGGAGGGCGGTGGTGGTGGTGGTGGTGGCGGGGACAGCAACACTAGCTGGGGTGTGGTGGCTGCTGACACCCGCCTCCATAAGGGAGTCATCCTCCGAGCTGCTGTGGTCCTCAGCTGAGGTGGATGGTGCTGAGGACTCCTCGGTGTGGCTCCCCTCGCCCTCCGTGCCACTGGGTCCCTCCGACCACTCCTTGGCTGCTGACCCAGTCTGGCTCTGCGGCTCCTCCTGGTCCATGGAGCTGTCCCCTCCTGTGGCCGTGGATGTATCTGGAATCAATAGGGAAACAGACAGACATCAGTCACCTGCACCGAACGCACACACCACAGTAAGTACAGCACATTACAGAGCAAGCCCTGGCATCCTTAGTTGAACATTGCTAAAAGTGCCCAAACAGAACAGGAGAAGCCAATTGTCAGTCTGATGGTCAACCATGGCACTCACATCCCACCTGGCCTTGCACCCATCTGTCTGGTGTCTGTTGGATGGCAATACCCCAGTGTGGACACATGCACCACCTACACAGTAGTTGGACAGTGCAGAGAACCCGGTTAAGCATGTGAACAAGCACACATCACAACTCTTGCCACTGAGTCAGTACAGGTGTCCGGATGAAAGGGATGCCCAGAGTCAAATAGGGAATGGATGTGATGCATACCAGCGACAGACACCATGATGCACCCATGTCCTGATAGCCATTGCCACAATGGTGTATATGTAGCACATGTCACTCCCCTGCAGGATCACTAATAGGAAGTCACATGCCATGGCACAGGCATGCCTGCTAAGTCATACATCACTGTCTCCAGTCACATGGGCAGGGCAGCCAGACAACAACACTCTGCACTGTGTCACAATAGTAGGCCATGGGGAATGCAAGTCCTGGAGCTGAACAAGTGCACATGTACATCCCCCACACACCACATCATCTGAACCCTTATCTGTCCAGGTCATACCGATTGGACATATGGGAGACCTGTAACACAACCCTCTGAACCTGAGCACCTCACAATCTGCTGTGAATGGGAAACAGCTGCCTGAACTTCACATTCGCATACCCCAGTCTGCACGGTCAGGTGATCAAACACCTATGTGTCACACAAGTATCGTTTCCTATGGTCACATCTCCGGTGGCATGCTGAGCCCCAACCGAGAAACACCCCAGCAGTCCTGACAACGAAGCCACAGCACACTGACACAGAGGCAGACACCTGAGGGGACAAATCACTGAGCACAACGTGTCAGCTGATACACGGGAGTGGGAGTACAGAGTGTATTGTATGGCCTGGAGTAGGCATGACTGTCCTGCCCCACATGAATGAGGGATGAGCCCTGGACAGTAGGCAGCTGGCTAAGTATGTGTGACACACGTAATATACACACTCCTGGGGCCCAAACATTGTTCCCACCCGCAGCATGGGTGTGTGCCAGATACCCCAGGCACATGTGGTGGATCAGCTCAGCAATTGGACCACATATCAAAGTAACACGCAGATTACATGTCAGAACACAGGCATTGTGTAAGCAATGGACCCACCCATGATGCCCACCACAGAGTTAGGGAAACAGATGCTGTCCCCCACCTGGAGTCAAGCAAACTGCAAGGACACAGTACCCAAGTGACACAATTCCCTGTCTGTCAGGGCCACACCTGGGTATCAGATGAGGAGTGGGCAGTGCTCAATAGAGGGACATGGGTCCTGGACCACATGACTGATGTACTGTGGAAGTTTAAACAGGCCAGAGGAGGGCACATAGCATGGCAGACATAGTTCACAATGCAGTCATGGACTCACCCCCTCCTTGCTGCTCTCTGGCCTTCAGCTGCCCATCCAGATCAGGGAAGACCACCGCCAGGATCCTGAGCATGTGGGGGGTCAGGGTCCGGTGTCCGCCCCTCCTGCAAGGAGGTGACAGCTTCAGCTGGACCCGTGCGATCCTCCGGGTCCAGCCCCGAAGGTCCTGCCACCTCTTCTGGCAGTTGCGGATCCGGCGCTTGTAGACCCCCACGGTTCTCACTGCCCGGACGATGGTCAGCCATATCTGCTGCTTCTGGTGGGCATCAACCTGTGAGGATGACAAAGTGAGAATGCCATTACTACACATGAAACATGTCTGTGCATTACACAATTGTATATACATGTCTCAATCACAGGGGCACATGATGTACACAGGCAGTGCAACGATGGCCATGGACAGTATGCCAGCAGTTACTACATGGTATCATTGCCTGGGAAGTAAAACCTTGTTTAAATGCACTGTCACTGCACTATACCTGTCCAGTGCATGTAACTACACACTATGGGGGTGACAACTACTCAGTGAGCCTGCTAGCCAGTGGCGTGCAGACTGTTAGCCTTGCTAGTCAGACAACATGCACATTTAGGAAGGCAGTGGACAGAACACTCACCTGCTCCCCTGCTTTCCAATACAGCTTGCTGTACTGTGGAAGGAGGCTGTCCAGCAGGGCCTGGTTCTCCTCAGTGCTGAAGGCTGGGGCTCTCTCCACAGTACGTGCCATTGCAGGGTCCAGAGGGTGCAGATACAGCAGCAGTGGTGGTGGCAGATGTCGTCCTGGAGCATGTAGTGCAGGCAAGTGAGCTCTCATGGGAACAGCCAGCATTATATGTGTGCTGCAGAGGCAGATACTGTCCCATGTGTCCAAAGTGATAGGTCCAAGTCGTTTGCATCTTCTGAATCTGGCCAATCCATGGAATTGCACCACTTACACACGCCCACAGCATCCTTCAAAAGTTCAACTTCATGACACCCATGAATTTGCAACATTGTTGTGGGTGACCAACTGAATTTACAGCATCAGCCTCGTTCAAAATTTGAAAACGCCTCCGTTGCCAGGCCAGGCCATAGCCAATGGGTGCGCACCGATCGGTCCATTGCTGTTCAACGCGTACCTAGGATACAATGCGTACCCGCACACATTGAATGCAATGGGCCGGCCGGGCACACCGATCGGTCCATTGCTTTTCAACGCGTACCCAGGATACAACGCGTACCCGCACACATTGAATGCAATGGGCCGGCCGGGCACACCGATCGGTCCATTGCTGTTCAACGCGTACCCAGGATACAACGCGTACCCGCACACATTGAATGCAATGGGTCGGCCGGGCACACCGATCGGTCCATTGCTGTTCAACGCGTACCCAGGATACAACGCGTACTCCGCACACATTGAATGCAATGGGCCGGCCGGGCACACCGATCGGTCCATTGCTGTTCAACGCGTACCCAGGATACAACGCGTACTCGCACACATTGAATGCAATGGGCCGGCCGGGCACACCGATCGGTCCATTGCTGTTCAACGATACCCAGGATACAACGCGTACCCGCACACATTGAATGCAATGGGCCGGCCGGGCACACCGATCGGTCCATTGCTGTTCAACGCTGTACCCAGGATACAACGCGTACCCGCACACATTGAATGCAATGGGCCGGCCGGGCACACCGATCGGTCCATTGCTGTTCAATGCGTACCCAGGATACAATGCGTACCCGCACACATTGAATGCAATGGGCCGGCCGGGCACACCGATCGGTCCATTGCTGTTCAACGCGTACCCAGGATACAACGCGTACCCGCACACATTGAATGCAATGGGCCAGCCGGGCACACCGATCGGTCCATTGCTGTTCAATGCGTACCCAGGATACAACGCGTACCCGCACACATTGAATGCAATGGGCCGGCCGGGCACACCGATCGGTCCATTGCTGTTCAACGCGTACCCAGGATACAACGCGTACCCGCACACATTGAATGCAATGGGCCGGCCGGGCACACCGATCGGTCCATTGCTGTTCAACGCGTACCCAGGATACAACACGTACCCGCACACATTGAATGCATTGGGCCGGCCGGGCACACCGATCAGTCCATTGCTGTTCAACGCGTACCCAGGATACAACGCGTACCAGCACACATTGAATGCAATGGCCAATGTGTGCACACCGATCGGTCCATTGCTGTCCAATGCGTATTGCGAATACAACGCGTACCAGCACACATTGAATGCAATGGCCAATGTGTGCACACCGATCGGCATTGCTGTCCAACGCGTATTGCGAATACAACGCGTACCAGCACACATTGAATGCAATGGCCAATGTGTGCGCACCGATCGGTCCATTGCTGTCCAACACGTATTGCGAATACAACGCGTACCAGCACACATTGAATGCAATGGCCAATGTGTGCGCACCGATCGGTCCATTGCTGTCCAACGCGTATTGCGAATACAACGCGTACCAGCACACATTGAATGCAATGGCCAATGTGTGCGCACCGATCGGTCCATTGCTGTCCAACGCGTATTGCGAATACAACGCGTACCAGCACACATTGAATGCAATGGCCAATGTGTGCGCACCGATCGGTCCATTGCTGTCCAACGCGTATTGCGAATACAACGCGTACCAACACACATTGAATGCAATGGCCAATGTGTGCACACCGATCGGTCCATTGCTGTCCAACGCGTCCGTGTACAAGTCACTGGCATATGTCACCATGCCTGTCACAGGTGAACATATGCCAGCCACATATACTTCCCAGGGAGTGAGGGGCACACCTACAACACCACAGCCTGTCCAAACTGTATCCTAAGGCATGTAAGGTGCATTACCTATTCCGTGTATGGGGGTGAACATGTTGTTCTGTGGGTGTCACATGGGGGCACCCACCCCCAGGCTGTGCACGTGTTCATGGGGACAGAATCCTTGGTGTTTCGTGTACATGACCACTGTGATGTGCAACTGTTCATATCTGAGCATGTGGCATGGTCACATTTCACGGTGGTGTATGTGTATGTCATGTCACATACCCCCTGAGTCCCATGTGGGACGGTATGTTTAACCCAGGGTGACCCATTGGCACAATAGTGATGGTCCTCCACAGTCTGTGTGCATGTTGTGTTTACAATGTCTCTGATTTCATGTGCACAATGGGAGACAGCCTCCACATCCACGTTGTTTGTGCATGGACTTTGATGTTGTGCGTGTGTGTGTCACAGACGTCCATGTCTGTCCTGCCGAGGCAACAGGGACCACTACCTGTGGGGGTCATGGGTGTTTTGCTGTGGTGTATACATGATACACCATGTCATGCCAGTGTCCATGTGGCAATACAGGGTCCCTGGGAATCTACCTGTCGTTGAGCTGTGATGCCTGGGGCACATCTGTCCTCACATGTCACTGTGTGGTGTGTTTGTAACGTGGCAGCAGGAGATGGGAACGGTGACATGGCCTCATGATATCCAATGGCACAACCTGGGACTTATTGATGCCACTTGTTGAACTGTGATGTTAGATGTTGGCCATGTATGTGCCATACATGTCCTTACGGAACTGCACACATCATGTACTTGTGCCTCATAATGATGTATCATGTGATATTGAGTGTGTTCAATGCCACATATGTGGGGTGACTGACAATCTTTCTTTCTTCACCTATGCACTGCAGGGCACCAGCTGTCCATAGACCATTCCCTGACCTGGCAACGATGGTGGAACGTGACAGCATCCGACGGTACCGCTTCACCAGGCAGCTGATTGAGGATTTGGCAGTGCGCTTGGCACCACATTTGCAACCTGGCCGGCCGTACCCTACAGCGCTGACTCCCAAGGTGAAGGTGATGGCAGCCCTACACTTCTTTGCCACCGGTACCTTTCAACACACTGTGGCGACTGCTGGTGGGATGTCACAGACCATGTTCAGCCGTGTGCTCCGCGATGTTTTGGAGGCTATGTTGATATACCTGAACCAGTACATCTATTTCCCTAGACTCCAACAACTCACTGATGTGAAGAGTGACTTCTATGCCCTGGGGAGGATGCCGCATGTCATTGGCTCCATTGATGGGACACATGTGGCTTTGGTACCACCACAGGCCCAAGAGCAGGCATACAGGAACCGCAAACACTACCACTCGGTCAATGCACTGGTGGTCTGTCTTGTAGATATGAGCATCTCACACGTGTGTGCCCGTTTCCCCGGTTCTGCACACGATGCCTACGTGATGAGGAGTAGTCGCATCCCGAGGATGATGTCACAGATGCAGAACCAGCGTGCCTGGCTTGTTGGTGTGTACTGACTTTGTACCATTGTGTGTGTTCTGCAATGTAGTGTTCCACCCGCTTTTCCAACTCAGCTAATGTGCAATTGTCTGTATGTAGGTGACTCCGGATACCCCAACATGCCGTGGTTGCTGACGCCCCTCAGGAACCCTGTGACACCAGCCCAGATGCGCTACAATGAGGCACATGGTCGGACGAGGAGAGTGATTGAGCGGACATTTGGTCTCCTGAAGAGCCGCTTCCGCTGCCTGGACAAGACAGGAGGGGCCCTCCCATATGCCCCAGCAAAGGTGTGCAAGATTGTCATCGTCTGCTGCATGCTACACAACCTGGCAGTGCGGAAGGAGTTGCCTCTCATCCTGGATGACGATGACCAACATCCGCCACCTGTGGAGGATCCTGGCCTGGACCACGATGCCAGTGATGATGATGATGATGGTGATGGTGATGTCCGCACACAGCTCATCACCAACTTCTTCAGCTGAATGTGAGTATCCAGAGATGTCATGTCAATGATGTGAGTTTGCATGATATGTGTTGGTGGTGCTCTGGTGCAGTTTTAGTGTGTCCATGGGCTACATGACTGTATGCGTGTAGCGATGTGTCCTTACAGGTAGTCTGTACTCCCCAACAGTGTTGACATGCTAACTTGGTTCTGGGTGGGTATCTTGTGACATGTATTGGGCATGAGTATTGCAGTTCTGTCCTGTTCTTCAGTGCTTTTGACTGTGTGTCATTTCTGTCCTTCACAGGGTACTTTCAGAGTCGTTTGGTCAACTGTGATCCCCGACACCGTGATTCGACTTCCAGGGTGGTAGCTGTCGTGTCCCTACAGGTGATGTGCGCCACACCCATGGACTTACTTCCTTCTACACTTGTTGACTGTGTGCCCGCTGCCAGGTGGGATTTCCTTGCATCTGTAGTGGTTTCAACATGTTGCAAATGTGTAATAAACCTGTGCTTCACTTTGTGATGTGCGTTGTCTGTGGTCACACATTTGACTGACATTTTCTTACTACACCAGTGGGCTAGTTGACTAAGACTGTGAATAGGTGTTGTGTCTGTGCATTGCACCGTATTTCCTGGCAACATCAGTGTAGGCAATGAGTCAGATGGCCTAGGTGTGTATTTGTTGTGTTGCCCTGGTGGTGTGTCTCCCTCATATGTGTCACGTTGCCATGACTCACATGCCTGTGTTGTACTTGCTGTAGCAGTTAGCATGCACAGTGTAATTTCGCTGGTCATCATCTCCATGACAGAAACCACGTTGGAATCACGACAGAGGCAGGTATGGTGTATTAGTGTGTTTATTGTCATACATGTGTGTGAATAGTGCACAGGATGGTGAGTGCTGTACATTTTGATTGCAATCCAAAGTTCCTAGATGAATTGGAAGTCCTGGTAGCAGAAATGTCCTGTATCAAGTCCACAGTCATCTGAGACATTGGTCCAACTTGTACTCCCCATGTCATGTGGGGGAGTTGTGTTGCAGTCAACAGGGTGAACACTTTGCGCACAAAGGTGATTATCCAGAACAGGTTTTGGCTTCCTGGGGGTTGTGCATGGCCATCAGCCTCTCAGTTGTCCTTCCTCGGATGACCCCTCTTCTTTGGGGGGGGACCCTCAAGTGCAGGCTGCTGCGATGCAGGGGACTCTCCGCCAGAGTCATCCTGCCTCCCTGTGGCAGTTGCAGTTGTTTCAGCAGCAGATGTTGTGGGCACACAGGGAGGTGTTGACTGGTTGCTGCTCATCTGGCGGAGGCATTGTAATATGTCCCTATGCACCGCCGTCATCTCTTGCAGTGTGTCCCACTTGGACTCCACGCGGGACATGTGTGAGTCCAAGCGGGCATGATGGGCAGCCTGCTGCTGTTTAATGTCCCTGAGGAGCCCCACTACCTGGCTGAGCTCTCCGGTGCTGGACTGGTACGCATCGGCTATGCGTGCCAGTTGTGGGTCATCATGCAGTCCAGACCCCTCTGCGAGCAGCGACCTATGTCTCCCTCCCCTCCCACCACCCCTGGCGACACGTGCAGTACCTGAGGTGGCACGCACAGGTGACCTTGGGCCCCCTTGGGGATTGTTGGTGGTGTTGGTGTCCATGGCCCCACATTGGTCCAGGGTCCCTGTGCTGGTGGTGGTGGTGCTCCTTGTTCTGTCCATGTCGGCAGGGGTGGTATGTGTGTTGACAGTCGTTGGAGGGGGTGCAGCTGGTGGTCCTGCTGGTGCTGCATGATGACTTGCTCCGGAGGTGCCAGGTGGGTCTTCTTCATCCGAGGAGGGCAGAGGCTGTTCCACACCAGTGAGCTCCGTATCCTCTTGAGCCTGGGACGGGGACTCCTCAGCATCTGCTGCTGTGTCCCCATCATCACCTGTTTTTGGGAGACACACACAATGTATGTTATGTTTCTGCAGGCATCAATGGTTGACACACCTGACAGTTGTGACTGTGCCTCTGGATGCGGGCCTGTACATTGCATTGTCCTAAGTTGTCACAGTCAGGGGTTGATATTGGTGTAGCACATTGTCCTGCATTATTTGGGCATTTCTATGTGAATGTTGGGGTGTGTACATGGTCTGCATTGGTTGTATTTGGTTGACATCCGGCCCTCCTTCCCACCCAGCCAGATATTCCACCATGGACCGTGCTTCCATTGCAGGGAGTGCAAGTTGTCTTTCAGGTTGTCAATCAGTGGTGTCATGCTGTTGGTTGGTGCACAGTTGCCAGCAGGGCCTTGTGCTCCCCACAGCAGTAGCCAGTGTCAGCCATCTTGTGAGTTGTTTTCCACTCCCTGTGATGTGTGCATGGTTCAGGGTGGTGTTGATGGGACAGTTGTGGGGTGACCAATATCTGTGACTACCACTCCCATCATGCTATTGCCTCCACCCCCTTCCCACCATGCCCATGCTTCCTTCCCTTTGACTCTGCTTCCCTGTGGGGTTGTGTGCCTGTGCTGACAAGATGTCTGACAGTGTTATCCTGGGGTTAGTTTTGCTACAACTCCCATGTGCTTCACTCAGCATGACCCAGGGTTGTGGTTCTTTGTTGGATATTTGATTGGAGTGTGAGGCAATGCATTCTCCCAGGTGAGTTTTGTGGTGTTTGTGTTAGGGGTGTGTGAGAAACGCTGCTGGTAACTATGGTCAGGACTGTGAGTCCTCCTTCCCACCCAGCCAGATATCCCACCATGGAACGTGCTTCCATTGCAGGGAGTGCAACTTGTCTTACAGGATGTCAGTCAGTGGTGTCCTGCTGTTGGTTGGTGCACAGTTGCCAGCAGGGCCTTGTGCTCCCCACAGCAGTAGCCAGTGTCAGCCATCTTGTCAGTTGTTTTCCACTCCCTGTGATGTGCGCATGGTTCAGGGTGGTGTTGATGGGACAGTTGTGGGGGTGACCAATATCTGTGACTACCACTCCCATCATGCTATTGCCTCCACCCCACTTCCCAGCATGCCCATACTTACTTGCTTTTGGGTGGACTTCACTGTGTGTGAGTGTGAGAGCAATGGCAAGATGGCTGACAGTGGTGTCCTGCTGTTGGTTGGTGGCCAGTTCCCAGCATGGCCTTGTACTCCCCACAACAGAGCACCAGTGTCAGACATCTTTGATGGGGCTTTCCACTCTCTGTGGGGTGTGCATGCTTGAGTGTGAGCTTGCTGGGCCATGTGGGTGGGGGATGTTGAGCTGTGACTACCACTCCCATCATGCTATTGCCTCCACCCCACTTCCCAGCATGCCCATACTTACTTGCTTTTGGGTGGACTTCACTGTGTGTGAGTGTGAGAGCAATGGCAAGATGGCTGACAGTGGTGTCCTGCTGTTGGTTGGTGGCCAGTTCTCAGCATGGCCTTGTGCTCCCCACAACAGCACCAGTGTCAGACATCTTTGATGGGGCTTTCCACTCTCTGTGGGGTGTGCATGCTTGAGTGTGAGCTTGCTGGGCCATGTGGGTGGGGGATGTTGAGCTGTGACTACCACTCACATCATGCTATTGCCTCCACCCCCTTCCCAGCATGCCCATGCTTCCTTCCCTTTGACTCTGCTTCCCTGTGGGGTTGTGTGCCTGTGCTGACAAGATGGCTGACATTGTTATCATGGGGTTAGTTTTGCTACAAGTCCCATGTGTGTCCCTGTGCTTCACTCAGCATGACCCAGAGTTGTGGTTCTTTGTGGGATATTTGATTGGAGTGTGAGGCAATACATTCTCCCAGGTGAGTTATGTGGAGTTTGTGTTAGGGGTGTGTGTGAGAAACGCTGCTGGTAACTATGGTCAGGGCTGTGAGTCCTCCTTCCCACCCAGCCAGATATCCCACCATGGAACGTGCTTCCATTGCAGGGAGTGCAAGTTGTCTTTCAGGATGTCAGTCAGTGGTGTCCTGCTGTTGGTTGGTGCACAGTTGCCAGCAGGGCCTTGTGCTCCCCACAGCAGTAGCCAGTGTCAGCCATCTTGTCAGTTGTTTTCCACTCCCTGTGATGTGCGCATGGTTCAGGGTGGTGTTGATGGGACAGTTGTGGGGGTGACCAATATCTGTGACAACCACTCCCATCATGCTATTGCCTCCACCCCACTTCCCAGCATGCCCATACTTACTTGCTTTTGGGTGGACTTCACTGTGTGTGAGTGTGAGAGCAATGGCAAGATGTCAGTCAGTGGTGTCCTGCTGTTGGTTGGTGCACAGTTGCCAGCAGGACCTTGTGCTCCCCACAGCAGTAGCCAGTGTCAGCCATCTTGTCAGTTGTTTTCCACTCCCTGTGATGTGGGCATGGTTCATGGGGGTGTTGATGTGCGCATTGTGAGGGTGGCCAATATCTGTGACTACGACTCCCATGATGCTATTGGCTACACTGACTTGCCCAGCATACACAGAATTCCTTCCTTTCAGTGGGCTTCACTGTGTGGTGGTGTTGTAGTGGTGGCTACATGTCTGGATGTGTTTGTTAGTTATATTTGTGCCACTGCCTAGCTGTAGTTGTAGTTGTGTTTGTACATGTGATGACACAGTTACATGTCACTATGAGATGGCATGTGTTGTGTTTATCTGACTGACATACACATTTTGGGATGATTCTGTCCTGGTTGCTGTGTATTTGCTAAGGGTGCATGGTTTGACTCTCCCCTTGACAGTGATGTGTGTGTATTGTCGCACAATATTGTTTACATTTGTTGTGTACTCACCAGGCTCTGGGATGTTTTCTAGTCCATATACGCTCACTGGTGGTAGGATGGCCCGCACCTTCTCCTCCCAGGGCCTGAGGTATACTGGCTTGGCAGGAGGGCCACTGCCGGTGTGTTGGCTCAAGAGGTAGTCCTTCTTCAACAGCTCCCTGACCCTCCTGCGCACGTCATACCACCTGTTCTGGATGTCTATCTTTGTGCGCAAACATGTTGATTGTGCGTTCACCCTGTCGACGATCTTCTCCCACATCTTGGTTTTCTGCGACATGGGTGTCTGTTGGACCAGTGTACCAAACAGCTGTGGCTCTACCCTGAGGATCTCATCTACCAGGACTTCCAATTCACTATCTAGGAACTTATGATTCTTCTTTGGGGGCATGGTGATGGGTGGTGATGGTGAGTGATGTGTGTGTTGGTGTGCAGGTGAAGGTATGTGAGTGTGTGTTTTGCTGGGTGTATGTGAGGTTGGTATTTGTTGGGGTGCTGATGGTGTGTGGCTTGTGTGATGGATGAGCTGTGGGTGTGTGGTTGCTGTCTGTTGAGTGCTGGCAGGTAATTTGAATTTGCAAAGGATCATGGTAGGGATTTGTGTCCTTTATATGGGTGGAGTTGTGGGTGTGTCTTTGTTCCCTGCCACCTCCCCCAGTATTTATTGGCTTTGTAATTGCTTGTTTGGCCTTTTCTTGTGTATTTTCCCTTTGTACTTTTTGTGCATGTAGGAGACGTTCTTGTGACCGAGTCGGACCCTGCAGTTGTCTCGTACGAGCTTCTCCGATTCGTTCACGCTGTGTTTGTGCTGTTTTCTATGCTGCGTACGCGTCGGTCGCGGTGTTTTGGGTTGCTTCGGCTCGCAGTTTTCTATGCGTGTCGGTCGTACGGCTTGTCCTCCGTGCGACTCGGTCGTGTTTTCCACGCGTTGCATCGTACTTGGCGGGTAGGAGTTCGCGGGTACGTTTTGTTCGGGATTGTTCCGGGTGCGTGTCGGTCGGTTCGATTCGCGTGTTTTTCCGGCCGGATTGCTGTTTTCCGCGCGGCTCAGTCGTTCGGCTTGTGTTCCGTACGAGTCGGTCGGGTTTTGCACGCTTCTCATCGTACTTTGCGGGTCGGGCTGCACCGGTACGTGTCGGTCGGAATTAATTCCGGCTTCGAGTCGGTCGGTACGTTTTCCGGCCCGAATCGGAATCGACCCCTTAGTCTTCTAATAAAAACATCTGGGTCAATCTTGGCTCATTTTATCCTTATGCCCTTATTCATAGTGTGCTCAGTCACAGAGGACTTCCTTACAAGTCCAGCTATCTTCACATTTATGTTCCAAGAAGTGGCAAGGTGATTGTGATCACTCGTGCAATTACTAATTACTTCAAACTCATTAAAAACACAGAACAGAGATCAGTTGAAGCCAGGAAAAAATCTATTGTGCTCCCTTTTGAATTCCTATAAAATGTGGGGATTTAGTTTTTCTTCCTGTTAGTCATTTAATTTAAAAAGGTTAAATCATATTTCATTATAAAACTGTTTAAGGTCTCACCATAACCCAAATGTTTAAAACAAGTTATTTCATTATGTCTCTAATCCTTAAAACTACAAGTCCTTTGCCCACTGAAATCACAAAGTGAAATATTTAAATTCCCTACCCATATTAAATATATGGTATGGGAATTTGTTTTGAAAAATCTTTTCTAATGATGCAAGGGTCACCAAGAAATGTGGAGAGGACCAAACATCTTTTGTTCACATCAAAATAGATTTAACAAAGACAAAGGTTGCCAGGCCTCCCTTTGATCTGCCTGTTGTTGAGAGGGTAGCATAGAAGTAATCAGTATGAAAGTTCTCCCTCATCCAAGTCTTATGGCAGCAAATAACATCATAATTGCTGACAAAAGATAACCAGTCAAGGGTTGAGATATTAGAACAAGCACCTGCACTGTTCCAGGAGATAAGAGTCAAACCCTTGTCAGATATAGGAAAAAAAGGGGGGGAAGAATTTCTATCATAGGGATAATAGGGCAAGGAGCTTCCGGCACAATACATATTGGAATGACCACTTGAGTATGGAGTTGACCAAGTTTTAATAAGCATAACAGTCAATCTTTTGCATTTTATACATCCAGGGTCTCAAAACGATTTGTTGTGGGCACATTAAAACAACTTTCCAATCCTAGCTGGACATCTTGCCCCCATTCAAAGAGCAGAGGAGAGATATACCCCAATGGGTGAACCTAAATCCCATTCCACATTGTAATCAAATAGGACAATTGCTGTAAAAGATGTCCTACTAACCTTGGGACTTTGAAATATTCACCACAATACAATGCCCTTTGGTGACCTTCCTATGTGGGCCACTGCATCCCACCCTTCTTACTGGGAGAATCTCATTATGGAGATCATCATAGCAGCCCAATTTTGATCCTAACTAATGCACTACCCTATGTTTTAAAGTTGGACCATCCTCCTTCGATTTGGGCGAAACCATTGGGACATTTTTCAGGACGATAACGTAAGAGTGCAATCTGGTGGTAAATGCAAAGTGTCTTTACCGCACAGACAGGCCCGCTGTTGGCCGGGTCTTCACCCAGACATGCTCACGGGTGCATCCTACAATCATCATGCACTGAGAGAATCAATGGTGCCTTATGTGTCACTGGTATCTCCACCTCCTGGCACTAAAGCCACCTGGGTCATGTAGTCCTAGCCACAGTTGAGGCCCAAGAAGAGTGGCGTCCCGCGTGGTGGGAAATCCAAGGCTCCTTATGTGCATAGAGGTATCTCCACCTCCTGGCAGCAGAATCACTTGAGGCATCTCGTCCTGGACCCTTCTGGCTCCTGTTGAGGCCCGAGTAGAGTGGCTAACTAATATATGCAATTGTCCCAATGCTGAAGGAAATCTCCATCTCTTTGACAGGGAACCCAGGTTCGCTTCCTCCACATTCGGTTAAGAGCTATAACTATAAAGTCATTTTAACCTTAAGTTTCTTCAGTAAACATATATATATATTCACTGAAAAAACCATAGGTTTCAGGGACATTATATTTAGTTGGACATTTCACTTGTACAAAACCAGAGACGTTCCGCCGTTATAGTTAGTTCCGCAAATTTAACTCGCGCCCCCGCAATGCACTGCTGATGACGTCACATATTAAATCATTCATGAGATGGTCAGTGACATCACTGATGACATCACTGATGGCATCTCAAATAACATCACTGATGACATCATCCAGTGACTGTGTGTTTCTTTAAAGTTTAAATATGTTTTATATATATGCCAAGGTGTATTGAAGAATGAGTGGGTGTATAAGTGTCTGGATGGAGGATTTAGTAGGTGCGTGACTGACTGTATAAGTGAGTGATTAAATGTGTCTTACTGAATGCATGGGTTAGTGACTAAACTGTGTGAATGTCTGTATCAGTCTGTCTGTTGTTGTGTAAGCTGCTGCATGGGTTGGTCAGTAGCTACATGAGTGTCTATATGGGTTATTGATTGGTTGCCTGAGTATTTGTATGGGAGACTGAGTGTGTGTGTGGGTGGGTGGGAGGTGTGTGACTCTGTGCATAGATGTGTGAGTGGTTGAGTCACTGGGTGTATGGGTTCAAGAGTGCATGTGGAAACAGCTGTATGGGTGAGTGAGTGTGTGTATGGGTGTGTTGGTGAGTGAATGGATGTCGCAGTGGTACATGTCCAAGTAACAACATATGTAAAAGGCATTGTATGTGAGAGTTGGAGTATATAAATGACTATACATGAGAGTCAGAGATTGTGAGAGTGGCTGTATGGATGAGTGTGTACTTGTATCAGTGATTATATAAGAGAGTAAGTATGCGTTAGTATCTGTATGAATAAGTGAGGTGGTCTGTGTATAACTGTATAGGTGAGTAAATGGGAGTGTGATTGATTCTTTGCATAACTGATTAGGTGTGTGAGTAACTCCATGGATGAGTGGAGGTGTGTGAGTGTCTGTATAGGTGTATGAGTGCATATGATAGTGTTGTATTGATGAGTGACTGCATGTATGAGTGATTGTATGGGTGAATGAGTGGATGTGTGTGTAGACATAGGAATCAGTGAGTGCGTATGTAGTAACTGGTATTGGTGTGTCGATGGTTTCGAAAATGGTAGTCTGTATTTTATAGTGGGTGTATCAAAGGTTATATTAGAGTGTGAGGAGGTGCATCAGATTTTCACGTGGATGATGTCATCAGTGATGTCATTTGAGATGTCATCAGTGAGTTCATCAGTGATGTCACTGACCATGTCATGAATGATGTAATATGTGACGTCATCAGCAGTGCATTGTGGGGGCGCGAGTTATAGTTAGCTGAACTAACTATAACAGCGGAATTTCTCTGGTTTTGTACAAGTGAAATGTCCAACTAACTATAACATCCCTGAAACCTAAGGTTTTTTCAGTGAATTTCTAAGGTTTTTTAAATGCTAATTTCTAACTATAACGTGCCTGAAACCTATGGTTTTTTCTGTGAATTTCAATGGTATTTTAAATGCTCATTTCTAACTATAACGTCCCTGAAACCTATGGTTTTTTCAGTGAATTTCAAAGGTTTTTTAAATGCTAATTTCTAACTATAACATACCAGTCGCGTTTCCAGAGTGGTGGAGAAAGGTGAGCGTGGCCTCCGAAACACCTCTTAGCAATCCCACTGTGTGGGATTTACTGGAGGTAACAGGAGGAGTAGTTAGCCCCCACGTCAACCTTGGGGCCAACTATCCCTTTTATTACCACCAGTAAGTCCCACACAGCAGGATAGCTAACTTCTTATATCAGGCCCCGCTCCCTCCCTGCACCACTGTGCAAACGTGCCCCCTAGCACGTTGTAAATTGGGGGATTAAGTCCCCTTGAATCCTGAGGGTCCCTTGGGGCCAACTAGCCCACCAGGTACCTCCAGTAAGCGCCACAGAGCTGCTTTGCAGAGAGGTGGTCCAAGGCCACGTCCCTTTTTACACCTCTCTGCAACGCAGCTCTGTGGCACTTACTGGAGGTACCTGGTGGGCTAGTTGGACCCAAGGGACCCTCAGGATTCAAGGGGACTTAATCCCTCAACTTACAACGCACCAGAGGGCCCATTTGCACAGTGGTGAAGGGAGGGGGTGGGGCCTGATGTGACAAGTGTGCCAACGCGCCCCGTGGCGTGTTTTAAGTTGGGGGATTAATCCCCCTTGAATCCTGAGGGTCCCTGGGGGCCAACTAGCCCACCAGGTACCTCCAGTAAGCGCCACAGAGCTGCGTTGCAGAGAGGTGGTCTGAGGCCACGCCCCTTTTTACACCTCTCTCCAACGCAACTCTGTTGCGCTTACTAGAGGCCCCGTGGCCCCCCTCCCGAGGCCATTTTTGGCCACGGGGACCCCATCCCGCGGGGCCTGCCACTCCGTTGGGGACCGTGGAGGGAGCCCCAATGCCCCCACGGTCCCGCCGGCTCCCCGCCTCCTGCGGGAGCCGGCATTGCTTTTCCACACCGGGAGCTGCTGACATGCAGCTCCCCTTGTGGAAAAGCAATCTGCTTTGGATTTTGGATTTTGGAAGCGAGAGCAGGAAACCTGCTCTCGCTTCCAAAATCCAAACCAGTGTTTGCTATGTCAGGGCGGGAGCCGCACGGCTCCCGTCTTGCCATAGCAAACGGCAATGTCCCGGGGGTGGGCACCCCGGGACATTGCAGGAGCCGGCCCTGGGGGTTGGCGGTCCCCAGGGCCATCAAGGGCTCCTGGAGGGGGGCCGCGCGGCCCCCCTTCCTTAGTTTTGAAAGCCCTGGGGAGGTGGTGGTCCTCGGGGCTGGGGGTCCGTAACGGACCCCCGAATTGCAATGATTATGTTCCCCGGGGAGGTGGTGGTCCCCGGGGCATGTGGGGGGGCTCTTGCACCCCACACATGTTTTAAAATATTTAAAAAAAAGAGCCCCAGGGAGGTGGCGGACCCTGGGGCAGCGGGGGGGCCGTGTGCCCCCGCGCATATTTAAAAAAAACCCCGGGGGTGGCGGTCCCCGGGGTTTGGGAGCCTGGGAGGCCCCCCACAGATTAAAAACAAGCCCCGGGAGGTGGCAGTCCCCGGGCTGCGGGAGGGCCGCGTGCCCTCCCGTACATAATTTACATAGCCCTGGGGAGGTGGCGGGCCTCCGCAAATAAATAAATGATTGCCCCTGGGACCTGGCCCACCAGGGGGCTTTTTGAAAACGAAGCGCGGGAGCCCGCGCTTTGTTTTTTTTTATTTTCACGGCAGGATTCGCAACCCCAACGCGAATTCTGCCGTTTAAAAAAAAAAAAATGCTTTTTTGGGCCCTAGGGGTCCTTGTGGGACCCCCTGAGCAGGCCTAGGGGGTCAGGGTGTTTCTACCCTGCCCCCTTTTCTTGTTTTTTATCTTTGTTTTACTGTTTTCTTGTGACTCGGTTATACCGAGTCACAAGATGGCTGCCAACACTTCCTGGTTTGGAGTGTTGCCAGCCAATCAGAGTGAAGCTCGTGCTCGGGAGGGTTCGCGAATCCACCGCGCCCACAGATATCGATATTTTTTCTTTTTCTAATTTCTCAGCAACTACCGAACGGATTTACACCATTTAAAAAAAGGTCTCTTTCTGAACCAATACCTACTTTTTTGCCAAATTTGGTGTAATTCCGTTCAGCAGTTTGGGCTGTAGCTTTGTCTAAATTTTTCTATGGAAATTAACATGGTGAAAACGCGTTTTGGGACCACCTTTTTTCTCAGCCCCCGCTTGACGAATCACCCCAAAACTTTCAAGACAGGAGCTGACCGGAGCGCCCCACTAGTTTTGAAATTTTCACGAAGATTCATCAACCTTCGCCAAAGTTATTGGGAAAAGAAAAAACGCTTTTCCTATGGAAACTAGGTCCTAACTATAACTACCTACTGGCTACCGCCAGTAGGTAATATATATATATATGCAGAACATTCTTCCCTTCTTCTCGAGAAGATCCGCACTCAAACCATGGGGTTAACTCATTTATTAACCAACAGCATTAGTAAAACTGGAACGCGTTTCGACTGTCTTGCATCCTTTGTCAACCATAAAAATACACTGATTTTTTTTCCCTCCCTTTTCAACTCTCCCCACAGGTGTTGCCACTTTCATAAACATGAAAGAATCACTTCAGTCGTCTTTTGTCCTTCGTGTTTAGAATTCTCCAATATTCTCTTTAAGGCATTCACTTGTAGAAAAATAAAGTTAAAATCATTTGTAATTTATTCTAATTTCTAGCAAAGTTATACAGTTTTGTAGCATGAAGAGCATTCTCATTAGCTCATTATCAGCCTCGTGTGTGCTTTGAATTGCTTGCATGAATCTTTCAAAACATCACAGATCGTATTTCACTTGTCTGTTTCCGAGTGCGTGGCTGCCTTTCCTGAAGTGCTTTTCAATGTGTCAGTAAGTACAGAAATTCCAGTTCTTAAACCTACTGCTGCCAGCCTCACATTAAATCATAGTAGCGTGATGTAAAGAATGTCACTTAGCAGCGCTCACCTTTATGTTTATTGTCCAAAACTGCTAGAAGAATTTCTGTTACAAATGCTGTGAGTTCAATCTGAATTCCCATTGATTCACAGCTCGGCATGTGCCTTGAGCTGTGCCCGGCTCCGAGATCTGCCATCCATCAATGTCAAGGGCTTTCTGAAAAACTTAAGTCCCCGCCAACGGTAGCCCTCAGGCTCCCAGCGTCGAACTCGCGCTGTTCCAGTGGTCCCATCCATTTCAGAACTTCCTAAGTAGTGCTCGTATATATATATATATCCAAGTATCATCAGCTCAATACTTTTCCAGGGCCCATGAGAGATGGAGCGTTGTGCCGGATGAGCCCACCGGCAAATATAAAAGCAGAAATCCAACGCACCGAAGAAAGGAAAACGCTCACTCAGACTCTGGTTGCTGCAAAAATTTTACTTCCAAACATGACGCGTTTCGGCCACAGCTGTGGCCTTGATCACATGTACAAAGATCACAAATCACAGTGCTTAAATACAGAGTGAAAAAAGAACTTTCAATGTGAGAAATAAAAAACAGACTGGTGAAAAACAGAGTACTTGTGAAGATGCAATAGTTTGTGGTCCGTGCTGTTATTTTGAAGAAATATTGATTTTGAAAACTATTACGATGTATTAGAAATTCCACATAAATTGAAAATTGATTAGGGGCAGTTACAAATTATATTACTGATGGAGCAGGGTTTCGCAAAAATGAAACCTGCTCGGACCAAGCACCCGCATAATACATACTAACAGTAAGTAGATGTGATTAAAAATCTAACATGCACCCACATAAACGTATGGGAATTGCTTTGCGCATGCCTGAATTAATACGTTAATGAATAACTGGTTTTAATCTTGTTTTGAGAAAAATAAACAAAGAAGTTGCACGAGTAGGCCGCATGTACATCAGTGTTTGCACGTTGCATTCTGCTTCAAAAGATTAATTATTAATGCCGCTTTTGCATTAGGCTTATGCTAGGTAATCATAATGGGGAAGTAGTGCAAGTGGGTGGGGAACAGTGAAGGTTTCATTATCATATAATGAATATTTGTTCGTTTTCATTTACTTCAGAAAAAGTGACGTGACAGGGAGGGGGACGTTTCCTCGGAGCGAGTCTGCTCGGACATGAGACCCGCAAGTTGTGCTGAGCATTACGAAATGACATGAAGGAGTGAAGGCCAGAGCATCAGTTGACTGCCAAATTCCCGTACCCAAGCGTGTGACCGGGGATGTGCTCTGCGGAAATATGAACTGAATAAAGAAGAATGTAATAAATGTATCAATATATGGGAAACGAATGAATAAATTAAAGTTTGGATCATGGGAACCTTTTTGCACAATAAAGTTGTTGAATAAAGTGCGAAGTCATAGTGGCATGATCATGCCACCCCTCAAAACCCATCAATCCCTGTTCGAATTGAATGTAAAATGCAACATTAAGTGGGTTGGTCCAGTCACTCTTAGGGTATATCTGGGGTACCTTTAGGGGCGTGTTTGGGCAGGCAGCAGAGAGAGGAGAGATGCGTCGCTGATCGTCGGTTTTGCGAAGAGGCCTAGCTGTTTTCTATCCTGTCCTATACCTGACCGAAATCTCTGGTATTCCCTGAATACCCCTTGGGGAACCTCCATCATCTCCTGGGCTCAGGGGTGGTACTCCCTACAGACCAATAGGTTTGTATCTTGTCTATGTTGTTCCCAGCATTAATGTATTTGTCTCTGAATCTTTTGTCTCTCCACCTATCCACTCCGTCAACAAAATATTGATATGCATTATTTTTAGATGAACCTGTTGTCTCTTCATCTATCTTTCCGTTAGGTATTATATTGTTTGGCATAATCATTCTGCTGAACTCTTTTGTCTCTTACCCTATCCACTCCTTCATTGCATAATGTCATTGTAGAAAGAGTCTATGTAAATTGCATCATTTCTCTGACCGTGTGGTTCGGTGTTTGTAATTGTGACCTGATGCAGATGAGCATTTATTTTGAAATTTGAGATAAAACTCACTTATTAATCTTACCGAGAGTCTGTCATTAATTGATAATGTTGAGTGAGTTAGTGTCCTATCATTACCATCAACTACTCAACTAATTGGTCCATCGACCAAGTAGAGGAAGAGTTGATATCTATAAATGTTTCTTTAAACAGATGAATAGGAGTTTATAAGAAATAAGAGATGAACGAAAATAATTGACCCCAGCGCATCAGGGATACTGGGTGAATGTGTATGGGCCATTGAAGTGAATTTGTGGAGTATCAATCCCTGATCAATTATTGGTATTGGTGCTGGATCAGTTACTAACATGAAATGTGCGTTGCACAAAAAGTTGTACAAAAAATTGTGGTTGGCGGTCTAGTGCCGCGACTGAGACTAAAATCTGACCTGCTTGTACATCATCATAATTCAAACAATTGATTTCTTAATTTATACATGCCGTGTGGGCTGATGTGTAATCATACTGGTATACTGACAAGCATGGTAATCAAAATAACCGTAAGTCATAAATTTCACCCAGTTACCCGCCAACCGCTAACCAGATGCATGTTGGGTGATGTAGTATTATAATAGTTATCGTTAAAATAGTATACAATATCATCTAATAAATACCCCAATTATATCACATAAATTGCCAATATACATCATAAATGGCATAATTCAAGTGTATCAGGGCATCGGAAGACGCATCTCCGCAAGATCATGAACTGCAACATAAAATGACATATAAAGTGAAAAATACTGGCAATCTGATATCGCAGGGGACTAAGGAAAATATATACATCCATGAATTAACCCATGTGGGCATAGGGCAAGAATAACTGTTGGTAATTCCAGAATAAATAACAGACCTGCCACTAGAACATGTATTCAAATTGTTGACTCTGTAGCTAATCCAGAACAGATGAAGCCAGTAAGGAAGATGAAAAATTGTGTGAAAACAGTGTCAAAAAAAAGAACCACAAATCACCATCATTTCATTAATACATATTTTACATGTCCAAATGCACCGTGTAGGTAGTTGAAGAAAAGGGTAGGGGTCTCATGCACCAAAATTGCGTTGTTGTCTCCTGGAGTACCCCTTCCTTGCCTCCTGTAAAAATACACACATGATGTTGAAAAATTAATACAGAAGTTTGCATAAAAAAGCACATAATTGCATACATCAAAAGACTGTAATAAACAGAAAAAAGATTGTAATAAAAACCAAGGCAGAAAAAAGGAGGAGAGAGTAGGCACCACATCCTACTGATTACTCAGGGTGGAGATGAATATTCATCTCTTCATCCTGATTCAGACCATTTGACTTTGTCTCTTTCTATCTCGGCGTGGATGGCACTGTGCTAATCCTATGCTTAAAAACTTTGAAAGAAAAGCAGACATTTGAGGTGAGCAGATCTAGAGTGTCGCTGGTGTTGAGAGTGCTCTATACAAGAGTTGCTTTCCGCTTAAACTTGAGAACTACCCAGAGTTCTCTGCTTCTTTTTTGCATAGTTTATGCGTCACCCTATGCCTGGAAGGGTATTGTTTTGATACATATATATATATATATATATATATATATATATATATATATATATATATATATATATATATATATATATATATATATATATTATCTACTGGCGGTCGCCAGTAGATAGTTATAGTTACAACCTATTATCCATAGGAAATCCGCGACATTCTATTTGAAATAACTCTCTTGCCGGTTGACGTATCTTCGCAAAATTTTCAAACTTTGTGGCCCGCTCCGGTCCGCTCCTACCCTGAAAGTCTCGGGGGATTCGTCAAGCGGGGCTGAGAAAAAGGGGGGTCCCAAAACGCGTTTTCCCCATGCAATTTTCCATAGGAAACTTTAGACACGGCTACAGCCCGAACTGCTGAACGGAATTACACCAAATTTGGCAAAGAGGTAGTTCTTGGTTCAGAAAGAACCCTTTTGTTAAATGGTGTAAATCCGTTCAGTAGTTGCTGAGAAAATGAAAAGTAAAACAGATAGATATATCTAGGGCCGCGGATCCTCCCGAGCACGAGCTTTATGTTAATTGGCTGTCAACACTCCAAATCAGGAAGTGTTGGCAGCCATTTTGTCCCTCGGTAGAACCGAGGGACAGAAACAAGTGCGCAAAGCGCACAAAGGGGGCAGGGTAGAAACACCCTGACCCCCTAGGTCTGCTCAGGGGTCCCACAAGGACCCCCTGGGCAAAAATTTTTTTTTAAATCGGCAGGATGCGCTCAGGGAGCGCGAACCCTGCCGAAAAAATCGAAGCGCGGTCTCCGCGCTCGATAGCACTGGCCCCCGGGTGGGCCAAGTCCCGGGGGCATGCTGGGGGGGTTAATTTTATGTGTGGGGGCCTCTGAGGGCCCCCAAGCCCCGGGGACCACCACCCCCAGGGGCTTTATGTAGAATGGTGCGGGAGGGCTCTGAGCCCTCCCGCAGCCCCGGGGACCACCACCTCCCCGGGGCTTCTTTTTTTAATTAGAAACCTGTGTGGGGGCTCCAGCCCCCACACGCCCGGGACCACCACCTCCCGGGGCACTAAGAAAAATTACAATGGGGGTCCGTTTTGGACCCCCAGAGCCCCGGGACCACCACCTCCCCGGGGCTGTGCACTGAATGGGAGGGGGCCGCGCGGCCCCCTCCTGGAGCCCTTGATGGCCCTGGGGACCGCCACCCCCAGGGCCGGCTCCTGCAGTGTCCCGGGGTGCCTACCCCCGGGACACTGCTGTTTGTAATGACAGGATGGAGCCTCACGGCTCCCATCCTGTCATTGCAAACTGCTTTGGATATTGGAAGAGAGAGCAGGAAACCTGCTCTCTCTTCCAATATCCAAAGCCGATTGCTTTTCCACATGGGGAGCAGCATGTTAGCTGCTCCCCATGTGTAAAGCAATGCCGGCTCCCGTAGGACACGGGGAGCCGGCGGGACTGTGGGGGATTGGGGACCCCCACAGTCCCCAACGAGAGGGCCAGCCCCGGGGGATGGGGTCCCCGGGGCAAGTAGTGGCCCGGAGGGGGGCCAAGCGGCCCCCTCCCCCCAAAAAAAACGATCGGGCCCGCAGGCCCCGCCCCTTCCTTCACCACTCTGCAAACGCGCCCTGGCGCGTTTGCAGAGGGGGAACGAATTCCCCTTGAATACTGGGGTCCCTGGGGCCAACTAGCCCACCAGGAACCTCCAGTATGCGCCAGGGGCTGCCTTGCAGAGAGGTGTACAGAGGCCACGCCCCTTTTACACCTCTCTGCAACGCAGCTCTATGGCGCTTTTTGGAGGTATATGGTGGGCTAGTTGCACCCCAGGGACCCTCAGGATTCAAGGGGAGTTAATCCCCCGACTTAAAACGCGCCACGGGGCGCGTTTGCACAGTGGTGAAGGGAGGGCGGGGCTTCAGGTGACATGTGTGCAAACAGGCCCCGTGGCGCGTTTTAAGATGGGGAATTAAATCCTCTTCAATCCTGAGGGTCTCTGAGGCCAACTAGCCCAACAGGTACGTCCAGAAAGCGCCACAGAGCTGCATTGCAGAGAGGTGTAAAAGGGGTGTGGCCTCTGTACATGTCTCTGCAACGCAGCCCCCTGGCGCATACTGGAGGTTCCTGGTGGGCTAGTTGGCCCGTAGGGACCCTCATGATTCAAGGGGACTTAATCCCCCAACTTAAAACGCACCACGGGGCGCGTTTGCACAGATGTCACGTCAGGCCCCGCCCCCTCCCTTCACCATTGTGCAAATATTCCTCTAAAATCAGCCGAAATCCGAATTTTGATTTACTCACCTGTTATCAGGAGAGACCACAGTGCTGCATCTTTCAGCCCAGTACTGATCCTCAAAAGTAATTTTAACCGTACTTACCGGTAACTTGAATTTCCTTCATAGGCTAACATTGACTGGTTTCACTTGGAAATTCTTCTAAGTGTGGAGTTTTGGAACTTTAAAATATTCCTCTAAAATCAGCCGAAATACGAATTCCGATTTACTCACCTGTTATCAGGAGAGACCTCAGTGCTGCATCTTTCAGCCCAGTACTGATCCTCAAAAGTAATTTTAACCGTACTTACCAGTAACTTGAATTTCCTTCCATAGGATATCATTGACTGCTTTTTGCTGAAAAAGTTTCTAAGTGTTGATTTTTGAAACATACAAATATTCCTCTAAAATCAGCCGAAATCCGAATTCAGATTTACTCACCTGTTATCAGGAGAGACCTCAGTGCTGCATCTTTCAGCCCAGTACTGGTCCTGAAAAGTAATTTTAACTGTACTTACCAGTAACTTGAATTTCCTTCCATAGGCTAACATTGACTGGTTTCACTTGGAAATTCTTCTAAGTGTGGAGTTTTGGAACTTTAAAATATTCCTCTAAAATCAGCCGAAATACGAATTCCGATTTACTCACCTGTTATCAGGAGAGACCTCAGTGCTGCATCTTTCAGCCCAGTACTGATCCTCAAAAGTAATTTTAACCGTACTTACCAGTAACTTGAATTTCCTTCCATAGGATATCATTGACTGCTTTTTGCTGAAAAAGTTTCTAAGTGTTGATTTTTGAAACATACAAATATTCCTCTAAAATCAGCCGAAATCCGAATTCAGATTTACTCACCTGTTATCAGGAGAGACCTCAGTGCTGCATCTTTCAGCCCAGTACTGGTCCTGAAAAGTAATTTTAACCGTACTTACCAGTAACTTGAATTTCCTTACATAGGCTAACATTGACTGGTTTCACTTGGAAATTCTTCTAAGTGTGGAGTTTTGGAACTTTAAAATATTCCTCTAAAATCAGCCGAAATACGAATTCCGATTTACTCACCTGTTATCAGGAGAGACCTCAGTGCTGCATCTTTCAGCCCGGTACTGATCCTGAAAAGTAATTTTAACCGTACTTACCGGTAACTTGAATTTCCTTCATAGGCTAACATTGACTGGTTTCACTTGGAAATTCTTCTAAGTGTGGAGTTTTGGAACTTTAAAATATTCCTCTAAAATCAGCCGAAATACGAATTCCGATTTACTCACCTGCTATCAGGAGAGACCTCAGTGCTGCATCTTTCAGCCCAGTACTGGTCCTGAAAAGTAATTTTAACCGTACTTACCGGTAACTTGAATTTCCTTCATAGGCTAACATTGACTGGTTTCACTTGGAAATTCTTCTAAGTGTGGAGTTTTGGAACTTTAAAATATTCCTCTAAAATCAGCCGAAATACGAATTCCGATTTACTCACGTGTTATCAGGAGAGACCTCAGTGCTGCATCTTTCAGCCCAGTACTGATCCTCAAAAGTAATTTTAACCGTACTTACCAGTAACTTGAATTTCCTTCCATAGGATATCATTGCCTGCTTTTGCTGAAAAAGTTTCTAAGTGTTGATTTTTGAAACATACAAATATTCCTCTAAAATCAGCTGAAATCCGAATTCTGATTTACTCACCTGTTATCAGGAGAGACCTCAGTGCTGCATCTTTCAGCCCAGTACTGGTCCTGAAAAGTAATTTTAACCGTACTTACCAGTAACTTGAATATCCTTCCATAGGCTAACATTGACTGGTTTCACTTGGAAATTCTTCTAAGTGTGGAGTTTTGGAACTTTAAAATATTCATCTAAAATCAGCCGAAATACGAATTCCGATTTACTCATCTGTTATCAGGAGAGACCTCAGTGCTGCATCTTTCAGCCCAGTACTGATCCTCAAAAGTAATTTTAACCGTACTTACCAGTAACTTGAATTTCCTTCCATAGGATATCATTGCCTGCTTTTTGCTGAAAAAGTTTCTAAGTGTTGATTTTTGAAACATACAAATATTCCTCTAAAATCAGCCGAAATACGAATTCCGATTTACTCACCTGTTATAAGGAGAGACCTCAGTGCTGTATCTTTCAGCCCAGTACTGGTCCTGAAAAGTAATTTTAACCGTACTTACCAGTAACTTATATTTTCTTCCATAGGAATCCATTGTCTGGTTTTCAGCAGAAAAGTTTCAAAGTGTCGATTTTCACAAACTACAAATATTCCTTAAAAATCGCCTGTATGACTTAAACGCATTCTTTCAACTGTTTACAGGAGATGCACCAGTGCTGGATCCAGGATCCAACACTGAGTAAGAATAAGTAACGATAACAGTTTTTACCTGCTAAGTGAATTTCCTTCCATAGGATAACATTGGTGATTCTATGAGAAAAAGTTTCTAAGTGTCAACTTTTAAAATACAATAATACTCCTTAAAAATCACGACTGTAACCAAAACGCTTTTACTCAACTGTTTACAGGAGATGTACCAGGACTGAATCTAGGATCCACTCCTGTGGTTAGAAAAGTAATCCATAAAGTAACTAATTGCATTTAACTAGAAATTCACATTGAGCTGAATGTTGCATTGTGTTTGAAAATGTGTTGCCCATTGCAACAACTGTAACTACTGTACTTAAAAGTCTATTGCCTATGTGCAAAGTATTTAAACTAAAGTAATTCATTCTGAGAAAGTATTTTTGTAATGTAATGTATAATGTAATTACAATGTAATTTAAAAAATAAAATATGTAAAAGAAATTGTTTCTAAAAATGTAGTAAATCAGTATGAAAAAAATTAATATAAAAATTAATACATTTAAAAATTGTCATTTAAAAACCTTTGAAATTCACTGAAAAAAACGTAGGTTTCAGGCACGTTATAGTTACAAATTAGCATTTTAAAAACCTTTGAAATTCACTGAAAAAACCATAGGTTTCAGACACGTTATAGTTAGAAATTAGCATTTAAAAACCTTTGAAATTCACTGAAAAACCAGAGGTTTTAGGGACAGTTATAGTTAGTTGGACATTGCACTCGTACAAAACCCGTGAAATTCCCCGTTATAGTTAGTTCAGCTAACTATAACTCGCGCCCGCAATGCACTGCTGATGACGTCACATATTACATCACTCATGACATGGTCAGTGACATCACTGATGACATCACTGATGACATCTCAAATGTCACTGACCATATCATGAGTGATGTACTATGTGACGTCATCAGCAGTGCATTGTGAGGCGCGAGTTATAGTTAGCTGAACTAACTATAACGGGGAATTTCACGGGTTTTGTACGAGTGCAATGTCCAACTAACTATAACTTTCCCTAAAACCTATGGTTTTTTCAGTGAATTTCAAAGGTTTTTAAATGCTAATTTCTAACTATAACGTGTCTGAAACCTATGGTTTTTTTCAGTGAATTACAAAGGTTTTTTAAATGCTAATTTCTAACTATAACGTGCCTGAAACCTATGGTTTTTAAGTGAATTTCAAAGGTTTTTAAATGCTAGTTTCTAACTATGCCTACAGAGGTAGGACATGTGAAAAAAGAAGAAAAACGCACAGAAAGAAGCAAAAGAAATGCAGAAAGAAGCAACAGAAGTCCACAAAGATGAAGAAAAGTGCAGGAAGAAGCAAAAGATGTTCAGAAAGAACCAACAGAGGAGCAGAAAGAGGCCTTGTTGCAAAATCATCCTGTGCCCACAACTTTTTCAGACGGGTACTGGTGGTAACTGACTCTGACTAACCAGAGCCAGTGCTATGCTAAAAGACACTTAGAATACAGTGAAAACACCTACATACACTAGGGAACACCATGCGTTGGGGTACCCCTGTGATTAGCATGACCTCCTCTGTAAGTCCCTAGTACATAATAGGGCAGGGGGATTAAAACTACCTCATAAAACGCGCTACAGGGCGCGTTTGCACAGTGGTGAAGGGAGGGGGCCTGAGGTGACATGTGTGAAACGCGTCCCGTGGCGCGTTTTAAGTTGCGGGATTAAGTCCCCTTGAATCTTGAGGGTCCCTGGGGCCCAACTAGCCCCCCAGATACCTACAGTTAGGACCACAGAGCTGAGTTGCAGAGAGGCGTTCCGAGGCCACGCACCTTTTTTCACCTCTCTGCAATGCAACTCTGTTGTGCTTACTGAAGGTACCTGGTGGGCTAGTTGGCCCCCAGGGTCCCTCAGGATTCAAGGGGAATTAATTCCCCAACTTAAAACGCACCACAGGGCGTGTTTGCACACATGCACCTCAGGCCCCGCCCCCTCCCTTCACCACTGTGCAAACGCACCCTGTGGCGCGTTTTAATTTGCGGGATTAGGTCACCTTGAATCCTGAGGGTCCCTGGGGCCCAAAAAGCCCACCAGGTACTTCCAGTAAGCGACACAGCCCTGCGTTGCAGAGAGGTGGTCCGAGGCCACGCCTGTTTTTACACCTCTCTGCAACGCAGCTCTGTGGCGCTTACTGGAGGTACCTGGTGGGCTAGTTGGACCCCAGGGACCCTCAGGATTCAAGGGGACTTAATCCCCCAACTTAAAACACGCCACAGGGCATGTTTGCACATGTCGCCTCAGGCCCCGCCCCCTCCCTTCACCACTGTGCAAACGCACCCCGTGGCGCGTTTTAAGTCGGGGGATTAACTCCCCTTGAATCCTGAGGGTCCCTAGGGTGCAACTAGTCCACCAGCTACCTCCATTAAGCACCACAGAGCTGCGTTGCAGAGAGGTGTAAAAAGGGGCATGGCCTCAGAACACCTCTCTGCAACACAGCCCCCTGGCGCATACTGGAGGTTCCTGGTGGGCTAGTTGGCCCCCAGGGACCCCCAGTATTCAAGGGGAATTCATTCCCCATCTGCAAACGCCTGCTTAGGGGGTCCTTGTGGGACCCCTAAGCAGGCCTAGGGGTCAGGGTGTTTCTACCCTGCCCCCTTTTGCGTTTTGCGCACTTGTTTCTTGTGCCTCGGTTCTACCGAGGAACAAGATGGCTGCCAACACTTCCTGGTTTGGAGTGTTGACAGCCAATTAGCATACAGCTCGTGATCGGGAGGGTGCGCGGATCCACCGCGGCCATAGATATATATGAGATTTTACGTTTGATTTTCTCAGGAACTACTGAACGGATTTACACCATTTAACCAAAAGGCATGACTCTGAACCAAGGGCTACCTTTTGCCAAATTTGGTGTAATTCCGTTCAGCAGTTCGGGCTGTAGCTGCGACTAAAGGTTCCTATGGAAAATTGCATGGGGAAAACACGTTTTGGGACCCCCCTTTTTTCTCGGCCCCCACTTGACGAATCACCCCGAGACTTTCAGGATACGAGCGGACCGGAGCGCCCCACGAGTTTTGAAAATTTCGTGAAGATTCGTCAACCGGCGCCAAAGTTATTGGGAATAGAATGTTGCGGATTTCCTATGGAAAATAGGTCCTAACTATAACTACCTACTGGCGACCGCCAGTAGGTAATATACACATACATACATGCATATATATGTGGATAAATATATATATATATATATATATATATATATATATATATATATATATATATATTCACTGAAAAAACCATAGTTTTAGGGACAGTTATAGTTAGTTGGACATTTCACTCGTACAAAACCCGTGAAATTCCCCCGTTATAGTTAGTTCAGCTAACTATAACTCGCGCCCCGCAATGCACTGCTGATGACGTCACATATTACATCACTCATGACATGGTCAGTGACATCACTGATGACATCACTGATGACATCTCAAATGACATCACTGATGACATCATCCAGTGACTGTGTGTTTCTGTAAAGTTTAAATATTTTTTATATATATAGGAAAAGACGTATTGAAGAATGAGTGGGTGTGTAAGTGTCTGTATGGATGATTTAGTAGGTGCGTGACTGACTCTATAAGTGAGTGATTTAACGTATCTTACTGAATGCATGGGTTAGTGACTAAACTGGGTGAATGTCTGTATCCGTCTGTCTGTTGCTGTGTAAGTGGCTGCATGGGTTTGTGAATAGCTACATGAGTGTCTATATGAGTTATTGATTGGTTGTCTGAGTATCTGTATGGGTGCCTGAGTGTTTGTGTGGGTGGGGTGTGTGCGACTCTGTGCATAGATGTGTGAGTGGGTGATTCACTGGGTGGATGGTTTCAAGAGTGCATCTGTGATAGACTGTATGGGTGGGTAAGTGTGTGTAAGAGTGTGTTAGTGAGTGAATGTATGTCCCAGTGGTACATGTGTGAGTAACTACATATGTGAAAGCCAGTATATATGTGTGTTGGAGTATATAAATAGCTATAAGCGAGAGTGAGTGATTGTGATAGTGGCTGTATGGATGAGTGTGTGCTTGTATCAGTGATTGTATAAGAGCGTAACAATGTGCTAGTATTTGTATGATTAAGTGAGCTGGTGTGTGTATAACTGTATAGGTGAGTAAATGGCAGTGTGTTTAATTATTTGCATGACTGACTAGGTGTGTGAGTACCTCTTTGGATGAGTGGCAGTGTTTGAGTGTCTATATAGGAGTAAGAGTGCATATGATAGTCCTGTACTGAGTGACCATAAGTATGAGTGACTGTACGGGTGAGTGAGTGGATGTGTGTGTGTAGACCTAAGAATCAGTGAGTGGGTATGTAGTTATTGGTGTTGGAGTGTCTATAGTTTTGCGAATGGCAGTCTGTAATTTAGATTGGGTGTATCAAAGGTTATATTAGGGTGTGAGGAGCTGCATCAGATTATCACGTGGATGATGTCATCAGTGATGTCATTTGAGATGTCATCAGTGATGTCATCAGTGATGTCACTGACCATGTCATGAGTGATGTAATATGTGACGTCATCAGCAGTGCATTGCGGGGCGCGAGTTATAGTTAGCTGAACTAACTATAACGGGGAATTTCACGGGTTTTGTACGAGTGAAATGTCCAACTAACTATAACTGTCCCTAAAACCTATGGTTTTTTCAGTGAATTTCAAAGGTTTTTTAAATGCTAATTTGTAACTATAACATATCTGAAACCTATGGTTTTTTCAGTGAATTTCAAAGGTTTTTTAAATGCTAATTTGTAACTATAACTGTCCCTAAAACCTATGGTTTTTTCAGTGAATTTCAAAGGTTTTTTAAATGCTAATTTCTAACTATAACGTGTCTGAAACCTATGGTTTTTTCAGTGAATTTCAAAGGTTTTTTAAATGCTAATTTGTAACTATAACGTGCCTGAAACCTACGGTTTTTTCAGTGAATTTCAAAGGTTTTTTAAATGTATTAATTTTTATATTATTTTTTTTCATACTGATTTACTACATTTTTAGAAACAATTTCTTTTACATATTTTATTTTTTAAATTACATTGTAATTACATTATACATTACATTACAAAAAATACTTTCTCAGAATGAATTACTTTAGTTTAAATACTTAGCACATAGGCAATAGACTTTTAAGTACAGTAGTTACAGTTGTTGCAATGGGCAACACATTTTCAAACACAATGCAACATTCAGCTCAATGTGAATTTCTAGTTAAATGCAATTAGTTACTTTATGGATTACTTTTCTAACCACAGGACTGGATCCTAGATTCAGTCCTGGGACATCTCCTGTAAGCAGTTGAGTAAAAGCGTTTTGGTTACAGTCGTGATTTTTAAGGAATATTATTGTATTTTAAAAGTTGACACTTAGAAACTTTTCCTCATAGAATCACCAATGTTATCCTATGGAAGGAAATTCACTTAGCAGGTAAAAACTGTTATCGTTACTTTTTCTTACTCAGTGTTGGATCCTGGATCCAGCACTGGTGCATCTCCTGTAAACAGTTGAAAAAAGGCGTTTAAGTCATACAGGCGATTTTTAAGGAATATTTGTAGTTTGTGAAAATCGACACTTTGAAACTTTTCTGCTGAAAACCAGACAAGAAAAGATAAGTTACTGGTAAGTACGGTTAAAATTACTTTTCAGGGTCAGTGCTGGGCTAAAAGATGCAGCACTGGGTTCTCTCCTTATAACAGGTGAGTAAATCGGAATTCGTATTTCGGCTGATTTTAGAGGAATATTTGTATGTTTCAAAAATCAACACTTAGAAACTTTTTCAGCAAAAAGCAGGCAATTATATCCTATGGAAGGAAATTCAAGTTACTGGTAAGTACGGTTAAAATTACTTTGAGGATCAGTACTGGGCTGAAAGATGCAGCACTGAGGTCTCTCCTGATAACAGGTGAGTAAATCGGAATTCGTATTTCGGCTGATTTTAGAGGAATATTTTAAAGTTCCAAAACTCCACACTTAGAAGAATTTCCAAGTGAAACCAGTCAATGTTAGCCTATGGAAGGAAATTCAAGTTACTGGTAAGTACGGTTAAAATTACTTTTCAGGACCAGTACTGGGCTGAAAGATACAGCACTGAGGTCTCTCCTTATAACAGGTGAGTAAATCGGAATTCGTATTTCGGCTGATTTTAGAGGAATATTTGTATGTTTCAAAAATCAACACTTAGAAACTTTTTCAGCAAAAAGCAGGCAATTATATCCTATGGAAGGAAATTCAAGTTACTGGTAAGTACGGTTAAAATTACTTTTCAGGACCAGTACTGGGCTGAAAGATACAGCACTGAGGTCTCTCCTGATAACAGGTGAGTAAATCGGAATTCGTATTTCGGCTGATTTTAGAGGAATATTTTAAAGTTCCAAAACTCCACATTTAGAAGAATTTCCAAGTGAAACCAGTCAATGTTAGCCTATGGAAGGAAATTCAAGTTACTGGTAAGTACGGTTAAAATTACTTTTCAGGATTAGTACTGGGCTGAAAGATGCAGCACTGAGGTCTCTCCTGATAACAGGTGAGTAAATCAGAATTCGTATTTCGGCTGATTTTAGAGGAATATTTGCACAATGGTGAAGGGAGGGGGCGGGGCCTGAGGTGACATCTGTGCAAACGCGCCCCGTGGCGCGTTTTAAGTAGGGGATTAAGTCCCCTTGAATCATGAGGGTCCCTACGGGCCAACTAGCCCACCAGGAACCTCCAGTATGCGCCAGGGGCTGCGTTGCAGAGACATGTACAGAGGCCACACCCCTTTTACACCTCTCTGCAACGCAGCTCTGTGGCGCTTTCTGGACGTACCTGTTGGGCTAGTTGGCCCCAGGGTCCCTCAGGATTGAAGGGGATTTAATTCCCCATCTTAAAACGCGCCACGGGGCCTGTTTGCACACATGTCACCTGAAGCCCCGCCCCTCCCTTCACCACTGTGCAAACGCGCCCGTGGCGCGTTTTAAGTCGGGGATTAACTCCCCTTGAATCCTGAGGGTCCCTGGGGTGCAACTAGCCCACCATATACCTCCAAAAAGCGCCATAGAGCTGCGTTGCAGAGAGGTGTAAAAGGGGCGTGGCCTCTGTACACCTCTCTGCAAGGCAGCCCCTGGCGCATACTGGAGGTTCCTGGTGGGCTAGTTGGCCTCCAGGGACCCCCAGTATTCAAGGGGAATTGTTCCCTCTCTGCAAACGCGCCAGGGGCGCGTTTGCAGAGTGGTGAAGGAAGGGGGCGGGGCCTGCGGGCCGATCGTTTTTTTTTTTTTTTGTCCCCTGAAGGGGGGCTCTGTGGCCCCCTTCCTTTTTCTGTTTTTGGGCCCTGGGGACCCCATCCCCCAGGGCCTTACCCCTTTTCTTAATTACAAATAAAAAAAACGGGAAGGGGGCCGCGTGGCCCCCCTTCCCTGGGCCTGTATTTGCCCCGGGGACCCCACCCCCCGGGGCATGGCCTCGATTTTTTTTTTTTCAATGGAGGGGGGCTGCGTGGGGTCCCTCCTCAGGCCATTTAAGGCCCCGGGACCCCATCCCCCGGGGCCGGCCTTTCCTTTTTTTTTTTTTTCATTTTTTAACTTTGGGGAGGGGGGCTGCGTGGCCCCCTCCCGGGCCACTTATGGCCCCGGGGACCCCATCCCCGGGGCCTGGCCTCACGTTGGAGACTGTGGGGGTCCCCAATCCCCCACAGTCCCGCCGGCTCCCTGTGTCCTACGGGAGCCGGCATTGCTTACACATGGGGAGCAGCTAACATGCTGCTCCCCATGTGGAAAGCAATCAGCTTTGGATATTGGAAGAGAGAGCAGGTTTCCTGCTCTCTCTTCCAATATCCAAAGCAGTTTGCAATGACAGGACGGGAGCCGCGAGGCTCCCGTCCTGTCATTGCAAACAGCAGTGTCCCGGGGGTAGGCACCCCGGGACACTGCAGGAGCCGGCCCTGGGGGTGGCGGTCCCCAGGGCCACCACAGGCTCCAGGAGGGGGCCGCGCGGCCCCCTCCTTACATTTTGAAAGCCCCGGGGAGGTGGTGGTCCTCGGGGCTTGGGGGTCCAAAACGGACCCCCATTGTAATTTTTCTTAGTGCCCCGGGGAGGTGGTGGTCCCCGGGCGTGTGGGGGGCTGGAGCCCCCCACACAGGTTTTTCATAAATAAAAAAGAAGCCCCGGGAGGTGGCTGTCCCGGGGCTGCGGGAGGGCTCAGAGCCCTCCCGCACCATTCTACATAAAGCCCCGGGGGTGGTGGTCCCTGGGGCTTGGGGGCCCTTAGAGGCCCCCCACACATAAAATTAACCCCCCCAGCATGCCCTCGGGACTTGGCCCACCCGGGGCCAATTAACATCAAGCGCGGGAGACCGCGCTTTGATTTTTTTTTCGTCAGGATTTGCGCACCCTGAGCGCATCCTGCCGATTTTTTTTTTTTTTAATTTTTTTGCTTAGGGGTCCTTGTGGGACCCCTGAGCAGACCTAGGGGTCAGGGTGTTTCTACCCTGCTCCCTTTGTGCGCTTTGCGCACTTGTTTCTGTCCCTCGGTTCTACCGAGGGACAAAATGGCTGCCAACACTTCCTGATTTGGAGTGTTGACAGCCAATTAGCATGCAGCTCGTGATCGGGAGGGTGCGCGAATCCGACGCGGCCATAGATATCACTATCTTTTTACTTTTGATTTTCTCAGCAACTACTGAACGGATTTACACCATTTAACAAAAGGGTTCTTTCTGAACCAAGAACTACCTCTTTGCCAAATTTGGTGTAATTCCGTTCAGCAGTTCGGGCTGTAGCCGTGTCTAAAGTTTCCTATGGGAAAATGCATGGGGAAAACGCGTTTTGGGACCCCCCTTTTTTCTCTGCCCCCGCTTGACGTATCACCCCGAGACTTTCAGGGTAGGAGCGGACCGGAGCGGGCCACAAAGTTTGAAAATTTTGCGAAGATACGTCAACCGGCAAGAGAGTTATTTCAAATAGAATGTCGCGGATTTCCTATGGATAATAGGTTGTAACTATAACTATCTACTGGCGACCGCCAGTAGATAATATATATATATATATATACACGAGTAACAAGTCCGCTTTATGCTGCACTACTACTTAGGGGTGTTGTGCGGTGCAGGCATGGCACCCGACTATTCCAATATTCACAGCACATCGTAAAGATAGCCATGAGGTCACGCACACTCAGGAGGAATCTTGCAACAGAATAGTTTATTGAAAACTACTATCCAGCCCTTTCCTGGCCTTGATCACGCATAAAGGGTCACCTGATACCATGCTATTTATCAAACAAAGTTGTGCACAAACATAGAAATAGGATTAGCGGAAGGACAATGATAACAGTGCCATCTTGGAATGGAATTATTATCGTGCATGTATAAGCATAATTATTGTACAAACAAATCTAGTTGATGTTGGTTTCCCCATTATTGTCAATGAGTTGCCTTAACTGAATTATATTATTGAATAGGGCTAACTATGAATGTATAAATGTACAATTTTGAGGCAAAATCATAATGTAATAAAAATCAAGAGAACATGCATCTATATACATACATCTGTATACATACAGTTCTACAATACACTGCCTCTGTCAGAGTATCTAGCTATAGCCATCGCCTATAATGGAAATACTATACATTTCATAAATTGAATACTGAAGCAAGAAAGCCCAAGGTAAGTCTCATGGTAAAATATATAGACAACACAATGCAAACAGGGTAAGTCGCAATACTGTGATACTGCCCAAGTGGGCAACTTTTCCTACCAGGGTACCTTACAGAGAAGAAAATAAAATCGCAACCTACCTTAACATAAGTAAATATATGTAACTATATCAAAACCAAACCCAATTACCCTGTGTCTCCATCTGTAGTGTCGTGGAAGAGTAGGGTAGGGGTCCCCAGCAGAGGCATCCTCTTGTATCCTAGCCGAGCTAGGTGAGAGTCCCTTCCTGTCCTACCTGCAATAAATAAAATGGAAAAAAAACTTTACACGTAAAATCTAAAAGAACTGGTATCAAACAGTACAAAGGACTAATCATCAAATGAGTAGATACATCAAAATATCATCTAATCTGGATGGGCATATAGCTCTTCATCAAAAGCCATTCGGGGGTCTTGGTATTGAGGTCTATAATTGAGTGTGATTCCCTTTTCCTCAATCGGGATACTCTGTCACCACCTCTTGAATCTAGTACCATCTGCTCAATGCCAAAGAATCTTTAAAAGTTGCAGTTACTGTAATGGTGTGTCTCAAAATGCCACGCTACAGGGTAATACTTATCACGATTAGCAATGGCCTGCATATGTTCCAAAATTCTCTTGCGCATCGGGTGTATTGTGCTGCCGACATATCGAAGGCCACAGGGGCATTGTAGCACATAGATAACAAAAGTGGTGCTGCATGTAATGAATTGTAATATCTGTCTACGTTGTGTTGTGCATGGAAGTTCAAAACCATGCAATTCGTTGAAAAATTGCATGCTTTACATTTCCCACATGTGGAAAAACCTTTTACATTTGAGCCCTGCACAATGTTGACACTTCTCTTCACCAACGCTTAATTTTTAACTAACATGTCTCTCGAGGACAAAACTGTTTACCTTGGAGCTTGAGCGGGAATTTGTGTGATCTAATGTGCATGTATGCAGTTAAGCAATTTAACCTTGAAATAACTCAGTCATATGAATACATTTAACCTCGAAGCTCAGTAATTCCCCGGTTGGGAATGCCTTTCCTATGCGTCATATACGCCCAGTGTGAACTCTTCATTGCTCTTTTTCAGTTAGCTTTCATTCCTCTTTTTCAAAAATCACCTATATATTTTATAAGCTCATCTTCTCCAATATCTTTTTCATCAAAAAATGCGTTTTAAGTCTCATTTAATTTAAGGTAGACACCTGTGTCCGGTGAAATTCATGTTTATAGAACTTCTGAAAAAAGATATGTAAAGAAAGTATCAGCTTCCATTACAGTATGCATTCACCAGCCCTATTCTCTTATCAACAAATCACTCACTCGCGACAAAATTAATAATTAGCAGTCAAGAGTTTTGTTCACTGTTCAGCCATTGTGATTCCACTTCATTTGCATCTATAAACAGCATCACCATCTTTTCCTCTTAACATCTCCTCACCTGTATTTCCTTGCAAAGGTCTTTTTTACTATTTCTTTTAAACCCACGATAAAATGTCATCAATTATGATTACAGTCAGTTGATCATAATGATAATTATAGCCCAGATATAAAAATTATTATAAGAAACAACTTAGATCCTGAAAATCATTAGGACATTTTGGCTTAGTAGTTTGCAATTCTTCCACCCTATACGTTTTGTGTGGTAATAATCGTTTATATTGGATGGAACAGTTGCAAACTATGGAGCTAAGGAGTAGTGGGCCTTCTACTCAACACTGTCTCTCATCTTGACAAAGCGATTAACTTCACCACATGTCTCTCTTTCATATTATCATCCAACCTCCTTTCGCCAACACCGAGTTAAATGGTTGTATGTTAGTCTTGGGACACAATAGGTATTTCTTACCCTGTCTTTAAAGCTATTCTTGGAACAAGCACCCAGGTCCTCACTGATACTGTCTCTACTACATCCTTACAATTACACTTCAACACCCCAACCACCCATCACTTCCTGGTCATTCTTAAGCCGCTCGTTTCCACTCTTTTCACCTTTTGGGCCCTTACTTTAGAACTCCTTCCTCTATGAACTTTACATTTCTTCCTCCCTACACTCCTTCTTCCTAGATGGTCCTTCCAGCTCTACATTAGGCAGCTCAACCACCTCTTAGATACGTGCACAACAAGACTCTTCAGATACCATACTTATTCCACTAGTAAAGAGATAAAAAAGTGTCTACGAGCAGGTCCTCATGCCAGCTCCCCCGTGACAGTTCTCCTGTCCAGCTTGCACTCAGTCCGCTGCCCCCTGCTGCCTGTCTACCTGCTGAACTCTGCTGTACTTTCTCTGCTCGTTTCTTGTACTGTTTTGCCTTTTCTGCTCATTTTTTTGCCTTCTGATTTGCTGTTTTCTGCTTGTTCTTCTGCCCTCCGCTTTGCTTTTCTGCTCGTTTTTCTGCCCTCTGTTTTGCCCTCTTCTGCTTTGTTTTTCCATTTTCTGCTCATTTTTCTGTCCTCCGTTTTGCCTTTCTTCCCTCTGTTTTACCTTTTCTGCCTATTTTTCTAACATCTGTTTTGCCATTTCTGCTCATTTTTCTGCCCGCTGTTTGGCCTTTTCTGTTTGTTTTTCTGCCCTTTGTTTTGCCCTCTTCTGCTCTGTTTTGCCTTTTCTGCTTGGTTTTCTGCCCTCTGTTTTGCCTTTTTCTACTCGTTTTTCTGCCCCCTGTTTTGCCTTTTCCTGCTCATTTCTTCCCTCCCCCCCCCCCATCCCTCCCGCCCGTTTCCTCAAGGCCTGTTGCAGGGAGAGCTGATACGACGGAGTCCTAGCACCCCAGGGCCCAGATACCCCCAGGGGTGACAGTGCAGCTCTCTACAAATGCTGATTGATTGATTGTCCGCCACCTTCTTTGACATCTACACAGCCGGTTAACATACTGCACATTCCTCATGCCGTGACTCTACGATAGCCTGTCAAGATGAGAAGGTTGAATTAACATGCAACCAGTTATAAGTCAGCTTTCCATAAACAAAAACACAGATAATTCATGATGTTTATAGTTTTTTTACTCAATCGTGGTACAATGATTAGTTGCTCAAAATGCATAAACAGGAAACCGCCTGTTCCTAGCATGAACATCTGCAATGGACCAGGCAATGACCTCTCGGTCCTTGATATATATATAGGAGAGCACAGGGTCTAGCCTAGAATGCAGATACCAGCTGCACTGTAATGGGACCTCCTATTTATGCAGATCTTGAGAAAGACCTGTCATGTCACAAACCTGAGGTGTTAGAAAGGCTCCTAGAACCTACAAGAAGTCCCTACAAGGTACATGCATCTAAGAAAGGACATTTAGTACACTTTATAATAGGTTATTACTGATTAGTTCTCTGCATGGCCTCAACACTGGCCACTTGCAGTGGCTGAAGTAAGAATCACACAAATGCATGTGTGGAAACTTTATGCAAATATTGTATGTTGCAATACACCACTGCATAGGTAGCCGCCTCAGGTGCTGAATATGCTGCACCAGTGCAACTGATGTTACCAGTGGGTTGGCAGGTCAGGGCATGGTAAGTACGGGTGCTGATCACTTGACATCAATAGGGCAGTGTGGTGTATTTAGAATGTCCCCACTTGGTACCTTCCTCCCCCCTCCCCACTATTGTTGATTAGAATATTCCCACTGAGGGTTCTGAAGCTTGCCTTAGAATGTCGGGAGTGTTCCTGTGAGGCAAGCAGGCTGTGACAGGGGTGGAGCAGTGGAGACGATCAATAAAGCTTTCTCAGAACCCACTTGGGAGTGTGTACTTCTTCCACCAGCACAGTGCTAAGCTTTAATTCATCAGATCATTTCACTGCAGGTCCAGCAGTCGTGATTTGCCAGGACTGAAATATTTAGACATTGACTACTCCACAATTTACATTCAGAGCCACTCTACGTAAAGTAAGTGTTCATTGATTATAAATATAATTATATAGCTTACTACTTCTTATCATACAAAAAGTGCAACTACAAGTGCATAGTTTTGCAGTCAATACAATGATCACGTGACCAGACCAGAGCAGTCTTAATCCGCCATCTTTAGTTTTTTATTGTAGTAGTAGGAGAGGAAGGGAACATCATCTTAAAACGGACCAAATATGGTGACATGTACAGTGGGCTCTCAGTTTAGCTACACCCTGTTAATGTACTGGTGATATGCTGTTTGCTGTTTATTTCTTCAGAATTTTTGGTGTATTGATGAAAGGAAAGACAATAATAGGAGGATGCAAAACTGAAAGTATATTCCTTATTATATTAAAAATAAATCAGCACTTCACATTGATATATAGAGTAAACAAGGAGAACCAATTAGGAGATGCGTGTTTATAAAGATATAGCAAGGAAAAATTGATCCTGTTCATGGTAGCATTTCATAGCAGTTCATCTATTATTTTGGGAAACAATCTATAGCTTTTCATATGTATATGAATAGACCATAAGTATTTGTGGTAAATATAAAACAACTTTCAAAGAACACTGGAATCACAAAGCAGATTTTTAACTATATGAAAGCAGAGACTTAAGACATCCATAATAACAGATGGGGTTGTGCTCGGTACTAACAGGTTCATTTGAAATAGTGTGTGAAGTCTCTGAGCATGCACAGCAGACTAAAATGTATTTGCCAGTGACCATCACTAATTAGACCCCGATTGTTTGGCTACATAAGGGAGCGCTAGGCGGGATGAAACTTTTCTATAACAATGGATTTATAGACAATGAGACTGCAAATAAAATGTCTTTTCTAGAACTGGCAATTGTCTATTTTTTAAATTTGAGAGATTTTTTTGAAGCAGGCCATCAGAGATACAGAGTTTCATTCATTGTGGGACCCTTTAGCCATACTTGGCGAAAAGGTAGATTCACATATGTATTTCTTCTTATTAAGTGGAACAACCCCAAGGAGTAGAGAGCATGCACTAAGAAAGTATTTTCTAGGGCTCGGCGAATTTATCAATTGCTCATGCGTACTTTGGCGAATTCGGGGAGGTTTGCATTTTGGGTAGAACTATGTAGCTATCACAGTTTTCTCCAGAAAGATAGTTTTAATTAGTTGATTGACAGTATTAACATGATAAGATTAACATTTAGGGGCCTATTGCGATCTCGGTCAGAAAGCCTCTGGCTTTCCGACCTGAGGTTGGAGGCTTTGCGACCGAGATTGTCGGTTTCAATTGCGACCCCCTAATTACAATCTAGGCGGTCGGAATTGAAACTGGCTGGTCATTCCCGCTGGATTCCGACGGGCTCCTTTCCACCATTGGGATTACAATGCTAGGTTTCCCACACGCTTTCAATGCTGGGCTTTCTGACATAGAAAGCCTGTCGGAAAGCAAGTTTGGGGGCTCCTAGCAGGACCCCCGTCTCTTTGCGGCCTCCGGTTTGGGACAGAGTAGGTGCTGCCCTGTTCATCCCTGCACCATGCATGCATGCGGTGCAGGAATGAACACAATCTCCCATTTCTCTATGGGAGCTTGTGCTATGGCGGGTTTACGGCCACAGCACAAGCTCCTATAGGGAAATGGGAGTATGCGACAGCACCATGTGCAGTTGCATCGTAATTCTCCGACCGACATCATAATCGATCCCTTAGTTGAAGCAAAGGCATTATATCAGGGAACTGCGTTTATTTTATATTTAACATTGATTCATTTAGGCGTCAATTTTATAATGGTTGGTGTTGCTTGCAGCCATTTTTCCAGTATATAATCATCTTTTTTCTGTCTCACCTTGCTCGTAGATGATTCATGCATATGTAACTTTGTAAGCAATGTTTCCCAAGTGCGTGTGATGTTTCTTTTCTTCAGAGTCCTGTAGAACACTGTTACCCTCAAAATGTAGGACAATGTTGAGAATATGAACTCAGAAAATGTATTACTATTTCTTTAATTTGAGTGGTTAAAACTGTGTGTCTCCTGCGAGGTTGAATTGAATGTATGACTTCCTTTGTATAACGCATTATGGAAGACCCCTCTATTGAGGATATTGTGCTCATTCTATCTTGACTTTAGGGAGGCAGCACCAAGTCGGTCTGATCTCTAATTTGTAACTTTGATTTAATCTATAGAACTTGATCTGGTTCAGTTTGTTCATTTCCTGCACCTCATTCTAGGGTCCATGCTAGTAACTTGATTTGAATGACAAATTGACTGATTTTAACCATATATTTTGCCCTCCTTAATGATTTAATCTTAGTATAAACCTTCATCATTTCATTTGAATATTTATCTTGTTTTTATTGTAAGGCCTAATGTGCTTTACAGCTTGCAATCATGAATGTAATTTAGAAATCACCAGGGGTCGCAGCTGTGTCCCCTGGCTTGCCCCTTGCGACCCTCGGCACTGTCTTTGCAACCCTCAGATTTAAAGGTGGCAAAATCTCTTCCAGGAAGTATTACATTGATAGTGAAAAATAGCCTATCACTCACCATTAGAGAAACAAAAAATGGAGCAGCAGGTTTTGGAATGGTACGTTTACTGGCATCTTAGGTAAATAATTAAAAATGCTTTTAAATGTATGCTGTGTGCGTGCATGTGGGTGAGAGAGAGTTTGGGTGCGAGAGCGTTGGTATGTGTGGGCATGTTTGTTTGTATGTGGGATGATGAATGTAAGTGACCATGAGTGAGAATGTGGTTTTATGCTTGCTAGTCTGCTGCTGGTTCTGATATACTTCTTGGTTTATAGAGCCACCCAGGGCAAAATTCAGGCACTGGCATATTGGTTGCAATATTTGCATATGGAATAACCAGGGCAAAATGCTGGTGCTGGCATACCGGAGCCAGAGGGAAATCTTGGCATGGGGCACCTGTGGATAAAATGCAGCCATTGGTATACCTGAGGAAATGTTGGCATGAGGGAGGGCAACCATGGCATATGTTAGGGGAGCATTCATGACAAAATTAGGGCTGGGCGCAACTCGCGGAATGTCACTCTGTGGGACTTCGCAGAGTTACATAAAAACTCTGCGAGATTCCGTGCAGTTCCACAAGTGGGCGGAAACCAGTATGTTGCGCTGCTCACGCTGATTTTTAGTGCACTACAAAAGGGGATGATGGACGGAACGTTTGAGCCAATCAAACACTCACCCCCAGTCAACTGATCTGGGTTTAATCCATCATCATTCTTTAGCTCACTCCACCACCCCAGTTCAGACATGGCCATATGCAAATCAGTCTGACCCTGTGCCTCATGGGAACAGTCCAGCCCGAACTTCCAAGCCATGTCTTCCCTGGACCGGAAACAAGCATCCTAGGACCGGTTTCTGGCATTCCAGCCGTCATCAGCCAGGCTTGCTTGAATCCAGTGGCAAAGTGAGCAAGGGACCCACGTCTGGGCATACCCCGCCAACTTAGGGCGAACAAAGCGATACAAAAGGGGATGATGGACGGAACGTTTGAGCCAATCAAACACTCACCCCAGTCAACTGATCTGGGTTTAATCCATCATCATTCTTTAGCTCACTCCACCACCCCAGTTCAGACATGGCCATATGCAAATCAGTCTGACCCTGTGCCTCATGGGAACAGTCCAGCCCGAACTTCCAAGCCATGTCTTCCCTGGACCGGAAACAAGCATCCTAGGACCGGTTTCTGGCATTCCAGCCGTCATCAGCCAGGCTTGCTTGAATCCAGTGGCAAAGTGAGCAAGGGACCCACGTCTGGGCATACCCAAGAATGATGATGGATTAAACCCAGATCAGTTGACTGGGGGTGAGTGTTTGATTGGCTCAAACGTTCCGTCCATTATCCCCTTTTGTATCGCTTTGTTCGCCCTAAGTTGGCGGGGGTATGCCCAGACGTGGGTCCCTTGCCCACTTTGCCACTGGATTCAAGCAAGCCTGGCTGATGACGGCTGGAATGCCAGAAACCGGTCCTAGGATGCTTGTTTCCGGTCCAGGGAAGACATGGCTTGGCAGTTCGGGCTGGACTGTTCCCATGAGGCACAGGGTCAGACTGATTTGCATATGGCCATGTCTGAACTGGGGTGGTGGAGTGAGCTTAAGAATGATGATGGATTAAACCCAGATCAGTTGACTGGGGGTGAGTGTTTGATTGGCTCAAACGTTCCGTCCATTATCCCCTTTTGTATCGCTTGTTCGCCCTAAGTTGGCGGGGGTATGCCCAGACGTGGGTCCCTTGCTCACTTTGCCACTGGATTCAAGCAAGCCTGGCTGATGACGGCTGGAATGCCAGAAACCGGTCCTAGGATGCTTGTTTCCGGTCCAGGGAAGACATGGCTTGGCAGTTCGGGCTGGACTGTTCCCATGAGGCACAGGGTCAGACTGATTTGCATATGGCCATGTCTGAACTGGGGTGGTGGAGTGAGCTTAAGAATGATGATGGATTAAACCCAGATCAGTTGACTGGGGGTGAGTGTTTGATTGGCTCAAACGTTCCGTCCATTATCCCCTTTTGTATCGCTTTGTTCGCCCTAAGTTGGCGGGGGTATGCCCAGACGTGGGTCCCTTGCTCACTTTGCCACTGGATTCAAGCAAGCCTGGCTGATGACGGCTGGAATGCCAGAAACCGGTCCTAGGATGCTTGTTTCCGGTCCAGGGAAGACATGGCTTGGCAGTTCGGGCTGGACTGTTCCCATGAGGCACAGGGTCAGACTGATTTGCATATGGCCATGTCTGAACTGGGGTGGTGGAGTGAGCTAAAGAATGATGATGGATTAAACCCAGATCAGTTGACTGGGGGTGAGTGTTTGATTGGCTCAAACGTTCCGTCCATTATCCCCTTTTGTATCGCTTTGTTCGCCCTAAGTTGGCGGGGGTATGCCCAGACGTGGGTCCCTTGCTCACTTTGCCACTGGATTCAAGCAAGCCTGGCTGATGACGGCTGGAATGCCAGAAACCGGTCCTAGGATGCTTGTTTCCGGTCCAGGGAAGACATGGCTTGGCAGTTCGGGCTGGACTGTTCCCATGAGGCACAGGGTCAGACTGATTTGCATATGGCCATGTCTGAACTGGGGTGGTGGAGTGAGCTAAAGAATGATGATGGATTAAACCCAGATCAGTTGACTGGGGGTGAGTGTTTGATTGGCTCAAACGTTCCGTCCATTATCCCCTTTTGTATCGCTTTGTTCGCCCTAAGTTGGCGGGGTATGCCCAGACGTGGGTCCCTTGCTCACTTTGCCACTGGATTTAAGCAAGCCTGGCTGATGACGGCTGGAATGCCAGAAACCGGTCCTAGGATGCTTGTTTCCGGTCCAGGGAAGACATGGCTTGGCAGTTCGGGCTGGACTGTTCCCATGAGGCACAGGGTCAGACTGATTTGCATATGGCCATGTCTGAACTGGGGTGGTGGAGTGAGCTAAAGAATGATGATGGATTAAACCCAGATCAGTTGACTGGGGGTGAGTGTTTGATTGGCTCAAACGTTCCGTCCATTATCCCCTTTTGTATCGCTTTGTTCGCCCCTAAGTTGGCGGGGGTATGCCCAGACGTGGGTCCCTTGCTCACTTTGCCACTGGATTCAAGCAAGCCTGGCTGATGATGGCTGGAATGCCAGAAACCGGTCCTAGGATGCTTGTTTCCGGTCCAGGGAAGACATGGCTTGGCAGTTCGGGCTGGACTGTTCCCATGAGGCACAGGGTCAGACTGATTTGCATATGGCCATGTCTGAACTGGGGTGGTGGAGTGAGCTAAAGAATGATGATGGATTAAACCCAGATCAGTTGACTGGGGGTGAGTGTTTGATTGGCTCAAACGTTCCGTCCATTATCCCCTTTTGTATCGCTTTGTTCGCCCTAAGTTGGCGGGGGTATGCCCAGACGTGGGTCCCTTGCTCACTTTGCCACTGGATTCAAGCAAGCCTGGCTGATGACGGCTGGAATGCCAGAAACCGGTCCTAGGATGCTTGTTTCCGGTCCAGGGAAGACATGGCTTGGCAGTTCGGGCTGGACTGTTCCCATGAGGCACAGGGTCAGACTGATTTGCATATGGCCATGTCTGAACTGGGGTGGTGGAGTGAGCTAAAGAATGATGATGGATTAAACCCAGATCAGTTGACTGGGGGTGAGTGTTTGATTGGCTCAAACGTTCCATCCATTATCCCCTTTTGTATCGATTTTTAGTGCAGGGAGCTTGTTCAGCACTGCCAAATCAGTGTGAATGGCACCCCTCAGCATGCCAGAGGGCGCTTCTTCTTTGCTGCCACTCGAGTCGATTTTCTGCTCGAGCTGCAGCTTTCTCACTGCGAACGGTCATGACCTGCCGCAACCACCCACATTGACAAAGTCTAACCGGGTGTCATTCTATTGCGCGAAAATTGCACTAGGGATGTCAATTTTCACTCGTGCTTGTCAACTTAACGTTGGCAAGCCATGCGTAAAAAAAAAAATCTGCCATGCAGCAGTTGCCGGAGTTTTGCTAGAACTCGGCCTTACAAGGGTAACGAGGAGTGGGCAAAACTCTGCAATTTCCGCTGGGACAGCGGAATTTATCACCCACCCCTAGACAAAATACTTTCCCTGGCATACTAGACATAACATTTGACATAAGTGTCACCCATTGTACATGGGTGGCAGTATTGACATCATTCTGACACTGGAATGTTATATGCAATGCTTGGAAAGAGGGGCACCCATGAAAAAATCCAGCCCTAGCACTGGAGGTAATTTTTTACATATGAGGACACCAATAGGACATTTAAAAAACAAAATGGGGTATGGAGACTGCCAGATTTCATTATCTTGGCATACCATGAAAGGACTTAAATATTTAATGAGTGTCTTTTCAGAGTCTATGACTTTTTAGCACATTTATATGAAAAATTTGCTTTAAAATGCAGTATTAAAGTACTTTTTTTTCAAAATGTTTTTTGGGGGGAGAAACCCTCCATCATTCTGCCTTGCCAAGAAAATGTCAGACTAAGTTCCCTCGACGTATCAAGTAAGTACCTTAATGTAGATGCTATCTAAAATAGATATTTGTCTGTGTTTTGTTCTTATAATAATCATGTGGTTAATAGGAAATTCTAGAGGTGTTAATTATTATGATGTCATCAGTGCTAAAGTCATGTGGCCTTACTTCCTGGGAAGATTCAGGGTCAAAGGTCATATGATGTCACTTCCTGTGAAGTCGTTAGGGTCAATGGGTGTATGATTTCGCCTCTGCTACCCCTAGAATTTTGGTGAATTGACGCCAATGCTTGGAATATAATTTGTTGGCCAGATCCAGTTGAGGAGCAACAAAATCCTCATGGGATTAACACCTCTCCCATTCCATCAGGCTTGCTTTAATTTGACATATAAAGAAAAAGGGCCATCACTCTTTACAGCGTCGTTAAAATTGCCACATCACCACAGCCTGATTTCTCATCCAACATAGATGGGAACTGAGGCTGCTGGACTTTGTTTTGAGTGTGCTGCTCTCCTTCCCTGTTCACCGACCCTAGGGCAGGGGCATTGTGAACCCCCGTTTTAGCAGCGGGGAAGGGGTTCTTTATGGGCCTCTTCTTTCTGCAACTCCCAGACAAAAGCTCATCATTAAAGTTGCAATACAGTATCAATAGAAGAAGCCAGCAGGAGAAAGAAAATACGACAGCTGGATAAATAGAAGAGGGAAAGAAAGAAGGACTATCGGAAGAAAGAGTGAAAAGAAGGAAGTGTGGAAGAATGAATGGGCGGCTGATTGAGTATGTGGATGAATGAGTTGTGAAAGGATGAGTGAATGATAGGTGGATAGACAGGTGAAAGGATTGCAAAGTAAATGGATGAGTAGATGGATGAGTGAGTGAATGGATAGGTGGATGGACAAGTGTAAAGAGAGAGTAAAGGGATGGGTGGATAGTGGATGGCCTGGCGAAAGGATGGCAGAGTAAAGGGGTTGATAGACAGGTAAAAGGATGGCAGAGTAAAAGGAAGGAAATATGAGAGGGTGAGACAATGAGTGAATGGATGGATAGCACAGTGGATGGATGGTTGGCAGAGTGGATGGATGGATGACAGGATAGCAGGATGGATGATGGGTGGCAGATTATAGGGATAGATAAATGGATGGTTGGATGTGTCTGGATGGATAGCACAATGGATGGATGGGTGGCAAAGTGGATAGATGGCAGAGTGTATGGTCAGATAGGTGCTACGGTATATGGATGCAAAACACACAAGATGATGGATGGAATGTTGCACATTGGCAAACATTCACCCCCAGTCACAGATCTGGGTTTAATCCATCGTTATTTTGCTTCACCACGCCACCCCAGTTCAGACATAGCCATATGCAAATCAGTCTAGACCCTGTGTCTCATGGGAACAGTCCAGACCGAACTGCCAAGCCATGTCTTCCCTGGACCGGAATCAAGCATCCTAGGACCGGTTTCGGGCTTTCAGCCCTCTTCAGCCAGGATAGCTTGAGTCCAGTGGCGTAGTGAGCACGGGACCCACGTCTGGGCATACCCTTCCCACTTAGGGTGAAATGCAAAACACACAAGATGATGGATGGAATGTTGCACATTGGCAAACATTCACCCCCAGTCACAGATCTGGGTTTAATCCATCGTTATTTTGCTTCACCACGCCACCCCAGTTCAGACATAGCCATATGCAAATCAGTCTAGACCCTGTGCCTCATGGGAACAGTCCAGACCGAACTGCCAAGCCATGTCTTCCCTGGACCGGAATCAAGCATCCTAGGACCGGTTTCGGGCTTTCAGCCCTCTTCAGCCATGATAGCTTGACTCCAGTGGCGTAGTGAGCACGGGACCCACGTCTGGGCATACCCTTCCCACTTAGGGCGAAATGCAAAACACACAAGATGATGGATGGAATGTTGCACATTGGCAAACATTCACCCCCAGTCACAGATCTGGGTTTAATCCATCGTTATTTTGCTTCACCACGCCACCCCAGTTCAGACATAGCCATATGCAAATCAGTCTAGACCCTGTGCCTCATAGGAACAGTCCAGACCGAACTGCCAAGCCATGTCTTCCCTGGACCGGAATCAAGCATCCTAGTACCGGTTTCGGGCTTTCAGCCCTCTTCAGCCAGGATAGCTTGACTCCAGTGGCGAAGTGAGCACGGGACCCACGTCTGGGCATACCCTTCCCACTTAGGGCGAAATGCAAAACACACAAGATGATGGATGGAATGTTGCACATTGGCAAACATTCACCCCCAGTCACAGATCTGGGTTTAATCCATCGTTATTTTGCTTCACCACGCCACCCCAGTTCAGACATAGCCATATGCAAATCAGTCTAGACCCTGTGCCTCATGGGAACAGTCCAGACCGAACTGCCAAGCCATGCCTTCCCTGGACCGGAATCAAGCATCCTAGGACCGGTTTCGGGCTTTCAGCCCTCTTCAGCCAGGATAGCTTGACTCCAGTGGCGTAGTGAGCACGGGACCCATGTCTGGGCATACCCTTCCCACTTAGGGCGAAATGCAAAACACACAAGATGATGGATGGAATGTTGCACATTGGCAAACATTCACCCCCAGTCACAGATCTGGGTTTAATCCATCGTTATTTTGCTTCACCACGCCACCCCAGTTCAGACATAGCCATATGCAAATCAGTCTAGACCCTGTGCCTCATGGGAACAGTCCAGACCGAACTGCCAAGCCATGTCTTCCCTGGACCGGAATCAAGCATCCTAGGACCGGTTTCGGGCTTTCAGCCCTCTTCAGCCAGGATAGCTTGACTCCAGTGGCGTAGTGAGCACGGGACCCACGTCTGGGCATACCCTTCCCACTTAGGGCGAAATGCAAAACACACAAGATGATGGATGGAATGTTGCACATTGGCAAACATTCACCCCCAGTCACAGATCTGGGTTTAATCCATCGTTATATGGATGGCAGAGTGGATGGATGGATGGCAGAGTGGATGGATGAATGGCAGAGTGGACAGATGGAATGGCAGAACGGACAGATGGATGGATGGGTGGCAGAGCAGAAGGATGGGTGGCAGAGCAGAAGGATGGGTGGAAGGGCGATGGATGGCAGGATTGCAGAGTGGATGGGTGGAAGGGTGGCAGAGTGGCAGGATGGATGTGTAGATGGGTGTCAAGATGTATGGGTGGATGGCTGGCAGGATGGATGGCAGAGTGGATGGGTGGGTTGGTGGGTGGCAGATTGGATAGATGGAAGATGAATGAATGAAATGAAGAAAGATTGAATGATGGATACAAGAATGTAAGAATGGATGGATGACAGAATGTAAAAGTGAAATAGTTTATATCAGCAGATTGATGTAAGGGTGGCATGATGTATGGATAGATGCATGGATGGAAGAGATTAGGAAGCTATTCTAGGGAGGGTTCAGCTCACTTGATTTGTTTGCTTGGTGGCATCTGCGCTTTAGTGCAAAGTGTTGTTTTTTTTTAATTTTCTGGCTACTCCCAAGAAGTACACCTGGGGGAATTCCAAGATCAGGGAATGGAGAAGGAGCAGTTTGCTGCATCGCATAGCTAATTATAAGCAGAAACAATGGTTCCTGTGGAAAATTATAAAGTATTGGGAATGGTAATATTATTATGCACAATCTCAATGAACAGATGGGTTATGGTGATATCAAAAGGAAAAGAACCGTACACGACTCAGTGTTAAGTGTAGACAATAGTAACTTTTATATTAGTATATATAAAAACTAATTACAAAAATGAACAGTGCATTGTGTCCCCAGTGAACATGGAACCTACAACAATTTGTGACAAACTGTGACAAATGTAAATGGTTTCCAGGAAAATATTGAACCGCTTGCGTCTGTGTCCCACTCTGCAATGACATTGCAGCGTGGGACACAGACGCAAGCGGTTCTGCTCCAGCGCGTAGCGGAGGCACGCGCTGATGCTTTACTGAGCTTTTCATCCATTGTCAGCCAGGTACACGGATTGTCGTGACTTGTTGAGGCCCTCTTCCCTGAGGTATAAAAATATCATTTCAATCTAAATGGAATAGAACAAGGACAGCCACTATGAGGCCGGGCCTTTCAATACGCGCAATCCAGGCCGTATGAACTATTGTACAAGCTGTTGCACCGTGGTGCAGTCCAGCTTCCCTGTCATCTTTCCCCTTCCCCTCGCTGGGCGCCCGGCTGGGTCCCATGTGAGTAACGTTTTGTTTTCACTCTTCACATCCTGAGGTGTACACGTGTCACGATGACAGGCCAATCATCCTTTCAGATGTCCCTATATCGCTAGGTCCTGAAGAGACCCCTCATCCCTACAGGGGTCGAAACGCCGTCGACGAAAACAAAGCGAACCATTCCTATTTCAGATTTCTTTGGATGGTCGACTTTAATATTTTCCTGGAAACCATTTTCATTTGTCACAGTTTCTCACAAATTGTTGTAGGTTCCATGTTCACTGGGGACACAATGCACTGTTCATTTTTGTAATTAGTTTTTTATATATATTTATATAAAAGTCACTATTGTCTACACTTAACACTGAGTCGTGTACGGTTCTTCTCCTTTTGATATCACTATAACCCATCTGTTCATTGCGATTGTGCATAATAATATTACCATTCCCAATACTTTATAATTTTCCACAAGAACCATTGTTTCTGCTTATAATATACGTACCCTGGTTCCGTTGTGAGTAGGGTTCCCTTGTAACTAACTTTCATCGCATAGCTAAAGCAGGATGGGACACTGACCATGCAGACCCTGTACGGCAGTGAAAAAACCTGTGCAGAGCCCTCTTTTTTTAGCATTTTTGACAACTTCATAATTTTCATTTCATCTGGAAAACTTTTTTTTAAAAACTATGGGGCATATTCTCAAGGAACTATCGCCGAGTTAACGGCACTTTATCTCAGCCAAAGTCACAATAAAATTATCGCCCCATTCACAAGCTGGTGCTAACAGCCGATACCACCAGTTTACTTGCGATAGCAGTCGCAAAAAACATCGCCACAGATGACCCAGGCAACTAACGCTAATGATATGCAGAGTAGGCGTTCCCGTGCAAAAAGCCACGACAACACCACTTCACAACATTCTCAACGACCAGCCAAATCGGCGATAAGATCACAAAACATGCGCTAAGGTGCGTTAGCAGCAGGAAACTAACACCTGCTCCTACCTGGTGTAAAGTCGTACGACAACCGGCACCAGACAAGGGAGCACAGCCCATAGCCACACATGAAGAACAACAGATGCCCTGGAGCTACTGATCGTGCAGCGCCGAGCCCCAATAGGTCAACAACACCCACCGCCACCACCCCCAGGACCCCCCCCCCCGGTCCCTACCCCGGGCACCCCCACACACCCCCCCTTCGGACAAAGATATTGCACCTCAACTCCACGAAATCATGAACCCATTCACTATCGCAGTCTGGCCTACAGAGATGCTGCGTAAGAGGTCAATAGCCTCCTCACTCAGTACAGCCAGGGGGAGAGGGGCAAGGGGTGAGGTGCCTGTGGCAAAAGCAATTCCAGCCCTTTTAGGGGGCTGGGTTTGGCCTTCTGAAGGGGGAGCAAGAGGGAGGGTGGAGATGGGTCCCTGGGTGGCAGACAGGGAAGCAGGTGGTACAGCTCCTGTAGGGTCCGCCACCACTAGGGACAGCTTGCTTGTGGAGGACTCCAAAGATGTTGACAAGCTGGTGGCCTTCGTTGCAGTCCCCTCACTCTCCGTGCCACTATGTCGATCAGTGCCACTGTGTCGATCAGTGTCTTTGGTCGCACCACCCGAAACACAGTGGTCAGCTGCTTCCCCACCTCCGTGGCCCATATCCCCTTCACCTGATGCTGAAAAGACATATGCAATCATTTTATTGTATCTGTGTAAATAGAACTGATCATGAAGTTTTTTCACAAAACATTTTCCAAATTTTCATATTTCACCTGCTTCAAGGCTCTCAAACTTTGGTTCATGTTTATCATTATTTCATGCATGTAGGGAATATCTTCAGAAACGATTTGGTCACAATTTTGAAATTTCCCATTATTGTTCCTATATCATTTATGAACTTGTCTCTTTTTTAAATTCCCTCCAGGAACGGTTGATGTTTAGACTAGTGAACAAATGTAACCAAAAATGATATATAGCAAAAATACCTTTGTACAGTGTGTGTGCAAGGCAAGAAAAGCTGAATTATTTTCAGTCATAAACATTAAAATATGAATCAATGTGTGTTAACAATTACTGCAATGTTGTACCAAAATGTGGATAAACTGAAAGCCTTGAAAGCCTGTTTCATTTTTTGGGCATTTCACAATGGTAACACTTACTTTAAGTAACTTAAGTATATTTTAAATGTTAAAAATATTATATGGATTCAGTACTGAAGTTTATAACAATGTATCACGCCTTATTTATATACTTATGCTGTTGAAGAAATTGGGATTTTTTTAGGGGAATTTACAAATGACTTCTACAGCATAAGTAAATACGTAGGGCTTTATACATTTCTAATCCACTTTAGTACAGAGCAAAAATACTTTTACATTTGACTTCAAAATATATCAAGTTATTTCCAGTTTTTTAACCATTGTGCAAAGTTTAAAAAAAAGATGCTGACTTTCACTTTAGGCAAATATTGGTACAACATCAAAGTAAATGTTTAATACACTGATTCATATATATTTTTCAATCAAAAATGAAAATGCAAATCACAATATGCAACAAATTAAACCTTTATGCAGTGCTACAATTTCCTAATGAGTCATAGGTTGTGCCTGATTTTGAGTTTTCCAGATGGGATATTCCTTCATATATGTAACGTAACATTCCATCTGGAAAAGTTCCTTTAGGTGTCCTATTTTTGTTCATCATGGATCTATCATCTGGACATAAGAAAGGACATTTAGACATGTTTTTGAGTATGTGTTGCTCTGTCACCAATGTGTACACATTCCTGTCTGTTTTTCAAAAAAATGTATGGCTATTAAAATCATTTCTCAAAAACCAGACTGGCTTACATGCACATTTGTGAAGGAGTAAGACATCATGCAAATCTGTCACTTTTAACATAAATTTAGTAGCATTTTTGATTCAAAACATATTTGTGATCTGTTTAAAATAAAAAAGTTAGCCACTTAAACTGATGTTTCTAGTCATTTTGGCTCACATGCTCACTATTGTTTATTTATAATACAAACTCACCAATTTGACGTTTGGAACATCCACTGTATCATAAGTGCACTTTATACTATGTCACCTGTTATAGGGCTAACGTAACATAATTCATAATAGTGAAGGAGCATAACACCTGATGCAGTTATAACTTGTGGCTATTTCGGACAATTGTCCCTTATAATATAAAAGAAACTAACTCATGTATATTTGTTGCATAGGCAGGCATGTGCCTGCTCAAAACAGCCCTTTGGTAGCGATCAGAAATCTGGTGCTATCTTTTTCCACAAATTAATATACATAACACCTTGTGCAAAACCTACACCTTCAAGAACTCTTCTTGTGTGTTGGACATGTTTCAACCTTTAATGTTGATGCCAAAATTTGTTGCTGTAACAAAAAATTGTTTTTAATATGTTAAACTCAAATAAGAACTTACCCCCCCTTGATGCTGCTGTTGGGCTCTCAACTGCTCATCAAGGTGGGGATAGGCCACCGCAAGTATGCAGGCCAATGGGGGGGTCAAGGTGCGGGGCGTGCTTCCTATGTTAAGAGGAAGACTGGCTGAGCTGGACTTCAGATTACTTTTTGCTCCAGCGTTGTAGGGCCTCCGACCTCTTCCTGCAATGGATGCTGTGCAGCTTATAGATCCCCAGAGTCCGCACCTTCTTGGCAATGGCCTTCCATATGGTTTTCTTTTGATGGGCATTGACCTGTATGGATACAAAAAATGAGAGAAAAAAATGTTTTGTGACTTTTTGTTTGTCTGTATTGATGTAACACTGCTAAAAGGTGGATTATTAGTAGGGATAAGTATGTAGCCACCACTAGCAATAAGGCCACTAACGCAATATAAGGTCCATTCAAGGTCTCAATACATTAGCCCCAGGCTCAACCCTTGGTAGCTGGCTGCGAGCAGGCAGGCTTAACTGAGGAGACAGGTATGTAAAGCATTTAAAAACACCTATAAATTAAATAAGTAAGATACAACACACAATAAAAATCCCACACAATTTACAAAAATAGGAAATATTATTATCTTTAAAATGATACCAAAATGACAAAAATCCAATTCAGGGAACTGGAGATATGAATTTTTAAAGATTAAACACTTTCTAGTGCTTAAAAACATAAAGGGCCAACTTGGGACATCTGGTCATGCTTGACTGGGACAAAATCAAAGTTTAAGGTGACCACGATGGAGTCCTGGTTGGATACACTAAGCGGGAGGCCTCGGTCAAAATTTTACCTTCACACTTGGAAACTTTTCCGGAGGATTTTCTCTCGACGGCGAGCAAGGCTGGATTCACTGCGGGTTCGCCGGCTTGGTTCAGCGGGAGCTTCTGGTCAACTCCTGAAAGTCTTGAGCTCCGGAGCTTTCAGCAGGACGAACCTGAAATCCAGGCCGGGTCATGGTTGGACATAGCTTGACTCTGGACGTCTGGTCGGTCCACTTATGGAGCTTTTTCCAAGTAGTTGCTCCAAACTTCTCCATACTTCTGGATCTTCTTCCGGAAGTTCCTCTTGAGGGTTCAAAGTGTCCAAAACACATATCCACGGGTCTAGAAGCTCTGAGATAGTCCTTGGAAATTTGGGACTACAATTCCCACAATGCACCTGGCCAACTCCTGAAAATACCACTGGACTCACTACAGGCTGGGGTCTTCTTGAAGGAGATGGTGCAGGAAAGCTCTGTTAACCTGTTGCTTTCAGGGATTCCACTCCTTAATCCTTTTTGATGCAGGGCAAAGTCCTCAGGCTCTAGTTCCCAGTGTGCAGCAGGAGCAGTCCTTCAGAGTGCAATCCTTTGAGGTGCAGACTAGGATTCCAGCAAGGCAGTTCTTCTTCTCCTTGTAGTTTCAGTCAGCAGTTGCTATGCAGCTCTCACATATTTATTCAATGATCTGGGGCAACAAGCAGGGGAGTACCCCTGTCCAATGAGGTGCAGGGTGGCACCCAAAAGCATGACAGCTTCCTCCAAAGTGTGGCATATTCTTGTTCCACAAAGCACTGTACTTCCAAATTCAAGACGGAGAATTCATCTCCCTGGGAGTAAGACCTGGCTAAACCAACCTACAGGTGTGACTCATTTCCAATAACACTCCCCCTCCAGACATCCTACAAATTCCAGTTCTGGGGCTGCCTTCTAGCTGGGGGGTACAGGAAGAGGGGGTAGGCCTGGCTGGAATTCCTTATTGTCCTGCACTCTTTGAAGCCCAGTTTGATTTACCCAGCCCCCTTCCTGACCTGTTCTCAGCAGCTGCAGAGTTCCCCCCATCAGATAACCTCTGTCTCTATGCGGGCCACTTTTCACCTCACCAAAGCAGTTTGGCTAAGCTGCTAGAGGCTGCTAGAAGGCTGGATTTTGGCTCATAGAAAAGAAAGTCCTGTAACTTCCTTTCTGTATTAGTTATGACAAATTCAACAGTGGCATGTTGTTGGATTTATCATTACCAATCTTTTTAGTCCATGAAATCTTATTTTAGCTCACTCCTATCAATAGTTACACTGCATTTCAGTATTCCCATGTTAGCCTACAGAGCTAAAATGCAACAATGGGGAAACACGGAATTGGCAGTCTTTTATAATGTCCCTGCTTATAGTTACATGGCACCCAACCCACGGGGCACCTAGGGGAGACCTTAGGGGTGGCTTATATATAAAAATAAGGTAGATTACCACTTTGGAAGTACCTTTATTTCCAAAGTCGAATTTGCATAACGTTTACTTTTAAAGACAGTCTGCAAAGCAGGGCTGCCTTTAAAAACAAATGACAGCAGACAACCCAGCAGTGCACACTCCAGTGCAGGAAATCTACTGGGCCTCTTAACCTCCCTGCCCAATTATATACTAGGGACTTATAGGTAGTTTGAATCCCCCTTTCCTAATTATATACTAGGGACTTACAGGGGTCTATCATTGCTAATTGTAATTATACCTAATTACCAGATACCTTTTTAATTGGAGCACTGGCCCTTGGCCTGGGTAGCAGAGCCCAGGGCACAGTCAGAGTCAGTTACCACCAGTATCATTTAAAAAATGGGGGCGAAAAGGGCAAAAATGATGACTTTCTCACAAACACAATTTTGAGAAATCAACCACAAGCATTTCGAAAAAGTTACACCATATTTTTTTTTAATTTTGATTAAAAAAAAATATTGTAGTAACCTGTTGAGTACCCTTATCCCTTGTCATGTCCTAATTTTACCAATCCAGGCCCGTTACATCATCTAGGCCAGGGGTCTCCAATATTTTCTGTGGTAGGGGCGTGGCCAACCGTCAGGGAAGATGGCCGCTTCTTGAGGCGGTCCGTCCAAGCGCGCCCGTTTTTGTCACTATCCGTCTTCTAATGATCCGGCAGTTGGTGTACCTTGTCACCGGAAAGCAGCTGTAAACACTGGGGATTGAAAGAGCCCATCCGCGTTGAGTTCCGCTCGGCGCTTCCCGAGATCGAGCGGCTGACGTGCTTGGTGTGGGGAGGGGCCGCCTTTCTCGAGGCACGGACTTCGCTGTGCCGCGGCCCGCGGCCCCTGCTCTGGCTGACATACGGCACCCAAATACCTTCCGCGGCGCTGCAGAGGGCTGAAGCTGACTTTGGGGACCGCGGCGCTCCCGCCGGCCGCTGGGAGACTTAATTGCCCCACCCGTTGCTGTCGGTGAGTGGGGGCTGTTGCGTGCCCCGATCTGTGAGGAGTAGTGTCTGTGCGCCGCACGCTGTCTCCGGAGGCAGTGCGAAGCTGGCCAGGACGGGTGTGATTCCCCGACGGCGCTGGGGCCGGCTGGCGTGCACGGGTCCCCCCTCTGGGCCCCTTGTCCCTTGCGCTCCACGAGGCTTCCTCTGGCTGGCTCCTGGTATACCTAATGCACACGCTCCTGCGTTGGATGGCCCATAGGCATGTGTGAAGCGCTGGACCTGATATAGCCATCCCTGTGGGCAGGTGCGTGACACATATCGCACAGCAGTCATCTTGGGCCCGGTGTGGTCTGCTGGTGGACGCTGCGGGAGGGGTGCTGGGCCCCATTGTCATCGGTGGCTCCTTTGACTGCCTGGCCTAGTTGGTGGTGGGCCGAGATGGTCGCATGGCCTTGCAGGGGGCATTGATCCTGACATCCTGTTGAGAGTGGCTTGTTCTGCGGTTTGTGCCTGGATATCTGTGCCCTTTCACTCGCTCTCTTACTTCTGGCCCTGTTTGGGGTGGTGCGTGTGACGACTCCGGCGACCCCCCAACTGCACGGGACAGCCTTGTTCTTCCTTATTCTGGGTCTACGCCGGCGCGGCCTGTTGCGCCATGACTGGGGGTCGCAACTCCAAGGCAGCAGTGCAGGCTAAACTGACTAAATATGCGTGGGATGGAGGCCCGGGCGCAAGTCCGAAGGAGGGTCCCACCGTGCAAGAGAAGCCGCATCCGGGCGGGAAGAAGAAAGAACCAACGTTACAGGATATCATGGAAGCTATCACGACCGTACGCACGTCGCTGGAGTCTCACATAGACGCTGTGTCCTCGGAGGTGTCCCTTATCCGGGCAGACATGCGCTCGATGAACTCACGGCTGAAGGATGTCGAGGTCAAAACGCTTCCGACCTGCAGCGCAAGATGGAGGCCATGCAGACCCATACCGCGAAACTTGAGGCACAGCTGGACGATTATGAAGGGCGCTCCCGGCATAATAACGTCCGCATTTTGGGGGTGCCGGAGCGGGCGGAGGGGCCATCGGCGGACCTCTTTGTGGAAGACTTGATCACCACCTATCTGAAGCCGACGGGTCTCTCCAACTTCTTTTCTGTTGAAAGGGCGCATCGAGTGCCGGGCGGCCGACCAAGACCCGGGGCCCCCCCACGGCCCTTGGTGGCTAGGATCTTCAACTTCCGGGATAGAGACGTCATCCTGCAGTGTGCCCGGTCAGCGGCACCGATGGAGTATCAGAACAGTCGAATCACCTTCTTCCCGGATTTCACCCTCAAGGTGCAACGTCAAAGACGCAACTTCCTGGATGTGAAGAAGGCGTTTCCCCGCCAAGCTGAGGGTGGAATCGGAGGGGAAAGCCTGGTTTTTTACTACCCCTGAGGAGGCCTGGGAATGGCTAGACAGATGGCGTTCGGCTGGCCCGCGAAACGGCCGTGTCTGGAGAGCGAGAATGGAGGAAGACGCTGGCACATCCGGCAGGAATACCCCTCCCGAGGAGCAGGAGGCAACGACCGGCGGATCGGACTGATTGGTCTGTATGCTTAACTTCTTGAGTGTGGTGGGCTTCTTCTCTACGTGGGAGTGGGTCGGGGCCTTGGGACCACCCCCCGGTTCTGCGGTCCTTGTAATCGAATTGTGATGAGGTTTTATTGGGGACTTTTTCACAACAGACTTACAGTGACATTACATGGGTTTCCGGCCCTTTTGTATTGGTCCCTTAATGGCTTTGGGGGGATTTATAGATGCTTCTGGATCATCTAAGCTTGTTGAACGTGGTCCCCAGCTGCTCTTTTTCACAATGGACTTTAAGTGACTTTTCGGGGGTCCTGGGCCTTTTTGTATTGGTCCCGCAACGGGTTTTGGGGGGATTCATAGCTGCTTCCGGATAATCTTGGTTTGTCAACTGTGGTCACCAACTGCTAATATTAATGACGGGTGCCCGGCTGGTCACACGCACCCACAAGTTTGGTAGGGGTGGGCGATAGGCACTCTGCTAGTTTGGGTGGGCGGGGGGTTTTGACGCCGCCAAGCAGGTAGGCAGGGAGGGGGATTTGAGGGTTGTTCCTTGGGTGGGGGGAATGTTTTTGTGTGTATTGTATTGTTTTTGTTGTCCGGGCATGACATATTTGACGAGTCACACGTGAATGCAGGTGCAGGTTCCTCTTCTTTGTGGTACCCTTAAGGTGATTGGTTCATGGTGTTCGGGATGGGCTCCCTCCGGGATCCGTTCTGGGTGGTTTCCTCCAGGGAAAATTTCTTCCTCTAAGTTGGTGTAATGGCCATGGCGACTAGACAGAGGCTTAAGTTACTGTCATGGAATGTCAACGGGCTGGGCGATAAAATCAAGAGGGGTGTGGTCCTCCAATTTTTAAAGCGCTATTCTCCTGACGTTGTGTTACTGCAAGAAACTCACCTGTTAGGTAATGCATGCAAGGCCCTGTCCCGCTGGGGGTTCCACTTGGCGGCCCACTCGGCTTTCGGTTCTAGCTCCCGGGGGGTGGGTGTCCTGGTCCATAGATCATTCCCCCTGACCGTTGCCTTGGTTCGCACGGAGGCTTTGGGCAGATTTGTAGCCGTCACTGGGACATGGGAGGGCAGTACACTTAATCTTACCTCAGTTTATATACCTCTGGACTTGCATACCCAAGCTTTTGTTGATCTCGGGGACCTCCTCCTCAGCTTGCCGGATGGCAGATTGCTGAGTGGGGGCGACTTTAATTCCATTGTCTCTGATTTACTTGATCGCTGGCCCCAGAAGACGTTGCCGTCCTCCCGCAAGCAGATCCATAGCTTTCTTGGCGCCATGGGCCTTGTCGATATCTGGAGCGGCTTGCACCCGACTGATCTCCAATACACTTATTTCTCTGGGCCTCATCGTAGTGTGTCCCGGATTGACTATGTGCTGACGTTGGCTCATCATTTCCACATCGTTAAGGACTTACAGCATCTGGCTAGGGGGATCTCTGACCACTCGCCTATTCTTTGTCATGTGGAGGTGGAGGAACCCACGGTTGGCCGAGTGGCCCCGATCAACTCCTGGTATCTCACGGATCCCTCCGTCAGGGGTAAGGTCCTGGGCGAGACGGATCTCTATTTTCAAGAAAATGTGGGTTCAGTTGACTCGTCGATAATACTCTGGGAGGCCTACAAAGTGGTCATACAGGGGGTGGTCTTGGCACAGATAGCTGGACAGCGTAAGGAAAGGGGGGCTGCTATGGCGCGACTAGAAGCGGAGATCCTTGACTTGGAGAACGCAAAGGGAACAAGAGGAATAGGCGGAAGAGGTGTCGGCAGAGGAGAAAGAAAGGAGAACGGTTCGGAGCAAGTGGGAAGAAAACATACACGCTCCAAGAAGACACAATAATGGATGACAGCATGGTAAATCAAACTATTGTAAATTTATCAGACAAACGGATCAGCAACAAAGATAAAAGAACCCTCTGCCTAGGGCTCTCGTTCTGTCCAGCAACCCCCATGAACTTTGTAGACAACAAAATTGATGTTTTTAAATTCTGTAGGAAATTGAAATTAAGAAAGTGGCATAAGTTGAAACCAGCCAGGAGAAGGGGAACTCATCAAGGAGAAAAACCAGGGCCTAATGACGAACTAACCATAGGTGACATTGATACTCTGGTGGTACTACATGAACTAGAAAATGACTCTGAAGGGGATAGTACAAGGAGTGACACCCGTCGCATTTTAGAGGAAATGGAAATCAAATATGACACTGCGGCTTGTTCGAGTTTTAAACCCAAGTCGACCTTTTTACCAACGATGAATCACGATAATATAGATACATTTCAGGAACAGGTGGGAAATGAGCTATTGGAATTTAGACAAAAGAACTGGCCAAAGAAAATGAAGGAATTTAAACACAATTTAACTTTTTCCCAGAAAAAAGCCATACAGGAACTAGCCAAAGATGACAGCATTGTAATAAGACCTGCTGACAAAGGGGAAACATTGTCATTTTATCAAGAGAAATGTATGTAGCAGAGGCTGCACGCCAATTAAGTGACACTAACACGTACACGAAAGCAAACAGACTAGATTACAACAACAGTATCACTAACATCTGTGAGAGGTTGAGCGAATGGAAAGACAGGGGATTGATTGAGTGGGAGGAATATTGCTATCTAAAAAAAGATTATCCTATCCTCCCGGTGATGTATCTACTCCCCAAGATACACAAGAGTAAAGACAATCCCCCGGGCAGACCCATTATTTCGTCTAGGGGTTGTGCGCTGGAGAACATCTCACAATATGCAGATCACTTTTTGAGAGAATTTGTGGTCACTTTACCTTCATATGTTAAAGACACGAAGGATTTTTTGAGCAAAATACATGATTTGAAATGGGAAACAGACCTTCTCCTAGTAACCATGGATGTGAACTCGCTATATACAGTGATCAATCATGATCAAGGTATAGAGGCATGTGCCAGATTCCTTAAACGCAGACACATAAGACACTGGGACCATACACAGATGATATTAGACATCATTGGGTACTGTCTGACAAATAACTTCTTCATGTTAGATGGTGAGATCTTTAAGCAGTCCCTCGGTACCGCAATGGGCACCAGCTTTGCGCCAAGTTTCGCCAATCTCTTTATGGGAGCTTGGGAAGAGGACATTAGGAAGGAGGGAAGACTTCAGGAGGAGTTTGCCAGGGTTATACTCTGGCGACGCTACATTGATGACCTGTTTGTTGTCTGGAAAGGCAGCAAACAGAAAGCACTCACTTTTATTGACAAACTGAACTACAACTCCAAGAACCTGACCTTTACATGCACCATCAGTAACCAGGAGGTGGAATACCTTGACACGAAGGTGGAGATAGTGAACAACAAGGTGGTTACGACTCTTTTTCACAAAAGTACAGCAGGCAATACATTGCTGCATGCTTTAAGTAGCCATCCGAAAACACTTAAATGGAGCATCCCCTACGGGGAACTACTTCGAGCTAAAAGGAATTGTAGCACAGAGGTAGGTTACCTAAGAGAACAAACTACCATGATACAGAGGTTTAAGGACAGAGGGTATCCCACTTGGGTTCTTAGAAAAGCAGTAGAGAGGGTAAAAGTAGTCAACAGAGACACCATTCTAGGGAACCCACCCGACACAAGCAGTACTGACGAGTTGGACAACACAGATACACGCATGATCATGACCTACAATGGACATTCTGAATAAAAATACGGAAAATGGTCACACGCAACTGGAATATACTCAGGGGCGACCCAATTATAGGGAACTCTCTACCCACACGACCATTGATAACCTACAGAAGGGGACGCAATTTTAAAGATCTACTAGTACATAGTGATCTTTCTAACTGTACAGTGGAAAGAAGAATAGACCTCCAGGGCTTTTTCCCATGTGGCCACTGTAAGGCCTGTGGGAATAGTCGCATGCAGAAGGAATTTTGGAATGAGAGCACCAACAAAATGATAAGCATCACACAATTCCTCACATGTAGTAGTACCTATGTCGTGTATGTACTCGAATGTCCCTGTAAACTAAAGTATGTAGGGAGCACAACACATATGGCGAAAAAAAGAGTCCTCGAGCATATGAGGGCAATCACAAACAGAGATCGGCAGTATCCCATTGCTCGCCATTTTGAGATAAAACATTTCTCAGACTATACAAAACTCTCTTACTATGTGATTGAACAGGTAGTTCTCAATAGAAGAGGGGGCAATAGAACATTGAAGCTTAGGCAACGGGAATCGAGACACATCATAGGGATGGGCACTCGACACCCTAAACGCCACTACCTAGATGAGGAGATGGCCATACACCTACAGGACGATTAGTTCACATAGAAAGATTTACACCTGGACCTTTTTCCTATGAGTTCTGTGTTTAACAATATGTACTTATAGTATGGGTGCCTCGTAATGCCTAGACAACTGTAGACACATGTATACAAATAGTTTGTTGATATCTGCCTGTACTATATACGTATACAAACTGTTTTCTTTTATGTGTCTTTTAACAGGAGGAAAGGAAGGGACTATGTCTCGGGCTCGTGACACAAGGATCCCTACCCTTTTCTTCAGCTGCGTCCCAGTGAACAGATAAGATCTAATTCAAATTTTATATTTTCATTTTTTATTCTTATTTTGGAATTGTAATTGGAAATTGTATGTCTCATCACGGTCTATTTTGGGGTAGAAATGGTTGCACCACCAAGACAAGTAAACATGACCATACAGGTACCGACATCACTCGGCAACGGACAGGATGCCCAACAATTAGATTTCACATAAGAGTGGCAAACATCCCACAAATCGGGGTACAAGGGTGCTGCACGGCCCATGTCATATACTTTTCCCACTAAATTGGGGATGCACATGTTCTACTATGACATAACGATTAGACACAGTAACACCCATTCCATGACACATTGGGCACACAGTCCTGCCCTTTCCCACTAACCAGGGGATACATATGGTCGGCACAGCCGTAATTATAGGCGATGTCACAGGAATTACCAGTCGCGCTAAGCAAGGGACGTGACACATGCACAACATTGTCCCAACAATTTAACCTCTTTTAAGAGGCTGTTCAAGTAAGGGCAGCCGGGTAGCGACATGAGCACTACATTTACCAGAACACCCTGCGTGTGCTCATCAGTAACACGAGCGGTACAGAGCAATGCGTAATAGAGGGACAGACACCTTGATATTTTTGCGGAACACCCGGCACACCCAAAGAGCACCCGTACACATGAGTTAGGTCTCATAATGCTAATCGAAAGAGTGATGCCTCTTATTGTATATATTGTAGATATTGTATATTACTATGACAAGTACAAAATGGCGCACAAATTAGTCTTTCAAGTCCTATGTTGATGTCCATGTCTATACCGGAAATGTATGTAAGCCTGTGTTGGTGGGCAGAACGGTGTGTGATCAAGCCCCTTGAGGGCGAAATGCGTCACGTCGGGTTTATGAAAATAATAAACCCCTTTTGAATGGTCCTTGGACTTGGTGGTCTTTGTAATTGTTCCGAGAGCGCGTTTGGAACTCTGTTTTACCTAAATATTGATTCACCGGCGACTCCACCGGCAACGCGCCACCCCTCGATGGGCTACGATCTCTGTGAGGAGTGCTTTCATTTTGGATATATATATATATATATATATATATATATATATATATATATATATATATATATATATATATATATATATATATGCAGAAAGAACTTCTTGTAGCACACCACTTAAAGTTGGTTATGACATTCCAACAGATACTGCAGCAGTGTATTGGAATGATCCTGTGGCCACAAAAGGGAGTACTGCCATTATTTTCACTAATGATGTTATTGATGTGTGTTTCCTTTTGTGAGGCAGAAGATCTGGCTGCAACTGATTTATTTATTTATTTATTTATAGAGCACAACATTCATCCATAGGGATATCACGGCGCTAAGGAGAGCACATCCTAAGTGAAGGAGGGGTTCTGAAAGAGGGTCTCTGGATAACAAGTCAGATCTTAAGGAACAGATGCGTTTTTAGTTTTTTCCTAAATGCCAGGTAATTGTTGGTGAGCCGAAGTTCTAGTGGAAGTTCATTCAAGTGTGTTGCTGCAAGGTGTGAAAAAGGGCGACCCCCTGCTCTGGACTTCTTGATGTGTTTAGTTTTTGCCCGTGCCTCGTGGCGCAAACTCAGGTTCCGTGTGGGTGCATAGAATTCAACTCTATCTTGAAGAATTCTGGGTCCCAGATGATGTAAGACTTTGTGCGCATGACTCAGCAGTTTGAATTTGGCCCTTTGTCGCACTGGGAGCCAATGGAGCGTCCTCATGCATTCTGATGCTGAGCTGTACTTGCTCTTGTCGCACACCAGTTTGGCAGCCGCATTCTGGACCAGCTGCAGTCGAGTGAAGAGATAGTCTGCCATGCCCACAAAAAGTGCATTCCCGTAATCCAACCTGCTTATGAGCAAGGCTTGGACGATGGTTCTCCTATACTCTATAGGCATCCATTGAAAGTATCTTTTTAGCAATTTTAGTGTCGCAAAACTTTTCCCACAGAGTGCACGTACATGGTCCTGCATGGTGAGTACACTGTCTACAAGAATACCCAGGTGTTTTGCAACTTGTTTGGGGGCGGGAGCATTACCCAGTGATGAGGGCTGCCAGGTTGCATTCCAGACTAAATGTGCTCCTCCGAAGAGTAGAATCTCCGACTTGTCTGCGTTTAGTTTCAGACAGTGGTCGGACATCCAGGCTGCCATTTCCGAAAGACAGCTAGTGAGTCTGATCCTCGTGTCTTCGTGTCCATCAAGAGCAATCATCAGTTGTGTATCGTCTGCGTAAGAGCAGATACTGATGCCCCATTTTTCGCTAATTTTAGCCAGTGAGGACACGTAAACATTGAAGAGGGTAGGGCTCAAGGAAGCTCCTTGTGGAACTCCATACTTGATTGGTTTTGGGGTTGAGGAAAAGGCGCACAACTGTATGGTCTGTGCTCTGTTGCTTATAAAAGGAACAAAGCCACTGAAGGGCTTTAGAGTGGATACCTTTTTCATGCAGGGTTTCCAACAGGAGGTCGTGTGAGACGGTATTGAAATCCGCCGACAAGTCCAGCAGGATCAGGGCGGCGGCTCTACCCTGGTTGACCACAGATCTGACGTTGTCAAGCACTGCCATGACATCCATCAATAAGAGTTTGCCTATTTATCCTCAATTTTTTGATTATCTTCTGTTCTTCCATTGTCTGGAACTGTTAAACAAAATATGGCATGACTTTTTTTTAATATGCATGGGTTATAATTTATTAGGAAAATATGAGAAACATTTCTTTATTTCAATTAAATCATATTCTAGTTTTTGATTTGCGGTTTTTGTTCTTTTTTGTCATCTTGTAAAATAAGTGAAAACCATTACCTACATAGAATGTATTTATGGATTTATGAAGCTGCAGTTCCACTAGTCGTAACTAGGTGTCCCTCACGAGTCAAATGCAAAAGCATTGAAACCCTGAGCTGAGAGCTAATACTATAAATTCTACAAAGAGCTGAACTGCAGCTTCATGAAAAGGTTTCCATGCTTTTGCATTTGACTCATGAGGGACATCTAGTAACAACTAGTGGAACTGCAGCTTGATGTAATAATTTCAATGCTTTTGCATTTGACTCGTGAGGGACACCTAGTAACGACGAGTTGAACTGCAGCTCTTTGTAGAATTATTTTGATATTGGATACTATAATATTCACTGCCCACTGCTAATCTCGTCCCATAATGCTTTGCAGGGCCTTTGGATGGGATTGTATTTTTGTCCATAACTGTGCTTGGGGTGGTCCTAAGAGAATGGGACCACCACCGAATTGTTCAGCAAGATGTGCTCTTTGTTTTCAAGGCATCTGCTTGGTTTTCTCCCTAGGTTAGGGAGGACCTCAAAATCATCACCTCTCTCACTGCTTGCTAAGTTTTCATTTTCACTTTTGTGAAATGACTATATGCATTTTAGCATGTGAAGACAGAGATACTTGTTATTTTACCAAAAGTGTATGAGGTTGTGGAATTCACTGAGTTTTTGTTCAAAATCGTGGAATTCTGCGTAGCAGTACTCCGTGAACTATGCCCATCCTTAGTCCTGGGTTCAACAGATTCAGTTCCAGTCCTTCTCACCCACCCACCCTTAGTCCTGGGTTCAACAGATTCACTTCCAGTCCTTCTCACCCAGGCAAGAGGGCAGCAAGCAGCAGGTCAGTACAGCAGGGCAGCATTCCTTCAGAGCTGCAGTCTAGAAGAGTGGCAGTCCTTTCAGCAGCACAGCAGTCCTTTTTCCTGTCAGAGTATTCACAGGTCCATAAGTGCACTGAAGAGTTGGTGTCTGAGGTCCTATGTTTATACCCTGGTTCCCTCCTTCTGGAAGGTGGGAGAAGCTTCTAGACAGTGGCTTTGAAGTGCATAGAATTTCCTGACTCCCCTGCCCTAGCCCCAAGCTGGCTGCTGTGACAATGTGGAGGTGACAAGTTCTTTGTGTGAAGGCAGAGCACTCCCTATTTAGTTGCAAGTGACGCTGTGTTCAGCTCCACCCCCCATTCTGCCAGTAGATAGGCTATTTAAGCACACCAAATCCCTCTATTGTGTGACTGTCTGGGAGGAATTCACAAAGTCCAACTATCAGTTACACCTAGTCATGTGACCCAAGACAGGCTGCAGGTACAAAAGGGCTAAGGGCAGAAAAATGCAAATGTTTTCAAAGTGGCATTTCCAAAATTGTAATAAAACAACTTTGCCATTAAATAGGGTTTTTCACTACAATTCCAAAGACATCAAACATGGTATACCCATCTGCTCCCAATAGGAAATTACAGCTCATTAGATGTAACAAGGAATCTCCAATGTTATCCTTAGGGGGTTGGCGAAATATTCAGTTCCGCCTGCAGAATTGGTGGAATTTTGGCGACTCCATGTTACTTTTGTAACAATTTTTTTATCGCGTGTGGCTCCAGAATGGTAAGTTGGTGAGCGCAAGTGAGTTCTGGTGGATAGGAGGACATCTGTCAAACTTTTTCTAACATGGGCGGTCACGACCATTCACGGTCAGAATGCTCCAGCAAAATCAACTCGAGTAGCTGCACCCTCTGGCGTGATGCGTTGTGCCATTCATGCTGATTTTTCAGCATGCAACGTGCTCCGGACACTAAATCACAGCATGAGGAGTGCGAAGTGCCTGTTTCTGCCATTGGCGGAACTCCATGGAATCTCGCTGAGTTTTTTGTAACTCCGCGGTATTCTGTGGAGTCAAATTTCGCAAATTCCGTTAGCTGTTAGTTATCCTCTGGGAGAGGTAGGCCTCACAGTAGTGAAAAATGAATGAGTTTTTCACTACCAGGACATGTAAAAATTAAAAGTAAATGTCCAACCTTTTAATTACAATGCTACCTACGGCCTAACTTAGGGATCACTTAAATGTAATAAAATGGGAGTCTAAGGCTTTGCAAGGGGATTTTCCTGCAAGTCAACATGGCAGATTTCAAATGAATCCAGGATGCAGTGGCAGGCATGGGACATGTTTTAAGCTGCTGCTTAAGTGGGTGGCACGGAAAGGGCTGCAGGCCCGCTGGCAGCATTTAATTTACAGCCCCTGGGTATATGGTATACCACTCTACAAGGGACGTATAAGTTAATTAAATATGCCAATTGTGTATAAGCCAATTTAACTATGTTTTAGGGGAGTGAGCATAAGCACTTTAGCACTGGTTAGCATTGGTAATGTGCACAGAATCCTAAGGCCAACAAAAATAAGTCCAGCAAAATGGAGGAAGAGAGGCAAAAGGTTTGGGGGAAGACCATCCTGAGGCTGACAGGTTTAACAGCGGGCAACGCATAATATTGGCAGGGAGGGATCTCCATCACCTTTGCAATGGAGTTCCCTCCTTGCCAACATTTAAATCAGGCCCTAAGTTTAGAGTAAGCCACAGCTTACAGGCTTGATGAGAGGAAGGGCAGACCATGTGATTTCAGAGCAGTGGCACAAAAAAGAAACAGCAATGAAAGACTGGGAAGTTTCCCTGTCACTGCAAAGCGTAAGGGAGTGAGGGGAGCAGGTAGGAGCCATCCTTTACATTGGAGAGTAAAGGTGCTGAAAATATTGTCCAATGGATAATACAGATAAAGGCAATGCAAGTAGAGAACAGGAAGTAGGTTTACCTGGCAGAGAGTATGTGACAGTTAGGTGAAAAAGCACATTTGTTCTCAGGTAAAGGTGACACAAAAGTGAAGAATGAGAGTGAGGATTGTTTAAAACATTTGTAATTTGCTATTACTGAGGAAAAATACATTTAGAGTGCTGAAAGTGAAAGGGGGAGAGGAGGAACAAGACCGAATTATGAAGAGTCAGAAAGATGGCATCAGCAGACTAAGAGGCATATTTATCAATCTTTCACGCACTGCAGTGAGCCACCTTGTTGTGCATCGCTGCATGAAAGGGAAAGGGCAGGAATGCGCTGTATTTAACATTAATGTGCATTCTTGTCCATTCCTAGCGCTGGTGTACTTTTGGCTGCCTGGCGCCAAAGCAGGCACCCTTGCATCATGTTGCAAGGGTGCCTACGTTGTACGCAGGATTGTTTTTGTGCACCTTCCTGCACAAAAACATTCATGAGAGGCATTTTCCTCTTTCTAGGTGTGCTGCAAAAACATATTTCTCTCCGCTACGGCTCACCTGGGGAGGTGTAGCATTTTGACACATACCCAGGTCTACAACCACTAATGGTAAATCTGTGAATGCGCCAGAATCCATGAGTGGATGCGTGGGAACACCCATGCTCTGCTCATGGAATGCCTCCCTGCCGCAGAGTAAATCATGGCAGCGATTTGCACTGCCTTGAGTTACTCTAGATTTATCAAGCCATGCAAGGCCACGCAAGGTGGCCTTGCATGGCTTGATGAATCTCATTAATATGCCCCTAAGGATCCGTCCGTGCTACAGAACATTTGGATCTTCAGAGATCATCAGAGCTTTACTACTCATTCAGACCAATAAGGCTTTCCAGGGGGAAGAGTCTTTGCAAATATAGGTATCTCCCATCAAAGTATTTGTGTTGCTACTGGCTAAAGGCCATCTGGTTCTAGAAGAAGTATGATCAGGTGATATATTGAAAATGACTTGAGGAGGTAGCAAGACACATGGCCATGGAGACATTCTGAGTCAGGCCCCTGTGCATGGCCAGGGAGATATAGGGGCATATTAGCAAGACCGGCGATAAAATTATCGCCGTTTTAGCGGCAGGAAACTGCCGCTAAAGCGGCGATAATGGGCTTGCTAATATGCGTTATAGAATTCCAATAGAAGCCCAGGTTAGATGTCCTGCACATCTAACCTGGGCTTCTATTGGAATTCTATAACGCATATTAGCAAGCTCATTATCGCCGCTTTAGCGGCAGTTTCCTGCCGCTAAAACGGCGATAATTTTATCGCCGGTCTTGCTAATATGCCCCTAGATCTTTCTCCTTTAAGCCTAAAATGTGCCTGGTTAGCATGTTATTTGTACTTGCTGCAACCATTTATTTATGCAATGAACTGTGATCCCCCTCAGCCCAGCACAGATTTTCTGGCACAACATGACATGACCACGGAAAGAATCATAGTTATTCTTAGTGGCAACAATATGAGGGAAGGATTGCCAGCCTGAGCTTTAAGGCCCTCATTAGCAGTGAAGCGGAGTGGAATTACCTCATGAAATGCTGCTCCGCCTGAATTCCAAGCGGGTCAGTTTTTCCACACCTTTTTTTGCAGGTGTGGGAGAACGAAGCATGATTTTTCTGCACACTAAAATTGCGTGAGGCTTTGGCTGCAGCAGCAGCCAAGCGTCATTCACCATTTTTTTCCTTTTAAGGGTGAGCATACAATGACCCACCCTAAAAGACATGACCTTCCATTCCCCCTCAATCCCTCACTAAGCAGGAAGTAAATGTATGTGTTAAACCACACGGAATTGGGAATTCCATGTGGTATTATTGACCAGAAAACTTGATTGCACATGATAATTCCCCATAGGATGGGGTTTAACTTATATTGGCACAGTACTAGGTCAGATTTACAGCACAGTAATTGTAAATTGCCATGAAAATGTACCATGTGGAAAATCCACCCAAGTGCAGTGCAACGTGTGATGAGGAACTAGATGGTGAAAGAGCCCACTTCAGGATCTCATTGGCTGTTTCAAAGAAAGGCAGGTTGGCATAACAGGTTCGCTGTGGTTGTGAACTTGAGGTTGGGCAGTTCTGGAAGATACAGTTAGCGGGCAGGCGAACAACATGTGCAGTGAAGGAACACCCTCTGACAATAATGTAAAACATTTAAATGGATGGTTTGATCGCTAAACTGAATGTGACAGTGCATAACCTCTAATTTGGGCTCCAGTACTCTAATTATTAGACACAAAGGGGGTTATTTATGAGAGCTTTGCATCAATTTTGCACCACGTAAAGTGGTACATGCTTGACGCAGAGCTCTGAATCAGATTTATGAAGCCACCCTGCATGGCTTTGAGTGGCCTCATAAATCTTGAGTAAAGCGACGCAGTGCAAATCGCTGCGTCACTTTACTATGCACTAGGGAGGCATTCCACGCAACACCCATGGATTTTGACGCTGTCTCAGATTTACAAAATCATGTGAACCTGGGGAAGCACCAAATCCTTATGCCTCCCGAGGTGAGGTGTAACAAGGAGAAATATCTTTAATTATCCTTGTTTTTTCAACTTTCTATGTCCACTGCATTCTGCAGTATGCATAGAAAGAGGAAAACGCTTCTTAGCACTGTTTTTTGTACAGGAAGGTGCCTTTTTCTGCACAAAAAACAATCCTTCAAGCAGCAGAGGCACCCTTGCAGCCTGGTGAAAAGGTGCCTACCTAGGCTCTAGGCTGCAAAAATGGTGCCAACGAAGGGAGAAAGGACAGGAATGCACCGTATTGCATAAATACGGTGCATTCCTGCCCTCTCATTTTGGCATAGGGCGACGCAGCAAGTCAACTTGCTGCATTGCTCTAAACCAAATTCCCTTAAATGATGACCAACGCATGGCCTAGCGCAACTGATCAGTTGTACTGTTCACTTGCATTGCGGATTTCCGTTCAGGGCACTTCTGTTGAATGTGTGTTATGTCTGAGGCCTGGCGCCAGTAGAAACAATGCCAGAGTGGCTACACGTTGACGTCTCTTGCCTATGTTGTGCTGATGCCTTCAGTGACTGAAAATCAGTATCTTAGAACATTTCACCTTCTTTTTTTTTACATTGCATACACTCTTGTAAAAAAACAAAGATTCAAATTTACTTAGGGCTTGTGTGGCTACACGTGTAATGCTAAGCAGTACTTCATGGTGGAAAGTAGTGCAAACTGTAGCGCCGATCAACCTTCTAATACTAAGGTGTTTTAGCGTCAAATGTTAAAGCATTCTTTTTGCCAAGACCACTTAGGAGCACGTAGTGCTAACCCCCTCTATATTTTATGCACTTTGGGTTATACGTCACACTAAAGTTACTTAGGGGCATATTATCAACGGCCAGTGATAATTATCGCTGGCCGTGCTTAGAGACGAATTTCCTATCGCAGGCTATCTCTGGAATTTATCGCCCTGGTAGCGCGTTATTAACAACGCGTTTCTCCAGGGCGTTAAAAATTCCAGAGATAGCGAGGTTATCGCCGTTTTGCAGGGAACATCGCTGGTTTTCCAGCGATGTTCCCTGCAAAACGGCGATAACCTTGCTGATACGACCCTGTGGTCGTATCAGCATAATCCACCCCCAATGTCAAACATAGGTAAGTCAGGATTTTAGCAAACGTTAGATTTTGGCGAAAACGGCCGTTTTCACCCAAATCTAATGTATGCTAAACTCCTGTGGGCTGCCTTGTAAATATCGCGATGTGCACATCAGCGATATTTGCAAGTTAGTCCATCCGGGGTACGCCCAGTGACGCCCACTTTGCATCTCATTAGAGATGCAAAGGGAGGCGTTGGGAAAAGGGTGCTAACATGCGATTATGCATGTTTGCACCCTCTTGTAAATAGGGCGATAGTTTTATCTCCGCTTTTTTGGCTTTTTAAGCCAAAAAAGCGGAGATAAAGCCCTTGTAAATATGCCCCTTAGTAGGATGAAAGAGCTCTTGCATAAGTAGCATCAGCATCAATAGAAATGGAAGAGAAGGCAGGCGCAAACATTTTTGAATTTTTTTCTGCACGTAATGAAAAGCAATGGAGAACATACCTGATCGCCCAGAATTCCACAGTAGAGATTGTAATACGCAGAAAGAAAAGGCGACTAATGCAAATGGCCAGTGAGGACCCCAGAAAAAGGAGTCACAGGGGGAAAAGCCAGAAACTCACAGTGACAATGTTTGGGAAAAATGAGGAGAAAAGCAAATAAAAAATAGAGTAGAGACTAAGCAAAGACATCATATTCAAGATCCGTGAACAAATTACACCTTCCCTTGAACTTACTGCTGGTAGGTGGCATCCAGTACCAACTCATGCTAAATGATTTGTGGTATTACACTTATTGACATCAGGCTCCTTCCAGGTCGCATTGGGCTGGTGCAATGTGATTTATCTTCATTCTTGCCACCTATATTGGAGGCAAGCCTACAAAAGCATGGAAAACCTGTTCTGATTTGATGAGCACCATTGCACATTGTATATATTTCAGCTCATACCGGTTCAAAACTACTCATCAAGAAATTTTAATACTTTCGCTTAATCTTATTTCTTATGAAATCTAGTACTCAAAGTATTATATCATAGCAATTGCTGCATCCTCTGCCTCTTGCATTCAGAAGAACATGGCTCCGGCAATCAGTGAAAGGTTCAGGGTTCCTGGCAGTGACAGGCAGAGGAGCATGTGTGGGATACCTGCCTTGAATCCTTTGTATTCACATGCGTGATTGGTTTGTGCTCTTTTAAATCTCTTATATTTATAGGGTGAGTATAATCCCAAAGTTTTTTGTTGAACGTCGTATGAACATAGGCAGTTGAGAACTCAGTTCTGATAGTTTTTTTCCTCTTTATTTGAAGATGTGTACAGAAAAACGAACAGCCGACATGTGTTTCGCCCAAGGGCCAGCAGGCCAGGGCTTTTTCAAGGCTGGTAGTGAAACAAAAGTGGAGTGAAAGAAACATTCTAAGGCGGTGTAGATAGCGAATGGAGAGAAAGGGGATCAATAAGAAAACATTATTATAAAAGAGAAAGACAAGGAAAGTGGTGAAGAAATCGAATATGTGGTTCAGAGGGATAGTTAGATAAGGAGGTTAGAGTTTATTTGTGATTAACACCCGATAAACACATGATGTGTGAAAATGTGTTTGGGGGAAGAAACAAAAAGAGAATAAGGTCAAAAAAGAAAAGTTGTCATATTGGCGATACAGTACACACATTTGTCACAAAATACAAAGAAAATTAGGCATTGCGTCATTGCGTGTCATATTAATTAATCTCGCAGGACTCCTTAAAAGGGGAAAAGAAAAATATAATAAAATAAACATATCAAAAGCATATGTATATGCGTCTATTAGTGTGGAAATCGTCCCCCGCTATATATGTGGTACTCTTCTTTCCTGCATGTTGACGAGGCAAACTAAGGGTAGGTGAGTCATAAGTATCGAGTTAGTTACGATTAGTCATATACTCCAGCAAATAGTGGGGTAAGCATTGTACATACAGCTTTCGACAGAACAGTAGTTTTATATACACATCTTGTAGCATATATTTGAATTGAAGGGCACCAGTGGGCAAGGATGGTCCCTCCCATTACGTGATTGTCATACATGATATATTTGGCAGACAATTTGGTTAAGCATGGGGAAATAATTTGTTCATATTATGTGAGTCGAGTTCAACTTACCAGATTTTCTTCTCTTTGGTAGGTTGAGATTAGCAATCTGTAAGGTCAGAGCTCAAAGTGTAAGCAGCAGGTGGAGAATGTCGCCGAGGACAGCCAAAGAGCCCGAGGGTAGTGGGTAGCGTGATGGTATAACGGTGTAAAGGGCGTCGCTCGTGGGTAGCGTGATGCTATAACGGTGTAAATGGCGTCGCTTTAGTGTGTCATAAGGACCTATACGGGATATGGGAAACCCGAAAATGGGCACATTTTATACCGACAAAGTCTAAAATGAAAATTAGCAGCATGAGAGGATGTGAGACGCCAGGCAGCGGCGGTGCAGAAGAGTAGTAGAGTCGTATGGACCTAGCCTGGTTGTCCGAAAAATGAGACTTATCGTGTAAAAGTGGAAAGGCCCACAGTGAAAAGTTAATAACTATGGTTGAGATGTGCTCACGGCGTAGGCGGACTTACTTAGTATCAAATATCCATATAATCACAAGGAACGTCCTCTTCTCGTCTAGTTGTCTCTGCGGTCTCGAAGAAGTGCTGCAGCTCAATCGTGCTCGTTAAATGACGAGGCGCGGTCGGAAAGCATTAACGGTGATGGCCAAGTGCCATAAAAACGTCAGGTGATGATGCTGTCTTGAGCTGGTTCGAGGCTGCAGAGCAAATGTGTAAGCTTGGTAAACAGTAATGCGAACCGATTTGGTTCCTGCCATCACGTTTCGGAAGGGGTGAAAAAGAAATATAATGAAAAGCTAAAAATATAAATATACAGTGGCATGGTCGGCAAAAATATTAAGCAAGTTGGAAACGAAGGGGGGATACAGGGCAAAACACAGTTTGGCCTGGCCAAATTTAGGTGATGTTCAACCAAGTAGGAATAATGGACAAATTGAGGTCAGCCATAAAATTTGGCATACATGGGGAAGGCGAATTATATCATGAAATGTATACAGGATGGGCATGGTGAGATAGGTGCCAGGTGGGCAGTATTATTTGAAAAGGATACGTTGCGTCATATGTTTCAGGACGGTACGCACTCAAGGGCGAGTGCGGGATGAGATATGAATAAGCGCAGGGGTTATCAAAAAGGTAGAAGGGTGAGAGTAAGGTTATTTTAATTGGTCCTAACATGATTGATTGTGTGAATGGCAAGTGTGTTGAGATCTCCACAGAGTGGTTATCAGTTAATTCAATGTGTAACCAATAGTGCATTTCGGCATCCGGTGTTAACAGTGTCCATACATAAAATGAGTTCGCTCTCTTTTTGTCTCATGCCGAGTTCTCGGTTTCCACCTCTCGGTTGTTGCTTCACCAATTCCAGTCCAAAGAATTTGAAAGTCTTGTTGTGTGGGTGGTGTTCTTGAAAATGTTCTGTTAGTGGGGGTCCCGTTTCCGGTTTGTGAATATTTCGATAGTGTTCTAGGATTCTGATTTTCAGTGGTCTGATGGTGTTGCCTACGTAGATTTTATAGCATGGACAGATGATAATGTAGACGACATGATTTGAATTGCAGTTTATCCAATCCTTGATTTTGGTTGTGTATTTTCCAGGTATGGTGAATTCCATCTTTTTGTTAATGCCTGATTTACAGGCATAGCAGTTGTGGCATGTGTAGAAACCCCGGGGCTGGGAAAAAAAGTGTGCTCCGGCTTTTTTCCTTTTATCAATTAATTCTGATCGGCAGAGCGTCTGTCTCAGGTTTTTGCTCTTCTGAAGCCCATTTGTGGGAAGGTTTGGATCTGGTCTGTGAGAGTCATGTTATTTGTTAGAAGGTACCAGTGCTTTTGAAGAACTTTACGAATATGGTAATGACCATTGTGACAGTCTGTTAAGAATCTGATTTTGTTTGTCCTAGATGTTGTACTGGCCACAATTTTGGGTTTTAGGAGTTCCTGGCGTGGTATTTTTGTGCAATTGGAAGCTGCTGTTTCAAGTTGTCCTGTGTCAAAGCCTCTTTGTTCTAGTCTGTTTGTTAGGTCACTTGCTTTCTCTGTGTAGATGTCCAGGCTACTACAGTTGCGATGTAATCTCCGGAATTCCCCCTTGGGGATGTTTTTAATGGTTGTTTGTGGATGGCAGATATCCGCTCTCAGGATTGAGTTTGCCGCTGTAGGTTTCCGAAATGTCTTTGTCTGTAGTTTTCCGTCTTTCGCATAGATTGGTATGTCCAGGAAGTCTATTTCTGATGCCGAAAAGTGTGATGTTGTTTTGATATTCCATTTATTCTCATTGATTTTGTTTAAAAAAAGCCATAGATTCTCCTGTGATCCCTGCCAGATGCATAGGATGTCATCTATAAAGTGTCCCCAGTATAGTATCTTGGTAGTGTATTCCGTGAAAGCTTCATCCCATAGCCAGTATTTTTAAACTTCTCCCATGAGAATGCAGGCATATGGTGAGGCACATTTGGCCCCCATAGCACTGCCTTGTAGCTGTATGAAGTACTCAGTACTAAATGAGAACACGTTGTTTGTAAGACAGAAGTGCAGCATCTCAAGTAGCATTTGGTTGGATTCGTAGAAATGTGCTGGTTTTGTTGATAGCGCCTTTCTCACGGCGTTTATGCCATCTTCATGTTTGATGGAGGTGTATAAGCTTACCACATCTATAGTCGTGAGTATGCAGTCTGAGTCCCAGGGTAAATTGTCCAGCTTGAGGAGGATGTCTTTCGTGTCTCTTATGTACGATGGTAGATCTTTCATATGTGGCTGTTGGTGGAAATCAATGAATTCCCCTAATTTGGAGCAGATGGAATTATTTCCCGCTATGAATGGTCTGCCAGGCGGTGGGTAACTGTTCTTGTGTATTTTTGGAAGAAGGTATAGAGTAGCCATCGTAGGATGTTCAATGTATAAGTTGTTGCGTTCTTCCAAAGTAAGCAAGTTGTTGTGGTACCATTTGTCGAGTTTCTTTTTAGGTCTGTGAGGATTTGCTTGGAGGGGTTGGTTTCCAACTTTTTGTAGCAATTTGGATCATTAAGTTGTCTTTTTGCTTCCTCAATATAGTCATCTAGGTGCATTAAGACAACATTGCCCCCCTTGTCTGCCTCTTTTATGATAATATCCTGGTTCTGTTCAAATTCCTTTAGTGCAAGAATTTCATGACTCATCAGGTTTCTTGGAAGGAAGCGCTTCTTTTTTGGTATTTATGGAATTCCGTAGCCAGGTCATTGGTGACAGCTGTGTGAAAAAGGTCAATTGTATTGCCTGGCGATAATTGTGGGCAGAAGATTGATTGGGTTTTAGCATTAGTATCTGTAGTATAGTTTGTTTCAATGACTAGTTCCTGGGCAACCATGATTGGTGTTGTGGTGTCATTGTCACTGTCATCTGATAGTGTGGTGACCAGATGAACATTCTCTAGGTCTTGTACTGATAGCGATGTGGTAATAGCCAGTCTAGGTTCCCTCTGGCCTCATGGTTTGTCATGAAAGAACGACGTGAGTTTGAGTTTACGTGTAAATTTAAATAGGTCGATCATGGTCTTGGTTAGGTCCCTGAAGGCAGTTGGGCAGAAGCTAAGGCCCTTGTTCAGGATCATTTCTTGTGGTTGTGTGTTTGGGATTTCAGAGATGTTACACACTAGGTTGTTTAATTTTTGGAATCTGTTTCTTGTTTCCTTCTGGCTCGTGTTGTCACCCCCACCGTCTGGTTTGGTGTTGAGATATTTGGGGTGTTTTCTGATCGGGTTCTTGTATCTGGTGTAGTTTGGTTCCAAAATCCCAGGCGATGTCTTAGAACCTCCTCTAAAAAATCAACCCCTACTTTTGTTGTTGTGGCTGTGACTTCTTTGCCTGGCGATTCTGCGTCAGAGCTTGAGATTGAATCAGGTATGTGTCTTGCTGGTACGCCTGCTTCTCCCCTCGTAACGTTATCGTACCGTTTGGCGAACGTGTACACTCTACCCAATTGGTAGTCTACTTTGTCTCAACGGAATTTTCTGTTTTTACGTTGTATCAGGTCCTCTTCGTAGTCATCAATCACGCTATATAGTATTTCGTAATTTATGGTTGTAGTATCCCCCCAATTGGAATCTTCAATTGTCTTTGTTAGGTCATCTACCTCTGATTTGTATTTATTATGCTCTTCCTCAGCTATGTCTATAAGTTGTCTTATCATATTATTGGATGCTTCCCTCAGGTTCTCTTCCCATTTGGTGATCTGTGTGGGGTTAGTGGTTTCTACAGGAGGGAAGATAAGAATTCGTAGTCCTCTTGGTATTCTGTCCGCTTCCAAGTATTCCTTCAGACTAGCTGCTTCCCACCATTTGGTGGTTTCCTTTTTCAGGGCTTTTTCAAGGACTTGGAAAGTAGATTTAGCTGATTGTGGGTTGGGTTTATTGTGTTGCAAAGGGCCTCCTGGATTGGAGAATACCTCTTGTATCCTTTGATTGCGATGTTCTCTACGATCTTTACAGGTTGCCATGGGTTTCGTATAGAATGGATTTCCTGGCTCCGATTGGCTTGAATTAGTCAGTCTGAACTGTAATCATCAAGAGTAATAATTCGGGGTCTTTTTGGTGTGATGTTAACCTGGTATCTTGTGATAGGTAATCTTTGTTGCTGGTGGGTGTTACCAGGATTCACACGCAAAATTTGTCAGGACCCAATTTAGGTTGTGGCACATACCAAAACGGTGGTTTCATTCAGAGGCCACCTGTTCCAAGGTAAGTATTCACATGTGTGATTAGTTTGTGCTCTTTTAAATCTCATATATTTATAGGGTGAGTATAATCCCAAAGTCTTTTGTTGAACGTCGTATGAACATAGGAAGTTGAGAACTCAGTTCTGATAGTTTTTTTCGTCTTTATTTGAAGATGTGTACAGAAAAGCGAACAGCCGACACGTGTTTCGCCCAAGGGCCAGCAGGCCAGGGCTTTTTCAAGGCTGGTAGTGAAACGAGAGTGGAGTGAAAGAAACATTCCAAGGCGGTGTAGATAGCAAACGGAGAGAAAGGGGATCAATAAGAAAACATTATTATAAAAGAGAAAGACAAGGAAAGTGGTGAAGAAATCGAATGTGTGGTTCAGAGGGATAGTTAGATAAGGAGGTTAGAGTTTATTTGTGATTAACACCCGATAAACACATGATGTGTGAAAATGTGTTTGGGGAAGAAACAAAAAGAGAATAAGGTCAAAAAAGAAAAGTTGTCATATTGGCGATACAGTACACACATTTGTCACAAAATACAAAGAAAATTAAACATTGCGTCATTGCGTGTGGTATTAATTAATCTCGCAGGAATCCTTAAAAGGGGAAAAGAAAAATATAATAAAATAAACATATCAAAGCATATGTATATGCGTCTATTAGTGTGGAAATCGTCCCCCGCTATATATGTGGTACTCTTCTTTCCTGCACATTGATGAGGCAAACTAAGGGTAGGTGAGTCATAGGTTTCGAGTTAGTTACGATTCGTCATATACTCCAGCAAATAGTGGGGTAAGCATTGTGCATACAGCTTTTGACAGAACGGTAATTTTATATACACATCTTGTAGCATATATTTGAATTGAAGGGCAACAGTGGAAAAAGATGGTCCCTCCCATTACGTGATTGCCATACATGATATATTTTGCACACAAGTTGGTAAAGCATGGGGAAATAATTTGTTCATATTATGTGAGTCGAGTTCAATTTACCAGATTTTCTTCTCTTTGGTAGGTTGAGATTAGCAATCTGTAAGGGCAGAGGTCAAAGTGTAAGCGGCAGGTGGAGAATGTCGCCGGGGACAGCCAAAGAGCCCGAGGGTAGTGGGTAGCGTGATGGTATAAAGGTGTAAAGACTAGCACAAGGTGCTCTAGGAAGTTTGCACCCGAAGTGGGCAGGAAAACTGGGTTTGTCCTGCTAGGAGATTTTTGTCACCTTGTGGTAAAGGTATCGGCCTCATAGAGCCCTATCTGGCCAAGGCTTCCAGCCTTGCCCAAATGAAGAAGTTTGATTTCCATAAAAGTGACTAAGTCCAAAGGTAAAACCTTGGATCAGAGCAAGGTGGCTAATCTATCCGACTTGCAAAGTTACCTTAGTGGCTACGAAGTCCATGTGTGTCCTACTTCTAGATTTTAAAGGGAAAACCCAACAGCTTCAGTTGAGCTCAATAATAATGAATCCGACATCAAGAAACCCTGGCCGGCTACAACCTTGGGGCTTGGCTCGCTAAAAGATTTTGACTTCCACTATGGAGACTGAAGCCCTAATTAGGAGAACCTCTTAATTCTGATGGGGCTTGTAACAGCAATTACCAACCCTTTGAAAATTGTGAGATCCATGGTGTTTCTGTGGATCTATTTTCACATGGACATTTCGGTTGTTAAATCTTTAAAAATGAATCTCTCTCTTTCCTCTTAATCTTTTTAATGATGTTGCTGTATTTTTTTAATTGTCCTGTATTTTTTTATTTCTTGGGAATTGGGAATTTTGTGTTCTTGACTTTTAAACACTTGGTACTGCTTAAACTTAGCATGGAATTCAATTGGGATCATGCATTTTTCTTGTCTACTAGTTGTACCAGAATCTGCTATCCGCTGCCACAGTAGCATCCTTCCCATCCAATCGTTTTTCATTCTTCACACTTTTGTAAAACAGAACAACTTTCTTGCTTTCCACTTTTCCATCATCCTTCACATCCTGAACCTCTCCCACCCTACTCTGGTGCAACATACCTATCTTCCTATAACAATTGTATTACTGGAACAGTGCATGATACTATGGGAAGTATTCCTAAAGTCACCACATTTATAAGACTCACACTTGCCTTCATACTTACTTGAACCAATTTGTTTACCCATCTTTTCATTACTACTCACACTTACCCTCCTTAATTCTTCAAAAGCATTTTCATCTTTAATTTCACTCACTTCTGACTTAAAAGTACAACTGTTAGACCTGTCAGCCTTATTGTGTTCTTTCCACCAACATTTTACCTTCTCCCCTCCTGTTTTTCTGAATTCATTTTTGTTGACCTTAGGACTCCCCCCAATGGGATAGCATTGGGTGACCTTATTACAGTTAATAAGTGATAAGTATTGTTTAAGAGCAGGTAGAAATTGCATGTTTGTTGTCTAGGCAATTGTAATTTAAAATCCCAGGTAAAGTCTGATTTTGAGACACAGTTCTGAAAATGCCACTTTTAGAAAGTTGAAGACATACAGATGATTGACGGAATGCAGGGCAAATCAAACATTCACCCCCAGTCAAAATATCTGGGTTAAATCCATCATTCTTTTGCTCACCATGCCACCCCAGTTTATGCAAATCAGTCTTGACCCTGTGCCTCATGGGAACAGCCCAACCCGAACTGCCAAGCCAGGTCCTCCCTGGACCAGAAACAAGCATCCTGGGATCGGTTTTGGGGCATCACCCCATATCAGCCAGGCTAGCTTGAATCCAGTGACACAGTGAGCCTGGGACCCACATCTGGGCATACCAGGTGCACTTAGGGCGAGAAAGAAAAAGACACACAGATGATGGACGGAATGCAGAGCAAATCAAACATTCACCCCCAGTCAATAGATCTGGGTTAAATCCATCCTTCTTTTACTCACCATGCCACCTAAGTTTAGACCCAGCCATATGCAAATCAGTCTTGACCCTGTGCCTCATGGGAACAGTCCAGCCTGAACTGCCAAGCCAGGTCTTCCCTGGACTGAAAACAAGCATCATGGGACCGGTTTCGGGGCATCACCCCTCATCAGCTAGGCTAGCTTGAATCCAGTGACACAGTGAGCCCGGGTCCCATGCCTGGGCATACCCGGCGCACTTAGGGCAAGAAAGCAAAAGACACACAGAATGTATGACATTGTTCTGCATTCTGTCCATCAATTGCTCTTTTTGCACTTTTAGAAAGTTGGCATTTTCTTGTCCTAATCATTTGGTGCCTGCAACCTATTTCCTGGGTCAGATGACTAGGTGTAGTTGGCCTTTGTGTATTTTCCCTAGACAATCACACAATAGAGGTACTGGTAGGTTGGTCGGATGAGCCATCCTGGCAGGATTGGGGGGCAGAGCTGTGCACTACAAGGCAGCTGCATAAGCATACACACAAAGAATTTCACACTATACTTTTGTGCCCACAGACCCAGTGTAGACCTGGGCAGAGAGGCCGAAAATTCCAACATCATCTGTGTGGGGGGGGGAACTCTAGGAGTTTCTTTCTCTTCGAAGCTGGCACCAGGTATAAAATTAGGACCATCAGACCCACTCTTCAGTTCACTTCTGGACCTGCAGAAGACTCTCAGAGGACCGCCCTGCTGCCTGTGGACTGCTGTGTACTTTAGAGGACTGCCCTGTTGCACCAAGAGGACTTCCCTGCCACCCGAAGCCAGTCCTGTGCTCTTAGAGGACTGCCCTGCTGCTTGAGACCTGCTTTTCTGCTTGAACACCGGTCTTACAGATTGACTCCAAGGGCTAGTTGGCTGGCCTTCTGACACAAAAGGCTCCCAACATCTTGAACCTGTACTTGCACCCAGCTTGAGTGAGCCCTGACCCTCCAAATGGTGCCCGACTAGTCCTGGACCATTGGAAGTGGTGCTAAGGGTGCCCAGAGAGCCAAATCCAAAACTAGGCACTGAGAAAATTTTCAGCCAAAAAGTGTTCTGAGAGGAGACCGGGACCTGCCTATTTGCCGATCCACCCAAGGTGGCCTGACTTTGCAGTATCTCCCTCTACATTCTTCTCTGCGGCAGCAAATTCTGTTCAGCGGCTCCTCACAGAAGAGGTATGCTCTCCTCAGCTACAGCCTGCAGCTTCATCTTGATGGAGATTTTCAACTTTCAAAAAAGAGACTTAGGGCCTGATTTAGATCTTGGCGGATAGGATACTCCATCACAAAAGTGACGGATATCCTGTCCGCCATATTACAAGAGCATTATATCCTAATATACTTGTAATACGGCAGACAGAATATCCATCACGTTTGTGACAGAGTATCCCTTCCGCCAAGATCTAAATCAGGCCCTAAGTGCAAATGTAGAAATCTTCACCACAACGCTGTCCAGCGTCTCACAGACAACAACACTTCCTCGGACACCGCTGGCTGCCTCGCCCCACTGAACCTTATCTCCTCATTCATATTTTTTCCAAAATTTCTTCCAAGTCTGAAGTTACACTTTGAGTATTCAAACCGCACTCCAATATGGGTGGCCATAACATTTGACTTTGCTCCGGTCTTGCACAACTAAATGTCCATGGTTGGCGCTTTGATCTTTTAGGAGCTATTTTTCACTGAACACTTCAAAAATTCATAACTCCGGTTCTATTGTTTAGATTTTTGTCGTTTCACGGTCAAATAATTTATTACATTCTACTCTATATTTCTAAGCTGTTGTTGGATTTTTCTTGTGTCGTATTTTTACTTTATTACTGTTTAGGTGTTGCCCCTAAGTTAAGCCTGACTGCTTTTGTGCCAAGCTATCAAAGGCTTGTGCACAGATTTTTTTGTGATTCACCCTGACAAGGATTGCGGCTGGTACTCATGTTTATTTATTCATTTATTTTTATTTAGAAAGTTTTATATAGCGCAAACATGACCCTTACGGGTATCTGTGTGCTTTACAAATGAACAGAGGCCAGAGATGAAGTAAAACAGATATTGCGCACAGATACAAATGGATACAAAAGTAAATGCATAAGAACAGTAAATACAACAAACATCAAAAATAGAGACGGCCAACAGTTGTCATGCAAGTAACGGACGCGATAAGGTGAGTTTGCTCATAAGTAAAAATGTCACTTCTTTCTTGAAAGAAGCAGATGAGGAGTTTAGTCTGATTTCTGGGGGCGATCACAAAGAAGGCTCGTTTGTATGTTTTCTTTTTGGAAAATCTTTGTAGTTTCAGCAGTAGAGTGCTGAAGCTCCTGAAGGATCTATCACCGCCAGAGAGTACCAACTTCTGAGCCAGATATCTCAGGTAATTGTAGTGAAGGGCTTTCTGAGTCATGCAAGCGATTTTTAGATGAATCCTTGCTTCAAAGGGGAGCCAATTGAGAGTTTTAAGGTCACAGGAGTTGAGGCAGTTTCTTTTAGATCTGATGATGAGTCTAGCAGATGAATTTAGGGAGGCTCTTAGAGGAGACGTTGTAGACCTGGGAAGGCCGCAAAGGGTTGCACTCCCATAATCTAGCCTAGGGATTACTACGGCTTGTATTGACAATTTGGGGGGAGGAAGGGTTTAAATTTCCTCAGGATGCTCATTTGTAGGTTCACCCCTTTGGTTGCGGCACTGATATGCTTCTGTATGTTAAGGTTCCTATTGAGTGTTATTCCCAGAGATCTGGCTGAGTCGATAACTTGGGGCTGGCACTTAAGAGCTGTTAGTTGTTTCAGCCATTCCTCATTAATGGGTGACTGGTTAAGAGGAGCGATTAGGAGGAATTTGGTCTTGAGGGTGTTTAGTTTGAGGTGGTTTTCTGCAAGCCAGGACTGCGTTTTTTGTAGAGTTGAGTTAAGAGATCTGATGTCATCAGGGGAGGAGGCTTTTAGGTACAATTGTGTATTGTCCGCATGAATGTGATAATTAATGTTGGATGAGCTCACAAGTTCGGTAAGAGGTTTCATGATTGGATTAAAGAGAGTGGGTGAGAGGGAGGAACCCTGCGGGACTCCTAGAGTGACAGAAATGGACTTAGATAGCAACTGATTGACCTTGAATCTTTGAGATCTATTTTGGAGAAATGAAGTTAACCAGTTTAGGACAGATCCTGATAAGCCCAATCTATGTCTCAGGAGATCTAATAGATTGTCATGTTTAACCATATTGAATGCCGAAGATAGGTCAAGAAGGATTAGGAGGCAAGATTCATTTTGGTCCAGACTTTTTTGTGCATCATCCACTATGTGAGACAGAGCAGATTCGGTACTGTGACCCAGGCAGAAGTCAGATTGGAAACGGTCCAGAAGGCAGAATTGCTCGATGTGGTTGCAAAGTTGGATGTGCACACATTTTTCCAGGAGCTTCACCAGTGTTGGAATGTCAGAGATCAGGTGGAAATTGGTTAGGTCTGTGTGGTCCGCAGACAATTTTTCAGGATGGGAGACACCTGCCCTGACATTAAGCATTCTGGGATAAGGGTTTCAATGCTGCAAGAATTTTGAGGATTACGCCTTCATTAAAGGTTTTGAAGGAAGACCATGAGGCATTGTTTTTGAGGGTGAGTCCTGATGGGTAAATGAGTAAGGTCGTCAGGGAGGGGGAAAGGGTGGCGATGAGGGAGAGAGTATGATGCTCCAAAGCCATCTGCAGGTCGATGTTCATGTTTTCGGTCTTCTTGAGGAAGAAGGAGGCAAATTGCACGCTACTAGGTAATGAGTTGGGTCCTGCTTGCGGGGGATGGGTAGGCTATTTGATTGTGATGTAATGAGTTCAAATAGTTTTTTGGTCAGTTTTTATCTTGGTCTAATTGGTTTCTAAAAAAGTTAGCTTTCAACCATCTGATGATTTTGTAGTAGGAATTCTTGGTAGCTCTCAGAAGCTTAAGGTGATCAAGCGACAGAGAAGCTCTCCCCCGATGTTCAACTAGCCTTAAGATACGTCTTTCTGTATTAAGGCTGCCATCGTACCATGGTTTGGAGTCTTTGGTGGACAGTCTTTTTAGTTGTAGCGGTGCAATGGTATCTAGGATAGTCGTCATGGAGCCGAGGTAGTGGTTTGTAAGACGCTGTACATCTGATATGTCTTCTGGGGAAGGCATGAGGTTGCCGCTGAGAGATGTCAGTTGATCGATGTTAGTATTTCTTAAGCCCCTTTTCCAGATTTTAGATTTCATTGGTTGAGCTGAGTTTAGTCTCACAGCTTCATTAATTTGGAATGTGATGAAGTAGTGGTCCGACCAATCACAAGTGAGGATCGATTCAAGTTGAATGGAGTCGGACTTGGTAATAACAAGATCTCATCGCCTCAACTAACAAACCAATTTCTCACATTGGTGCTTAGTGCTGGGATCCTGTACTTAGGCAGTACCATAAAGTGATTGTTGTAACACTAAAATCACAGATAAATAATTTGACACCAGACTTGACCTTTTTTAAATACTTCTTAGTTTTTGATTTGGCTATTTTTTTCTTTTTCCAAATTTAAGTTTACCTCCTTTCTGCTACAATGGAGATGGAGCTGATCAAGACTGATGACCTCAGCAAGGCTGAACTGAAGATGCTCTGCAAGGAGAGGGGGCTCAATGCATCAAAGAAGTCCACAAAGGTGGACCTCCAGTTAGCCCATTGTGCCTACGAGGAGGTCAATAGGAAGCAGTCCATCCCAGAGGAGCCAGAGGATGACAGCCTTGAGAAGGATGAAGTGGACTTAGAGGAGGAGGGTCTGGCTATAGACCCTGAGCTATCGCTTCATGAGGAAGATGAGGACAACTTGTCTACAGGTGAGAAGTCCCTTGCCAAAGCAAAGGAGCAGGATGTCCCCCCGCAGCCTCTTCTTTGAGGAGTAGATAGACAGAAAGGCTGAAAGGGAGTTCAGGTTGCAGCTGACCAATCTTAAAATGGAGGAGATGCTGGCTCTGGAGGAAAATACACTGGCTCGTGAGAGATGCCTGTGGGAGTTGGACATCAGAGCCAAGCAAGCAGAGTCCAGCAACAATGGTGGCTGCATTCACACAGTGTCCCATGGAGAGATGAGAGCAGGGCCGGCTCGCATAGGGCGTGCTGCGGGGCGGGGGGTAGTAAACTCGGACATTGCGACGGAACAGAGGAACGTAATAATTACTTTCCTCCGTTCCGTCGTATGTCCGAGTTTACTAGTCCCTCTACCCTGCCCCTCCCCTGCCCCGCCCCACCGCCCCGCAGCACGCCCTATGCGAGTCGCCACTGGATGAGAGTCTACATACCTCAAGACCTGGTGCCCAGCTATGTTGTGGGAGACGATGTAGACGAATGGTGTAGTGTGGATTGTGGCCTCATTGTCGACATTGCTAAGTTAGCTTAGGCCTAGCTGCCATGATGCCTTCTTTGCACACGTTACTCTGTGACTTTGTTTTTCCAGACTCTGCTTGTGCCCATTCAGCATTAGAACTGTCTGTCTTTTTGCCTTTCACCTTTTCTCATGTCCTCTGCGGGGTTCGTCTGCACACAATGTACAAGGTCGAAAAACAACGTCCCTTGTTATTGCTGTTCTGGTCAGCCCCTCGCACTTAGACATAACATGGAATACAGCTGCACCGGGAGAAATTCATTTGCTTTTAATATTGTGATCTCCCTGTTTGTGGCACTTGGGGAACAACCTTTCCAGGGAGAAGAGCTGTGCTTGTCTGATGATGTAAACCTTGCATCTAGATCTTGAGGTATGGGGGTCCCCCGAACAAAGCCCAGAGGTCTTCTATTTTTATAATAAACTAGTTCCTAGCACGGGGAGGGTGGCAAGGCCTTTTAGTCCTATATCCACTACCTTTATAAAATGCTGTCCCCGTTTGTGTTCTATGGAATTGTAACCATGCTTACTGTTTTATCTTTATGCATTATGCTGCTAGTACTGGCACGTGTACTGTGACTTAGAGCACGTTAGTTGAAATAAACATTTTAAACTATACTGTGTCTCTTAATACGCACGTTGTGGACAAGTATGAGTGAATTATGAAAGAGTGTTCTTGCTCCCGCGATTCCTGAAAGAGTCAGTGTTCTGGGATGTCTAATCATTGGTAGCTTCGCTGTAGTACGGAGAACGAATGTGACACTATAGCTAGTCGGATTGGGATTTTGGGTACTAAGGGGTATGGTTGGTACACCACTATACACCGAGGTCCTGTTTTCCTGCGCATAGTTCTGTATATGTGCAGAATCCCCGCAACATGGCGCCCAACGTCGGGCTTCTTATCTGCGAGACGCTTGAGTAGTACTTGTGCTTGTCCACAATTCCCTTCACTTATGTTTCCGGAAACGTATATGAGGGTGTTACCTCCTATATTGATGTTTTTATAGGTTCTTTCAAGCTTGAAGTTATTAAAAGGTGTTCTCTTTTATGTTAACCCTATATTGCGCTGCCACGCACTAGGTTGTTGTTCATTCCTGGTCTTAATGGCTGCGAATGTAAATATACCGGCACATAGCCACGCTGCGCTCCGAGCTCATTTAGCAGCTTATGGAGTGCCTGACGTGGGTGTCGCTCTCATCTTTGTGGTACAGGCTGATCCGGCTTACCACTTTGAGGTGTTTTACTCATGGGTCACTTTCCCGGCGGTAGAAGGAGCTGACAATTTGTTTCATGCTTATAACCACACCGCCCTACCCAATGTTTATCGGCCTTATCAGGCTCTTGAAGTACCGCTCACGGCGTGGCAACACCGTGTTTGGTTTAATGGCGCCCTCCCACATCCGGTCACCCCGATTCGTTTAGGCCCCTTATCGATAGATGGGGCCACTTGGCCTGTTTTGGCCGGGTATACCCCGCATCCACGTCATTTAGCGGTTCCAGTAGATGAACTGCGCATTTCGCATGCGTCTTTGATCCGCGTGCACAGAGCTTTGGTACAATATGTTACAGGCAACGTCCAGATGGCCCCTCCTGGAGTTGCGGCGCATCCAGCTGGACAGGGCGGTGTAACCATAAGTCCCGTCATGGTTAATTCGGTGATGGGCAAGCGCCCACAGAATAAGGATGATTTGCCTTATTGGCTTGCAGAAAAATTTGACCAGCTGGAGGCTGAATTTCCAAATACCTCTCCTGTGGAAAAACACAGGATTTTGACTATTAGTTTGCCAAAAGACTTAATTCCCGAGTTGACAGAATGCAACAACTGGGGCAAGGTATTCGCAGCAGTGTATGCGAAATGTTTCGGTACTCCTTCCATGACGGTCCTCCCCTCTGTGATTAAACGGGTGCAGGATGAACATGGCCCTGAAGCGGCTGTGGAATTGGGGATGAGACTGGTGGGAGTGTTCGATGTTGTGGCTGATCTAATTCTTGCGAACGTCAAGGGTGATGCAGTCAACTTTCAAGTAGCTAATGCTTTGACTTTGGTCCCGGAGCTGGACAAGCCACGCAAATTACCAAAAATTATTGCACAGGGTTATAAAACCATTGGCCGCAATAGTTTGGGGGTTAAGCCTTTTGCTAAAACGCAAACTCAATCACAACCTCAACAAAAAACTCAGTCTGATAAAGACGAGATGCCGTTCTTTTCTAAAAAGAACTGGAAGTTGAAGAAACAGGGGAAGCAACAACCAAAACCAGGGTCACGTGCAGCGTCACCGGTTTCCGTAGCTTCTGAACGCACTTATGATTTGCGCGACCGAACGAGAATTAAGTCTCGCAATAGATTTCACGTCCCTGACCCGCGTTCTCCTCATTCTCCACAGGCACCATCGACCTCCCAGACTGGTGCAGGAGATCGCCAGGATAGAGGCAGGGGTCGTGAGGCCCCACAGGGATGCGACCAGCCTCGACAACCAAGCCGAGGGAAGCCAGAAGAATTTCCACGTTCTCGCCCACAGTTTCAGAAGAAAAAAGTAGCAGCTTTAACAGCGAGATATGCCACAGACAGTGAGAACGAGACTCCTGAATTGGATGTGGGCAGTGACACTGCTAGACAGCGCAGCGGAAGTTACCATAGTGCGGGAGGCACTACGTCCTCATGTGGAGGCGACAGCAACTGACACTTACATTACTGTTGAAACTGCTGACACCCGAGTGGCAACCCCTGACAGACTATTTAATATTGTCCTGCAAATTGAAGGTGACATTGAGCGTGTTATTAAAGGGATTTTTTGGGAAAATCTGACCTCTTCTTATGACATTTTGCTGGCGGAGGCAGATTGGCCGACCTCATTCGTACTTGCTGCACATAGAGGGGAGGAGGTAATCCTTCCGAGCTTTTCTCGTTATGTCCCCAAGGACAAGGCAGAGGCTCTCGCAGCTGAATGGGCTGTGGCCCAGGCCCCGGCACTGTACCATAATCACGTGGGCTGGGATGAAGATTCTCCCCCATGATACCATTGCGTCTTGCCACAGCCTCAAGCCCAATATCCCCTCCGGCGGGAAGCTAAGGGTCCTGTTTCCGACATTCTGACCCAGTTAGAATATCAAGGAGTAATTGGAACATGCGTGTCACCAATGAATAATCCCCTTTTCGCAGTTTCTAAACCCGATGGGTCGTACCGCTTGGTATTGGACTACCGGCATTTGAACTCCCATTGTCGTACCTTTGCAGTACAGAATACCCATAGTTCTGCGCTAGTAGACAGTCTTGTTCGTAAAAAATACAAAACGACTCTTGACCTTTCCAATGGTTTTTACACTCACAATTTGTCCCCGGACTGCGGCCAATGGACCGCGTTCACTTCCGGTGGAAAACAATTCAAATTTCGGCGTTTGCCAATGGGCTACTAGAACAGCCCGGGGGTCTTCGCCGCCCGTGTTGTCTCTTTGTTGGACAGCATAGACCCAGATGCGTATTCGTACGTGGATGATATATATCTGACAGACGATGAACTATGGCTGCATCTTTCCCGAGTAGACCGCATTATTCTTGAGTTCGCGGTCTTAGGATACAAATTTAATTTTGCCAAATCTCACATCACAGAATACACTGTGTTGTTTTTGGGCTATGAGCTCAACAATGAAGGTAGGGGTTTAGCTCCCCACTTCCTGGAGAAGTGCGCACTTCTGCGCCCTCCAACAACTCTGAAAAAGCTTCAGTCTTTGCTGGGATTTTTGAACTTCGGGCGTTCTTACATTCCCGAGTATGCCCAGCGTATCAAACCTCTTTATGCCTTGATACAACCGACCTTTTCGAAGACATGCTGGCTTCCGGAACATTCGCTTATTCTGCAATCTTTGCAGACTGATTTACTTGAATCTAAGTTCTTATTGACACGTGATAACCACACAAACCTGGTGATCAGAATTGTGCCAGAGGCCGTAGATTTCACGTACTTGATGTTTAACGTAGGAGACACAGTACCTATTGCCTACAAGTCACATCTTTACACTTCGGCCGAGTTGCACTTTTCCACTGTGGAGAAAGTTTTGGCTGCAGTGCAAATGGCGATTCTTAAAGAACGCGCACTGGCACAGGGAAAACGCATCTTGGTTGTCACCCCCTATCCTGCCCTTGAGGCAGTGACAAAAGCAAGTGTACCAAACTCTAAGGCTTTGCACCCCTGTTGGATACAATGGGCTACTTCTTTGACATCCCCGGATGTCACTTTCATCTTTGATTCCTCTCTTCAGACACAGGAGTTCTTACAGTATGAATTTGTTCATCCTCCTCCTCTGTCTTTGTTGCCGCTTGAGGAGTACAAATGTATCATTTACACCGATGGTTCGGCGCAACCGGCCACGGGTTCTAAGCATGCGTACTCAGCGGCCTGTGCTATTGTGGCAGGTCACATGGTGAACGGTGAGTTCAAATCGAGTGTTGTGCACACGCAGGCACTGGGAGACAGTACCGCACAATTGGCCGAGCTGCGTGCTTTGGTTCTCGCCCTTGAGTTTGCAGACCGGAAAGTGACTACACTTATTGTATGCGATTCTTACTACTGTGTCCAGGCTTTTAATGACAACTTATTCTTTTGGTCGCAAAACGACTATAGAGATTCTAAAGGCAGCACAATTAAGCATAAAATGCTTTGGGTTCGAGTGGCAGATCTTAAACAACGTCTGCCTCTCACACAGGTGATTCACACTCTTGGCCACCAGCGTGTGGGCGCACACGCGGTCGGTAACAGTTTGGCAGATGAAGCTGCCAAATCATCAGTAGCCACGTGCTCAGTAGCAGCCGTTACAAGATCCATGACAAAAATAGATAATGAGATTTTGGCAGCTATTGCTGCAACAAAGGAAGGTACTAATTACCCACAGGGTTTCCCTTCCAAGTACTCTTATCACTTAAGTCCCGATCAGGTTCCTTATGTAAGAATTCCAGACGTTGGTGATCGGCTGATTCCCAACGCGGACCGCAGAAATTCTTTGATAACAGCCGCACACGAAGGCTTGGCTTCGGCCCATGCTGGTGTGTCTGCAACTGTTTCAATCTTGCAGCAGCGTTACTGGTGGCGTGGTTTATATAAACAAACCCGTACTTATGTCCTTTCTTGTGACATTTGTCAACAGATTAAGCCCTCTACGGTTACACTTCCGCCACAAACACAGCTCTGCATTTCTAATAAACCTTTTGGTTGTGTATACCTTGATCACTGCGGTCCATTTTCTTCTGACACCGCATATAAATATATCTTAGTTTCAGTTGATTCGTGCACACGTTTCATCTGGTTGTGGCCACAATGCAGTACTGACGCTCGAAATGTCATCAGGGATGTGCGTGTCTTTGTGGGAATTTTTGCCTGTGGCACCTTCCATTCCGACCAAGGTCCAGCGTTTGCCTCTAAGGTGTACAAGGACGCGATGAGGTCTATGGGGGTGCTGGTGCAATTTTTGTCTCCGTATAGGCCTGAGGGCAACTCAATTGTGGAGCGAATGAACCATGACTTAAAGCAATCCTTGACAGCTAGAGTCTTAGGTACTGGCAGGAACTGGCTTGCCCACTTGTGTGGCGTGCAACGTGCACTTAATAATCTCCCTAGAAGATCTCTCTATGTGGGCGGACCCCTTACGAAATGCTCTTTGGCATACAGATGTTTGTGCCAGACCTTGATGGTCTAGACTTGGCGGCGACTGCCGCAATCTTTGACGTAGATAATCATTCTACTATGTTGCAGGACTTACAAGAGACCCGTGACAGACTTGCACACGAACACTTACCTTCAGCCACTGACGCTGCGTTGCAGATTCCAGTTGCCGGCTGGCTTCCGAAGATTGGAGATCTGGTCCGAGAGAAGATGGAGAACAAAAAAGAATTTGGCCCCTCTTATCGTGCACCGGTTCCAGTTCTTGGCTTGAAGGGTACTCGTACAGTCATCTTACCACCGCTTCCTGGTCGCAAAGACAACAGATACATCTCAGTGGACAATGTCAAGCTACAACATCTGGCCAATCGTGAATAGTGTAACACCGGCGGTATCATGTCCGGCAATTTCAAGAAATCGTGGCCCTCCTGTCTCCACAGACGCTGATGTTGCCATTGGGATGGTCGCTTTGCCAGATCACCTGCTCAATCTCCCGGCTTCCTCCTGCAACGAGGAAACCGAGTATGTATACCCCGCAAGTGAGTCAGTGGCTCATTTGCCTACAACACCACTGAGTCCAACTCGTTTTTCTTTTGACTCGTCTTCCACCTCATCACTTATCCCGACCAAATTCAGTATTTTTGTATCCTGGTTCAGAGACAATTTTTTGGTCCCTCCGTGGACATACATCTGGTTGGTGCTATTCCTGATTTTCCTGTTCATGTCCATTGGCTTTGTGACAGTTTTTTTCTTGCTCATCAATGGTCACTTCTTGCCAGAACGCTCTGCGGTGAACTCTGTTGCTGGAACTTTGGCTCCGCATTCTTCTTCACATATCATGAAGCGTGACCACACATTTGTGAACATTTCCGCCTTTCCAGTTGCAGATGGCATCGTGTGGGATGCAGTGAATTCCCAAATCCATGGACCGACAGAGATTATTAATGTACCCAGTGTGCTTCGTGTTTCCATTGGTGATGTGGTACAAAGGAATATTCATTCAGATGATTGAGATGTGCATGCCATTGAATCGTTATTTTCTGATTTAAAATATTATGCTGCTTTTAATGCTGAGGATTTGTACTTGAATTCGGCTAAATATGCCGATTTATATTGTTACCAGCATTACGGTAACCATTTTCTGCATAAATCCAGTACACTTCGAGGTAGTTTCAATTATACCCAGTGGGAACATTGCCCGACCCCTCTGCAAGGTTGCTCCCAAACACTTAAAAATAAATTTACTTACTTTACAGACTTTGATAGATCAAACCCAGGGTCCTATTATTTTAAATTGAACATTTCTTCGAATCAAAAAGTTATGTTGACCCACACCAAATTGCTGTATTCCAGTTCCTTTATGAACGCATTAGCTGTGGGTGGCTATGAGCACTGGACGAACACCATTGACTTAAAATCTATTTGGGGCACTAAATCTTGGCAGGTACGCGGTACAGAAGCTTTGCACCGTGCATGCCTTATCCCAACCCAAATATTGTTTTTAAATAGTACTATATATCAAACAACTTGTTTGGGTTTGGCTACTTCCAAACAATTGAATGCACCTTCCATTCCTGTGCTGTCTTCCTGGCCAAATAGGAGCTTGCATTTAAATATTTCCCTTGAAGGTTTGCAAGCTTTGTTCCAAAATAACTCCTTTAATTTCTCTGCTATTGATCAGTCAGCCTGGTTGGTGTGGCCCATAGCATCTAATGCCTGCCAACTGCGTTTTTATAACTCTACTCCTGGTTACAAACAGGATAGGCCAGATCCAAGGTTTTCTGACTCGCGTACGGTTACTACATATTCTGTTGGTAAATTATGTAAACAGTGGTTGCAGCACTCTACATTAGATTCCGTAAAAGAACATTTATCCCTCCTATCAGGCAACATTGATCTGTCCGACTTTGTTCTAGGGCCTCGCGTTCCAAGACCTAAAAGATTTGTTTATGCGACCTACAATGAGATCTGGAAGCTTTCGCAAATTGAAGCTGCTTCCTGTGTACGGGAAATAGATCAGGCAAATCTAGAAAAAAGTGCTCGCTGTTGTTGACAATAGTATTAACACCCTGTCTTCCCGCATTTACACATTGGAGAATATTGTTTCGTCTGTTGTTGATATTGTACAAGATGATGTGTCTGTGTTATATCATGGTCAGAATCAATTGCGTTCCGTAATGCAGTTTGCATGGAATTTGCAAACACTGAAAATGGGTAAAGTTCCATGGCATTTTTTAAACACATCTGCCTTGTTCTTGCCGTTTAATTTAACTGAGAAACAGCAATTCATGTCCATGAAAAATGCAACATACACTCTCTTACATATCAAAAAAATAGAGCCTTTACCATTCTCTGTGGCGGAGACTGACTCTGCAGTGTGGCTGGTTCACGGGGTTATTGCTTTGCCTTTTTCTTTATTTGAATTCAGTTCATGCATGAAACATTATCCTGTTGGCCGTTTTCAGCCTTTAGGCAGTGCCTTTTTGCATGAACTTTGGTCCCTACCTTTCACATATAGATGCCTTAGGGATGACAAGGAGGTATTTCTCACAGGGGAGTCTTGCGATTCTACAGTGGGTCATTCCCTAATTTGCAAAAACATTAAATTGCACGGGGCTTGTAATGTTTCTGCTCCGAATCTTGCTTGTATTTTAAAGGGCATTCCAGCACCTGTTATATCACCTACTTTCACTGTGCTTGCTAATGGTAGCTATCTGCTTCTAAATAATCAAGACTGCTGTGGGATGCAGGCAGGCATCCCTTACATTGTAACAGTTTCACACCGCGTTGTGTGCTGTAAAAATGTGCTTTTTCCACCCCCGCGTGGGATGGTAGATAGTTCCGTTTGGCCTTACATACCTACTTTGCAGGCAGATTTCAATAAATTGAGCAGAATAAAAGCGCTAATATTTAACCAGGAGGTTATGCTCACTTCCGCACAAGAGACCTTCGTCCTCCAGGTGGCTAGTACCCACAGTGAGATACAGGCCCTTTTGAACACAAACCTCCCCCAACATTTCGGTGAACTGATCCACCGTATATTTAATGCATCTAATACCGAAGGTCTTGTGCACTTTTTTAAAGTTGTGGGCTCCGGCCTTTTGACCTCTTTTCAGACTGTATTTGTTGTAATTCCGGCTTTTATTCATTCTATTTTTTCCAGCGTCTTTGGAGGCTTCCCATTGATCCTCGCATTACTTGCTGGAATATTGCTTATATTTTGCCTGTTGCGCAATGGCTGCACTTCCTTGGGGTCTATACGACCCGGCGCGGCTACGGATGCTCCGTGAACGCATGATTGACAACTTCGGCATCCTGCCACTGGCGACACTCAGTGTGTCTTATGGACTTTCTTATCGCTTTGCGTATTTCACTTGCGTGCAACCTGTGATGTCCTGTTTACGATGTCCATTCTCTTGGTCCTTGGATATTTGCCTCTCCAATACGTCTTGTTCGGACCCGGATTTCGACCGGTTGATGAGCCCCTTAGTGGCCCATGAACGGGGATGTTCCGGGGCTGGATTGATGGCGCGTGCAGCAGCACTTGGGGTCTTGGCGCAATGGGATATCTGGGCGGCTGCTCAGCATCTCCTACAACGAAGTTATATTGAGTATCACGCAAGTTGTCCCGCAATGCTGATCGCTGCTCCCCATTGTGAGGAACATGAATGCAGTTTTGATTTGTTGAACTGGATGGCATCTCTTTTTTCAAACGATGACAATGATGTCTTTCTGGAAAGTGTTGCAGTTTTCTTCGCATACACTCTGATGGATTGAGGACATTGACTTTCAACGAACTGCATTACTGGATTTTTTTATTCTCTTTGAGTGCCCTAGTTTCTGTCCCTATCTAGAATTTTTTTATCCCAAATTTTTTTCCCAGTCCCTATACTTTGGGGGGACATTTCCCACAAATAGACGTTTACATTCTGCTCCATCTATTCGATTTCTGTTTTCATCGTTTGTCTTGCCCTATGGACTGACCAGGGGAGGGTGTAGTGTGGATTGTGGCCTCATTGTCGACATTGCTAAGTTAGCTTAGGCCTAGCTGCCATGATGCCTTCTTTGCACACGTTACTCTGTGACTTTGTTTTTCCAGACTCTGCTTGTGCCCATTCAGCATTAGAACTGTCTGTCTTTTTGCCTTTCACCTTTTCTCATATCCTCTGCGGGGTTCGTCTGCACACAATGTACAAGGTCGAAAAACAACGTCCCTTGTTGTTAGACATAACATGGAATACAGCTGCACCGGGAGAAATTCATGTGCTTTTAATATTGTGATCTCCCTGTTTGTGGCACTTGGAGAACAACCTTTCCAGGGAGAAGAGCTGTGCTTGTCTGATGATGTAAACCTTGCATCTAGATCTTGAGGTATGGGGGTCCCCCGGACAAAGCCCAGAGGTCTTCTATTTTTATAATAAACTAGTTCCTAGCACGGGGAGGGTGGCAAGGCCTTTTAGTCCTATATCCACTGCCTTTATAAAATGCTGTCCCCGTTTGTGTTCTATGGAATTGTAACCATGCTTAATGTTTTATCTTTATGCATTATGCTGCTAGTACTGGCACGTGTACTGTGTCTTAGAGCACGTTAGTTGAAATAAACATTTTAAACTATACTGTGTCTCTTAATACGCACGTTGTGGACAAGTATGAGAGAATTATGAAAGAGTGTTCTTGCTCCCGCGATTCCTGAAAGAGTCCGTGTTCTGGGATGTCTAATCATTGGTAGCTTCGCTGTAGTATGGAGAACGAATGTGACACTATAGCTAGTCGGATTGGGATTTTGGGTACTAAGGGGTATGGTTGGTACACCACTATACACCGAGGTCCTGTTTTCCTGCGCATAGTTCTGTATATGTGCAGAATCCCCACAACAATGGCTTTCTGCCAATGAGGTAGCCCTTAAAATGCACAAGGTACAAGAGGGGGGTTGGGGAGCCAGTTTGTGGAAACACATGCCCACAGTGGGGAGGGAGGTGGGAGATCAAATGAAGTACGCTCCTATGAAAGCCATTTTACTTGCAAAGTTTGGGCTGACCCCTGAGCAGTACAGCTTCAGGTTCAGAGACAGACATAACATCCCAAACCAGTGTTGGGTAGATTTATTGGACTACTCCAGCAAGGCATTGAGTGGTTGGATGAGGGACAGCAAATATGATGATTTTAGAGGGCTGTACAATCTGATTTTGAGAGAGCACATGCTCAATACCTGTTCTAAAGAGCTGTGCCAACACCTGGTTGATAGTAAGCTCACTGACACCAGGAAGCTTACTAAGGAGATGGACTTCTGGGTCAGCACCAGAGTGTCCAAAAAGGCATCTGGTGGGGGATTCCCAAAAGGCTGGTCAGGGTCCCCAACAGAAGAAAGATGTGAGAGAGAAATGTAAAAATAAGGAGTTCTTTCAAGGCCCCAAAATAGTTTGCGGGGAAGGGAACCTAGCCCCAATCTGACCAAAAAGAACAATGGCTTTTTTGATAAGAAGACAGGTAAGATTGTCCCCAAGTGTATACATGTGAAAGGGGATGCCAAGAATCCTATAAGGGCATAACGCCCCCCGTTGGTGGGCAGACCCAAGTGTTGGCCAGTTTAGTGCTTGAGGAGTAACCCTGGGTATAATACTTCGCTACGCTCACGGAGCATGCAAAGTTTGTGCTACTACGCACTACGCAAATTGCACGTAGCAGAGTGAAAAACTGTGCCTATTGACGTAGCATAGCAACAGTACAATAAACACCTACAAATGCTGTGATAAAGCAATTTTCTATACTAAAAAGCATATAACCAATTCACAAAAGTGAACTTTGACAATAAAATATCAAGCAATGAGAGAGGTGATGATTTTGGGGTCCCCCCTAACCTAGGGGAGGACCAAGCAGATGCCTTGAACACAAAAAGCATATCATGTGAACGATTCAGTGGTGGTCCCTTCCTCCTAGGACCACCCCAAGCACAGTTATGGGCAAAATACAATCCCAACCAAAGGCCCTGCAAAGCAGTATGGGACGAGATTAGCAGTGGGCAGTGAATATTATAGTGTCCAATATCAAAATAATTCTACAAAGAGCTGAAGTTCAACTAGTCGTTACTAGATGTCCCTCATGAGTCAAATGCTTGTTAATTTATCGTTTTCACTTTTGTGAAATAACTATATGCATTTTTAGCATATAAAAACAGAGATATTTATTTTATCTTAACTTGCACTGTGCTACGCACTACGCAATTTGCATAGTTACGTGTAGTTCAAAATGTACTTCGCGTAGCTACGTGTAGTGCTACTACGCAAACTACGCCCAGGGTTGAGGAGGGGATTGACCCAGTTAGTGGAGGAGAGAGAACATAGGTTACCCTAGTGGCTGTGAGTGACAAAGAGATAGTGTCCAAAGACCACATGCCTTCTAATGCTTCCAAGTACAGCCACCATTAATGGGCAGAGGGTGAAGGCTCTGATGGACACAGAAACTAGTATAAACAACGGAGGTGTCATCTGTCAAGATAATACCCAATGTATTTCTTCAGACTGCAGTGGCACAAAACCAGGAGAGCTACTACCCAGTAGGATCACTGACATAATATCGACAGACACAATATCGACCTACCAAAATATCGTGACAAAAATATCGATTACACTAATATCGACATCCTATACTTAATTTAAAAAACACACAAATATCGACTACAAAACATTTATATCGTTTTCAACATTATCGAAGTCAAAAATATTGTGATAAGTAATATCGCACACATTAAATAAACATACAAAATAACAAAAATATCAATCACAAAAATATAGACAACAAAATTATCATTAAAAAATATATCAACATGTTAAATAATTTATATTAACTCAATATATACCCCCCAAAAATATAAAAATAGTAATAACACACATAGCATACATTATAAATATCTTAACACATATTTAAAAACAAAAAAAACAATATCATAAACATTTATAAATCCAAATATTATTTACTAATCCAAACATATCAGAAAAAAATGTAACTCTTTAACATTTAAAAAGTTATAAATATCAAATAATGTAGTACACCATTTATTTTAATTTTAAAAAGTAACTGAAACTTAATTAGCGTTTTACATATATAGAAAACAACTGACAAATTAATTAAAACAAAGAGTAACAACCAATGAAATACTCATACAATTAAAATACCCAATAAGATAGAAAAAGTAATTAATAACACACTATATAAACACACGCAAATTCAACATTATTTTACCTTTCAACCAAAAAAGAAACAATAAGGAGAAACTCTGCCGGATTGCTGACACAACACTGAACTGCATTACAGAAAACTTTGATTACATCTCCACAAAGTAAGCAAAATAGCATTTTAAAACAACTCCTACTAAAAATGCTCTCACAAACATTTTGTATGAACAAAATAATTAATATGTATTTTTTTAAATTATATCTCCTCTACAGATAATTCTGAACAAACTCAAGGAACAGCAGAACAGTGTGAAAAGTCAATTTGCAAATAAGGCAAGTATAACTCTGAGATTAACTGAAACAATTTTTTTAAATATCAAACAGAAGAACTACATAACCACAACCCCCCCAGCTAATAACGCAATTAAACACATTAATTAATATTACTCTTTTGCTAACAGGAATCTCTACAGAAATACCAAAACCAAACAGCAGAGAAAAACAATCAACATTTAAAAAAGTCTTCAAATTCAACATTGTAAGTATAAAATTGCCAACGTTCATTTTCAGAAAATAAAACATAACAGGAATTATTTTATTAATTTTTATATACATTTCTCTCCAATTGAAGCACCACCATGACTGAAGGGGCCCAATTCACTACTTCCCAAAAAGGCAAATTATTATTATGTTATATGGGGTATGTGTACACCCAAGAAAAGCAAACAGGGGACAAAGTCAATTGGAAATGTAGCAAATATTATTCTAACAAATGTTATGGAAGGGCTGCTACAAAGGAAACAACTGTATTATATGTTAGAGAGCATAACCACCCCCTAACGTAGCTGAAATTGAAGTTAGAAATGCTATTGAAAATATAAAAGAAATTAGTACTGCATCTCAAAAGCCCACAACAGAAATCCTTAAACAAATGCTTCCCAGAGTTCCAGAACATGCAACTGGCCAAATGCCCTCAATATCATCAGTAAAAAGAACTATAGCTAGAACTAAAAAGCTACTGCTACCACCACAACTATCCCCAAAACATTTGCTGAAGTAGAACTACCACCTGAACTCACAGTTACACATACTGAAGAACAATTTCTTCTGTATGACAATAAATCAGCTGACAAAAGAATAATAATGTTTGGGACTCCAACAAATTTACTAAAATTACAAAATTGTGAGACATGGATGATGGATGGGACTTTTACAATATGTCCCAAACCATTTTACCAGTTATATACAATACATGGACTATTTCAACATACAAACATCCCCTTCATATATGCTCTACTGCCAAGCAAGCAAACAGCAACCTATGTTGAACTTTTAACCAAACTTAAGCAAGAAACTAACAATTATTTTCCCCAAAAAATAATAGATTTTGAGCAGTCAATGATACAAGCAATACTAAAAACTACCCTCACACAGCAATTCAAGGTTGCTACTATCACTTTAACCAATGCATTTGGAGGCACCTCCAAAAATCTACATTAAGGGGCTCATTATGATGGCGGAAGGCCCGCCACCGCCAGCCGTGCGGTGGAGGGCCTTCCGCCATCGGACCGCGATTTCCCCCCGCCACATTACGATGGCGGGGGGATCCAGACTGGGACCGTGGCGGACGCAAAGACCATCCGCCACGGAACCGCACACAGGCAATTGGACCGATTGCCTGGCGGACGTTCCAGATAGGGTAAAATGGTGGCGGTGCCTAGCAGGCATCTTCCACCATATTACGATACGGGCGTCAGCCAGCCTTTCAGGAAAGGCTGGCGGGGATTAGGTTTGGGGGCCCGTTGCGGGCCCCTCTTGTGTTGGGGGGAGGTGTTGTTGTACTGGGGGGGTATCCATGGTACCCCCCTGCATTTCCCTGCACTGAGTGGTAGGCACCGCGTGGTGGGAAATGGAAAACATGCATTTTTACTATTGTTGTGAGTGCTGCAGCCAGCAGCACCCGCCGCAATGGTAAACATGCACGATGCGACCGCCACGGTGGCGGTCGCATCGTAATTGCACGTGCCGGACTGCCGCCATAGAGGCGGACGGTCCCACTACCGCAACGATGGCGGTCGGACGAAAGTCCGACCGCCATCGTAATCGACCCCTAAGTGTAGAATATGCAACAAATAGCAGCTTTGCATATCAAATAAAAAAATTAATAGCACTAGCATATGTTCCTATTACTGACGTAGCTGAGCACTACAAAATTTATTAATTGAAAGTCCCTACTACAAACAAAATGAGCAAAAATTAAGTCCCCTACTTGACTACTTTGAGGATACCTGGGTGGGAAGGCTACACAGATCTGGACACAGAAGACAGCCAAAATATCACATTTCATGGTGGAATGTATATAACAGTAGCCAAAACTAACAATGCTGTGGAAAGATGGCATAACACCTTCCAAGCCACAACAGGCAGAACTACACCAACTCTACAAAAACTATTGCAATCTATCCAAAAAGAACAAAGCTACCAACAACTAAGGGGTCAATTCCGATCTCGGCCGGAAGCACACCTAACACTATTCGTCCGGAAATAAACCAAGCCGAACGCGTGTTTCCCGACCAATTCGAACATTCGTACGAACGAGCAAGTACGATGCGCATAACTGCCCAGATCCTGACCCAGCCGTACGTACCAATTCCAGCTCCTGTTCCCCGCCCGAGCCGGATCCGTAAACGCAGAATCGAGTCGCACGGAAGCAAAAATACAGCACCTTCCGGCCGGACTAGTACGATGCGCCTTCCGTACGCGCCGAACCCGTCGCTACGTCCGGCACATCAGAGCATCCGGGAGAGACGCACATAAGCTCCGATTCGCGCCACAAGACGATCCACGGCTACGAGACGAACAAGCCAGCGACGAGTACGAGTCGTAGCAACGAGAAACCCGAACGAGACAAACCAACCATGAATCCCTTCGCGCAGGTCCTACCAATACTCTACATCTATTACCGGAACAGGTACGGCGCAGACGGTAAGTCAAACACCCACTACACAAACAAACGACACGTACCCGACATATGTCACACACATAGGGATGCAGAAATGACGTACACTAGCAACAGCAGAACCATAGGGGCGGGATGGCTATCACCAATGCCATACACACCCATAGTGGCCTGGATGCCTACCACTAACACCACCCCTACTCATGGGTGCTGGATGCCTACCACTACCACCACCCCTACTCAGGGGGGGCTGGATGCCTGTCACTACCACCACCCCTACTCAGGGGGGGCTGGATGCCTGTCACTACTACCATCCCCACACATAGGGGGATGGATGCCTACCACCAACACCACCCCTACTCATGGTGGGCTGGATGCCTACCACTACCCCCACCCCTACTCAGGGGGGGCTGTATGCCTACCACTACCACCACCCCTACTCAGGGGGGCCTGGATGCCTGTCACTACTACCATCCCCACTCATAGAGGGATGGATGCCTACCACCAACACCACCCCTACTCATGGGGGGCTGGATGCCTACCACTACCACCACCCCTACTCAGGGGGGCCTGGATGCCTGTCACCACCACCACCCCTACTCAGGGGGTGCTGGATGCCCACCACAACCACCACCCCTACTCAGGGGGGGCTGGATGCCTGTCACTACTACCATTCCCACTCATAGGGGGACGGATGCCTACCACCAACACCACCCCTACTCATGGGGGGCTGGATGCCTACCACCACCCCTACTCAGGGGGGCCTGGATGCCTGTCACCACCACCACCCCTACTCAGGGGGTGCTGGATGCCTGTCACTACCACCACCCCTACTCAGGGGGGGCTGGATGCCTGTCACTACCACCACCCCTACTGAGGGGGCTGGATGCCTGTCACTACTACCATCCCCACACATAGGGGGATGGATGCCTACCACCAACACCACCCCTACTCATGGGGGCTGCATGCCTACCACTACCACCACCCCTACTCAGGGGGCCTGGATGCCTGTCACTACTACCATCCCCACTCATAGGGGATGGATGCCTACCACCAACACCACCCCTACTCATGGGGGCTGGATGCCTACCACTACCACCACCCCTACTCAGGGGGGCTGGATGCCTGTCACTACCACCACCCCTACTCAGGGGGTGCTGGATGCCTACCACAACCACCACCCCTACTCAGGGGGGGCTGGATGCCTACCACCCCTACTCATGGGTGCTGGATGCCTGTCACTACTACCATCCCCACTCATAGGGGGATGGATGCCTACCACCAACACCACCCCTACTCATGGGGTGCTGGATGCCTATCACTACCACCACTCCTACTCAGGGGGGCCTGGATGCCTGTCACTACCACCACCCCTACTCAGGCAGTGCTGGATGCCTACCAGAACCACCACCCCTACTCAAGGGGGGCTGGATGCCTACCACTACCACCACCCCTACTCATGGGTACTGGATGCCTGTCACTACTACCATCCCCACTCATAGGGGGATGGATGCCTACCACCAACACCACCCCTACTCATGGGGTGCTGGATGCCTACCACTACCACCAACCCTACTCAGGGGGGCCTGGATGCCTGTCACTACTACCATCCCCACTCATAGGGGGATGGATGCCTACCACCAACACCACCCTTACTCATGGGGGGCTGGATGCCTACCACTACCACCACCCCTACTCATAGGACGGGCAATGCATGACACAACCAGCATACTCCAACATAAGGAATGTCAGAAAAACACATCCCCCCCAACACCATGACAAGCGTGTGTAGTCTGTGTCAAATGCCTACAACACTGAACATGACATTGAACATACAATGTGACCCCCTATCACATGTGTCACACATAAATGTGTGTGGCCTCCACAATGCAAGCAGACCATGACCACTGTGGCAATGGGGTCTAACACCCCATCATCACAGTGACCAAAAGGTAAGTGTGGGGTCCATAGCTGAAGCACATTTTGAACATTGTGGCAATGGGGTCTAACCCCCCCTCATCACAGTGACCAAAAGGTAAGTGTGGGGTCCATAGCTGAAGCACATTTTGAACATTATGGCAATGGGGTCTAACCCCCATCATCACAGTGACCAAAAGGTAAGTGTGGGGTCCATAGCTGAAGCACATTTTGAACATTGTGGCAATGGGGTCCAAACCCCCATCATCACAGTGACCAAAATGTAAGTGTGGGGTCCATATCTGAAGCACATTTTGAACATTGTGGCAATGGGGTCTAAACCCCCATCATCACAGTGACCAAAATGTAAGTGTGGGGTCCATAGCTGAAGCACATTTTGAACATTGTGGCAATGGGGTCTAAACCCCCATCATCACAGTGACCAAAAGGTAAGTGTGGGGTCCATAGCTGAAGCACATTTTGAACATTGTGGCAATGGGGTCTAAACCCCCCTCATCACAGTGACCAAAACGTAAGTGTTGTCATGGAAAAAGCTGCAAATGCCAAACAGCATGGATGATTCCTGGTCACAGAACAACAAACACATCAGTGGCAAAGTAGTGTTTGTGTCCCATAACAACATAGATTGGGTGAGGCAAACAGTGCAGTGCAAATAAGACATACCTTTGGCCATGTGCAGACAAACATCACCCATGGGGGCTGACATTGTCAACATTCATCAATAACACAATGACAGAAGTGACCATCATAATGCAGACCCACATATCTGCACCAATGGACACAAATGTAGATATCCTGTGGAGACTGTATATGTGAGGTGAACAAATACCATACCATGGCAGCAATGGGACATACAAACCATGATCATTGTGCTGACTGATGACCTAGGAGTCCCAGGGACAGCAGGGGAAACCCACCAAACAACATACAGCCAATGGCACACTAAAGATATGCCAATGCAGTGGTGCAGATGCACAAACACAAACAGGCAGCCTCACACTGCATATCAAACACAACAGGTGATGGGGGTGTGCCAGTGTCCCCAGGCAACCACACAACACATGAGGAGGCCTGAATCCCAATTACACAGATGTGTATACAGTGCCACACAAAAGTAACTCATGGATCGGATTCCCTATGTGGGCAATCAGGCATTGTTAGATGAGAGGGAGCCCAAATTACACATGTCACACAAGCTTGTAGGAACAGCAACTAACACAGCAAGAGACAGACCCACCACAGCACTGCCCCCAGGGACCCCACATTGTGGTGACACTGGCCTGCATGATAATCCCAATGTGATGACAAAGCTAGATGTCGTTCACACTGTGAACCACAGTCATGTGTCCTGAGCAACAAACTACCATCACACCTACACAAGCACAAATCAATCAGCACGGCCTGTCAGCCAAGGCCAATATGGAGGTAGGGGTCTAGCCGTGCAACAACTCTCATTTGCACACACTCAACACCACACACCTTGATCTCCACCAATGTGCAGCAGTGAAGCTCACATGGACTGGTGACATTGCACATGCACCCATGACAATACCAGGGGTGGTGGTGGGAACTAAGGTGCAGAAACCCATCACACATGGCCAGTCAACAAGACTCGTGAATGTCGGACACACTGCACAGTACGCTGTACATGGGCATGACGTCAAATCTACACCAACCAATGGGATCCCGGCCACAGTCACACACCAATGAAGAAGCCAAGGTCACCCACAAAGAACACACATAGACAACTTCCAACATTGCAGCTCTGACCCTGAGGAGTGGCAGCAGTCACACACACAACGTGTCACAATCACTGAAAGCTACCACAAGCTGTAAATTACATGACTTGTGTAACCAACAAGTGCCAAGGGGAATCCTGACTGTGTCTCATCTGCGTTTGCCCACAAACTCAGCCCTGACAGCAAACACACCTATGGATGACACCCTGACGACCAGTAATGTGCCATGCACCCACATCCCAGAGAACCCAGGGCGAAGATTTTGGGGGAACATAGGTCAACTCAGCAAGCATCACAAACAGGAACATCACTAGGGATCCCAGCCTGTGTAGCGAAATGGAAGTGAACACACACAGACATGCTCACACAACACACACCTTGGGCTCAAGCAATGTCACGGAATTACACACTGCCATGAGGGGACTCCACTCCTGTGTAAGGAAAGCTGTGCCATACGTTGTCTCTGCAGGGCTCTATCATGTCAGCAGAACATTTGGTCACTCAGTCAACAATTAGCACAAAATGAAGGCTCTCGTCACATCAGCCTGGTCATGGGAGTGTCACCGAAATCATCTGCACAGATCCAACACACATGTATAGCAAGTTGCACTGATAACACAGATGAGTCCTTCCCCATTGATGCCCAAACTTGCATGTCCAGTGGAGATGGTCACACGGTCAGGGAAATAGACAAATTGAACAATGGCAAGCACAACAGATGTGTAGGGTGTAAGCCACAGATGTGATATTGCAAATAAAAGTAGGAAATCCCAATGGCAAATATTGAAAACATGACACCCTCATATTGCTGCAAAGGATGACATGGATACACACCAGGATAGGACACATTCCCCCTGGACCACATGGGGTCCTGCACAGTAACACTTCATTTTCCTGATATCAAAAATCACCATCACTGCAGCAAGGGCATGGTTAGCATCATCAACATCATGTACATCTGAAGCAAAACCACTAGAGAACAGAAAGTAGCTTTATTCAGCATATGTGGGTGTAAAATTGAAAGTCCTGAAAAAACACAAAGGCCAATGGCCAGTCCATCAGTAAAGTCCGAACAGGGTGACAGTGGCAGATGTCACCCTTTGCTTGCCTGCACTGCTATGGACCAGGGACATTCCCCTCGGAGGGGCATACGGGGGGCAGGCCAGGCACCGCAGGGACAGGATCAGGGCTCACCAGAAGGAGGCAGGGAAGGGGTGGTGGGTGCTGGAGAGTCACTGACAACTGCAGTGGAGGTGTCTGACATGGTGTGTGCTGGCACAACTGGGGGCATGAGTCAGATGGTGTGGGTGCCAGCAAGACTGCAGTGGGCTGGCCAGATGGAGTGGACAGGTTCCCCACTGCAGTGCCCAAGTCAGATGGGGTGGTAGTGGACTCCACTGCAGTGCCTATCTCCAGGGGAGTAGAATGGGGTTCAGGTAAGGTGGGCAGGACAGAGGGGGAGGACAAGGTCTCCACACCAGTGGCACAAACATGCGCAGCAGGGGGGGTGGGGCTGGAAGAGCAAGTGGTAGGGGGAGAAGGCCGGATCATTTTGGGGATGGTGTATCTGTGGGTGGCGGAACCTGGGGCAGGGTGTGGTGGGGTAACCTGTGTTGTGGGGGCCTGAGGGTTGGAGGAAGGAGACTGTGTGGTTGAGCTGCAGGGCGGTGGCGGGGTCTTGCTCTTCCGTGTCCGGGGGGACTTGAAGGTGGGGGCCTCAGTTCGTCTGTGCCTGGGGAGGGTGTCCGGGGGTGAGGGGCACTCCCCTCTGTGTGGGTGGACTTCCTCTTCCCCCTGTATGCCAGATCAGCTGGATCGGAGGGGAAGAGGCCGAGGTCACAGAGGAAGAGCTGCTTTGTAGGTGGGGTTGCAGGTGAAGCAAGGGAAGGGGTCTTGGAGGGAGAGGTATCGGAGGACTGCGGAGTGACTGTGGATGCCTGTGTGTGTGTCTGTTCCCCATCCCCTGTGGGTGTGGTATCAGTCCCCTGAGGATGCTTGCGTGCACGTTATGACTTTGTTTTGGGTGTTTCTTTGCTGCTCGTTCTGTGTGTTTGGGTGATTGTGCAGGTGTGCATGTGCTTGGGACAGGTAGGGTGCCAGGAAGTGTGGATGGGGCAGAGGTAGGAGGGGTGAGGGACTGTTGGAGGAGGGACACTGCTGCCGTCAGGGAGGAGGCCATGGACTTATTGCTCCTCTGTAGGGCATACGTGCCCGATGAGATGCCCTCCATGAACGACACCAGCTGTGTCAACAGAGTGGTGTGTGCATTGAGGACACTCAGCAGTGATGTCTGCCCTACATGGAGCTGGCGAAGTAAGTACACAGACTCCTCACTCAGGGCAGCAGGGGTCACAGGGGCAGGGGGTGCGGTGCCTGGCACGAAGGAGACACGCTCCCGAACACGGGAGCCTCCACGGACCTCTGGAATGGGAGCCGATGGGAGGGCGGTGGTGGTGGTGGTGGCGGGGCCAGCCATACTAGCTGGGGTGTGGTGGCTGCTGACACCCGCCTCCACAAGGGAGTCATCCTCCATGCTGCTGTGGTCCTCAGCTGAGGTGGATGGTGCTGAGGACTCCTCGGTGTGGCTCCCCTCGCCCTACGTGCCACTGGGTCCCTCCGACCACTCATCGGCTGCTGACCCAGTCTGGCTCTGCAGCTCCTCCTGGTCCGTGGAGCTGTCCCCTCCTGTGGCCGTGGATGTATCTGCAAACAATTAGGGAAACAGACAAACATCAGTCACCTGCACTGACCGCACACACCACAGTAAGTACAGCACATTACAGAGCAAGCCCTGGCATCCTTAGTTGAACATTGCCAAAAGTGCTCACACAGATTAGGAGAAGCCAATTGTCAGTCTGATGGTCAACCATGGCACTCACATCCCTCCTGGCCTTGCACCCATCTGTCTGGTGCGTGTTGGATGGTAATACCCCAGTGTGGACAAATGCACCACCTACACAGTTGTTGGACATTGCAGAGAACACTGTGAAGTATGTGAACATGCACACATCACATCTCTTGCCACTGAGTCAGTACAGGTGTCCGGATAAAGGGATGGCCAGAGTCTAATTTGAAATGCATGTGATGCATACCAGCACCAGACACCATGATGCACCCATGTCCTGATAGTCAATGCCACAATGGGGTGCATGTAGCACATGTCACTCCCCTGCAGGATCACTCTTAGGAAGTTTAATGCCATGGCACAGGCATGCCTGCAAAGTCATACATCACTGTCTCCAGTCACATGGGCAGGGCAGCCAACCAACAACAGTCTGCACTGTGTCACAATCCTAGGTCATGGGGAATGCAAGTTCTGTAGCTGACAAGGGCACATGTCCATCCCCCACAAACCACATCATCTGAACTCTTATTTGTCCACGCTCATACCAATTGGACATATGGGAGACATGAAACACAACTCTCTGAACCTGAGCACCTCACAGTCTGCTGTGAATGAAAAACAGCTGCCTGAACTTCAAAGTCGCATACACCAGTCTGCACAGTCAAGTGATCACACACCTATATGTCACACAAGTATCGTCTCCTATGGTCACATCTCAGATGGCATGCTGAGACCTAACCAATAAACACCCCAGTAGTCCTGACAATGAAGCCACAGCACAATGACACAGAGGCAGACACCTGAGGGAACATTTCACTGAGCACAACGTGTCAGCTGATACACGGGAGTGGGAGTACAGAGTGTATTGTATGCCCTGGAGTAGGCATGACTGTCCTGCTCCACGTGAAAGAGGGATGAGCCCTGGACAGTAGGCAGGTGGCTAAGCATGTGTGACACACTTGATATACATACTCCTGAGGCCCAAACATTGTTCCCACCCGCAGCATGGGTGTGTGCCAAATACCCCAGGCACATGTGGTGAGTCAGATCAGCAATTGGAGCACATATCAAAGTTACACGCAGATTACATGTCAGAACTCAGGCATTGTGTAAGCAATTGACCCACCCATGAAGCCCACCACAAAGTTACGGGAACAAATGCTGTCCCCCACCTTGAGCTAAGCAAAATGAAAGGACACAGTACCCAAGTGACACAATTTCCTGACTGTAAGGGCCACATCTGGGTATCAGATGAGGAGTGGGCATGTGACAATTGAGGGACATGGGTCCTGGACCACAAGACTGATGTACTGTGGAAGTTTAACCAGGCCAGAGGAGGGCACATAGCATGTCAGACAAAGTGCACAGTGCAGTCATGGACTCACCCCCTCCTTGCTGCTGTCTGGCCTTCAGCTGCCCATCCAGGTCAGGGAAGACCACCGCCAGAATCCTGAGCATGTGGGGGTCAGGGTCCGGTGTCCGCCCCTCCTGCGAGGAGGCGACAGCTTCAGCTGGACCCTTGCGATCCTCCGGGTCCAGCCCCGAAGGGCCTGCCACCTCTTCTGGCAGTTGCGTATCCGGGCGCTTGTAGACCCTCACGGATCTTACTGCCCGGGCGATGGTCAGCCAGATTTCTTGCTTCTGGTGGGCATCAACCTGTGAGGATGACAAAGTGAAAAGGCCATTACTACACATGCAACATTTCCGTGCATCACACAGTTGGATATACATGTCTCAATCACAGGGGCATATGATGTACACAGGCAGTGCAACTACGGCTATGAACAGTTTGCCAGCAGTTACCAAATGGTATCATTGCCTGGGAAGTCAAACCTTGTTGGAATGCACTGTTACTGCACTATACCTGTTCAGTGCATGTAACTACACACTTTGGGGGGTGACAACTACTCAGTGAGCATGCTAGCCAGTGGTGTGCACACTGTAAATCTTGCTAGTCAGACAACATGCACAATTAGTAAGGCAGTGGACAGCACACTTACCTGCTCCCCTGGTTTCCCATACAGCTTGCTGTACTGTGGAAGGAGGCTGTCCAGCAGAGCCTGGTTCTCCTCAGTGCTGAAGGCTGGGGCTCTCTCCACAGTACGTGCCATTGCAGTAGCCAGAGGATGCAGAGACAGCAGCAGTGGTGGTGGCAGATGTCGTCCTGGAGCATGTAGTGCAGGCAAGTGAGCTCTCAGGGGAACAGCCAGCATTATATGTGTGCTGCAGAGGCAGATAATGTCCCATGTGTCCAAAGTGATAGGTCCAAGTCGTTTGTATCTTCTGAATCTGGCCAATCCATGGAATTGCACCACTTATACATGCCCACAGCATCCTTCAAAAGTTCAACTTCATGACACCCATGAATTTGCAACATTGTTGTGGGTGGCCAACTGAATTCACTGCATCAGACTCGTTAAAGCTTCGAAAATGCGTCCGTTATCATGTCAGGCCATAGCCAATGCGTGCGCACCGATCGGACCATTGCTGTACAATGCGTATTTCGAAAAACAACACGCATCCGTCCACATCATATGCAATGGCCAATGCGTGCACACCGATCGGTCCATTGCTGTACAACGCGTATTTCTGTCCACATCATATGCAATGGCCAATGCGTGCGCACCGATCGGTCCATTGCTGTACAACGCGTATTTCCGTCCACATCATATGCAATGGCCAATGCGTGCGCACCGATAGGTCCATTGCTGTACAACGCGTATTTCCGTCCACATCATATGCAATGGCCAATGCGTGCACACCGATCGGTCCATTGCTGTACAACGCGTATTTCTGTCCACATCATATGCAATGGCCAATGCGTGCGCACCGATCGGTCCATTGCTGTACAACGCGTCCCTGTACAAATCACTTGCATATGTCACCATGGTTGTCACTGGTGGACGTATGCCAGCCACAATTACTTGCCAGGGACTCAGGGGCACACCTACAACACCACAGCCTGTCCACACTGTATCCTAAGGAATGTAAGGCTGCATTACCTGTGCGTGTATGGGGGTCAACATGTGGTCTTTTTTGGTGGCACTTGGGGGCAGCCACTCACAGGCTGTGCACCTGTTCATGGGGACAGAATCCTTTGTGTGTTGTGCACATGACCACTGTGATGTGCAACTGTTCAGTTCAGGGCATGTGGCATGGTCACATTTCCAGGTTGTGTATGTGTATGTCATGTCACATACACCCTGAGTCCCATGTGGGAAGGTATGTACGTCACAGGGTGACCCATTGCCACAATAGTGATGGCCCTCCACAGTCTGTGTGCATGTTGTGTTTCAGATGTCTCTGATTCAATGTGCACAATGGGAGACAGTCTCCACATCTACGTTGTTTGTGCATCGACTTTGATGTTGTGCGTGTGTGTGTCACAGACGTCCATGTCTGTCCTGCAGAGGCAACAGGGGCCACTACCTGTGGGAGTCATGGTTGTTTTGCTGACGTGTATATGATACGCCATGTCATGCCACTGTCCATGTGGCAATACAGGGTCCCTGGGAATCTACCTGTCAATGAGCTGTGATGCCTGTGGCACATCTGTCCTCACTTGTCACTGTGGTGTGTGTTTGGAACATGACAGCATTACATGGGCACCGATCGGACCATTGCTGTACAACGCGTATTTCAAAAAACAACACGCATCCGTCCACATCATATGCAATGGCCAATGCGTGCGCACCGATCGGTCCATTGCTGTACAACGCGTATTTCCGTCCACATCATATGCAATGGCCAATGCGTGCGCACCGATCGGTCCATTGCTGTACAACGCGTATTTCTGTCCACATCATATGCAATGGCCAATGCGTGCGCACCGATCGGTCCATTGCTGTACAACGCGTATTTCCGTACACATCATATGCAATGGCCAATGCGTGCGCACCGATCGGTCCATTGCTGTACAACGCGTATTTCCGTCCACATCATATGCAATGGCCAATGCGTGCGCACCGATCGGTCCATTGCTGTACAACGCGTATTTCTGTCCACATCATATGCAACGGCCAATGCGTGCGCACCGATCGGTCCATTGCTGTACAACGCGTATTTCCGTCCACATCATATGCAATGGCCAATGCGTGCGCACCGATCGGTCCATTGCTGTACAACGCGTATTTCTGTCCACATCATATGCAATGGCCAATGCGTGCACACCGATCGGTCCATTGCTGTACAACGCGTCCCTGTACAAATCACTTGCATATGTCACCATGGTTGTCACTGGTGGACGTATGCCAGCCACAATTACTTGCCAGGGACTCAGGGGCACACCTACAACACCACAGCCTGTCCACACTGTATCCTAAGGCATGTAAGGCTGCATTACCTGTGTGTGTATGGTGGTCAACATGTGGTCTTTTTTGGTGGCACTTGGGGGCAGCCACTCACAGGCTGTGCACATGTTCATGGGGACAGAATCCTTTGTGTGTTGTGCACATGACCACTGTGATGTGCAACTGTTCAGTTCAGGGCATGTGGCATGGTCACATTTCCAGTTTGTGTATGTGTATGTCATGTCACATACACCCTGAGTCCCATGTGGGAAGGTATGTACGTCACAGGGTGACCCATTGCCACAATAGTGATGGCCCTCCACAGTCTGTGTGCATGTTGTGTTTCAGATGTCTCTGATTCAATGTGCACAATGGGAGACAGTCTCCACATCCACGTTGTTTGTGCATCGACTTTGATGTTGTGCGTGTGTGTGTCACAGATGTCCATGTCTGTCCTGCAGAGGCAACAGGGGCCACTACCTGTGGGAGTCATGGTTGTTTTGCTGACGTGTACATGATACGCCATGTCATGCCACTGTCCATGTGGCAATACAGGGTCCCTGGGAATCTACCTGTCAATGAGCTGTGATGCCTGTGGCACATCTGTCCTCACTTGTCACTGTGGTGTGTGTTTGGAACGTGACAGCAGTACATGGGTACTGTGACACAGCCTAATGATTTCCCATAGCACGACCTGGAACTTGTTGTCAACACATGTTGAACTGTGATGTTAGATGTTGGCCATGTAGGTGCCATATATCTCCATACAGAACGGCACACACATCAAGTACTTGTGTCTTGTAATGATGTATCATGTGATATTGAGTATGGTCAATGCCACATATGTGGGGTGACTGACAATCTTTCTTTGTTCACCTATGCACTGCAGGGCACCAGCTGTCCATAGACCATTCCCTGACCTTGCAACCATGGTGGAACGTGACTGCATCCGACGGTACCGCTTCAACAGGCCGCTGATTGAGGAATTGACGGTGCGGTTGGCCCCACATTTGCAACCTGGCCGGACATACCCTACAGCGCTGACCCCCAAGGTGAAGGTGATGGCAGCCCTACACTTCTTTGCCACCGGTATCTTTCAACACACTGTGGCGTCTGCTGGTGGGATGTCACAGACCATGTTCAGCCGTGTGCTACGCGATGTTTTGGAGGCAATGTTGAGATACGTGAACCAGTACATCTATTTCCCTAAACGTCAACAACTCACTGACGTCAAGAGTGACTTCTATGCCCTGGGGAGAATGCCACATGTCATTGGCTCCATTGATGGGACACATGTGGCTTTGGTACCACCACAGGCACATGAGCAGGCATACAGGAACAGGAAACATTACCATTCTATCAATGCTCTGGTGGTATGTCTTGCAGATATGACCATCTCACATGTGTGTGCACGTTTCCCCGGTTCTGCACACGATGCCTACATGATGAGGAGTAGTCGCATCCCGAGGATGATGTCACAGATGCAGAACCAGCGTGCCTGGCTTGTCGGTAGGGAGGTGCTAATGGTGTGTGGCTTGTGTGATGGATGAGTTGTGGGTGTGTCTGTGGTTGCTGTCTGATGGTGTTCTGTGCTGGCAGGTCAGTTGAATTTGCAAAGGATCATGGTAGGGATTTGTGGCCTTTATATGGGTGGAGTTGTGGGTGTGTCTTTGTTCCATTTCCCCCCCCCCCAGGATTTATTGACTTTGTCATTGCTTGTTTGGCCCTTTTTTTTGTATTTTTTCCTTTGTAGTTTTGGGGCATGTAGGAGACGTTCTTCTGACCGAGTAGAACGCTGCAGTTGGCTCGTGCGAGCTTCTCCAAGTCTTTCAAGCTGTGTTTCTGCTGTGTTTTATGTGCGGCGTACGAGTCGGTCGCGGAGTATTGGGTTGCTTCGGCTCGGTTTTGTATGCGTGTCGGTCGTACGGCTTGGGCTCCGTGCGACTCGGTCTGGTTTTACACGCATTGCATCGTACTGCGTGGGTCAGAGTTAGCGGGTACGTTTCTGTCGGGTTCATTCCTGGTGCGTGTCGGTCGGTTCGATTCGCGTGGTTTTCCGGCCGGATAGCTGGTTTCCGTGCGGTTCGGTCGTTCGGCTTGTGTTCCGTACGAGTCGGTCGTGATTCACATGCATTGCATCGTACTAGGCAGATCGGGCAGCGCCGGTACGTGTCGGTCGGACTAAATTCCCGTACCGAGTCGGTCGGTACGTTTTCCGGCCCGAATCGGAATCGGCCCCTAAGCATGGAACAGTCTATAACTCAACTAGGCCCAAAACTAACCAAGCAAACTAAACAAATGTTTGAGTACTTACAATTCAAAGTAAGACTACCCAACAACTAAAGGATTAGAGTATCTAGAAACAATAGCTAAAAGCCTACTTTAAATAAATGTACCTCCAAACCACAAAACAAATTAATCTAAAAACAGTCAAATAATTTTTTTCCAACTCCAAAAATATAATTCTTTTGTCAATTATTTTAATTAAGATTCTAAAAATAAATTGACATAATAATTATATTTTATATAAAACAAATGACTATAACAATTACATTATAAACATTTCCCTCCCACTATAAATAATTTAAACTTACTTACAGTTTTTGTTGCTGAAGAGAAATCCAAAATTCCATAATAAAATCCACAGTTGTTTAAAAAATCAATATTTAAAAAAATAAACCCCCAAAAAAATGGAAAAATTCAGTTGTATAAAAAGTAATCCATCAGCAATAGGTCCACCAACGATAAACCATAAAGAACCCGAAAAAAAGATTTAAAAAAAGAAACGCTCCAGGAAAACTCGTAAAATTAAGGAAGTGTAAAATAATAATTAGTTTACTAAAACTAATACACATTCCCTTAAAAAAAAAACGCATTCTTCTCCCCACGATAACTTCCTATCGACAAAAACCTATTAGGAAATAAAACAATCCCTCCCGCACAAAAACGCATATACACTATATAATATTACAAATAAATACAGTACTAACAACAGACTTTAAACATAATTACACATATCTATCAAACTCTAACACAGACCGTTTAACAAACCAACCGCATTTCGCACACTTCTAATTTAAACATACAACTCACCTAAAATTACAAAACCTAACACTACATACACTATATAGTACTACACTACCTTCAAATTACACTTATATTTAAGTTAAATTAAAGAAAATTAAACTTACCTTAACCGATGCGACGCAGCTTCCAATTGCGAGCTTCTCCCCTCACAAATGACCTAAAACAAAACCGATAGCCTACAAAATACAACTTTAGTTTAAAAATGGCTGCCTTAAATAATAAAGATTTTTCATTTTCATTATTACAAGTGTTATATATTACAAATGCCTTACTGGAAATGTTTGAAAAATACTACAAAATATTACTAAATTATAAAAAAAAATTGACATATTATGTGTCATGTAAAATTAGATTTATAAATATTATGAGAAAATTTGCATTTATTATTATAATTAAAAAATATACATGTAATGTGCAATGTATATTTAAAAATGTTAATATGTTTTACTAATATGAAGAAAATATAAAAATGTTATAAAAAATATTTGTGTTTACAAAATAACTTATGTACTAATTAATATTATTTATATAAAGAATATAAATAATATTACCAAAAATAAAACACGATATGTTAAAAAATACAAACAATTATAAATATGTTTACAATTATTTTTTTGTTAAAATACATATATTATTAATAATATTCACTATATGTATGAATGTAAAAAATATGTATAACATACAAAATTTATGTATCTACTGTTACCCAAAACATTATATGTTTTAAATATTGTACAAAAAGTGATTAATAACTACTTATTTGTTTTTCCAAAAATATACAACTGAATAATGTAATAAAAGAACAATTTGTAATACTATTTTTTCACAAATGTTATATCTAAATATATAAATATCTACAAAATATATAATGTGTAAACAATTAACAAAATGTATATTTTTCCTGGTTAGAACAATAGAAATTAAATATACTTAAAAAAATAAAATGCTTTTTCAAATTTTTTATTATCTATGTTTCATTATAAATAAAAATATAAATAAAATATAAAGATGTTTCTGTGTTTTTTTACATGTTATGAAATATTGTATCTATAATAAAATATTTATATTGTATCAATGTACTTTAAAAACTATTGTATTTGGTCAAACATTTATAACTATATCTTTATCCTTACACCATAATATATTTTTATTTCTTCACTATTCCCACTATAAACTACATTAACTCAGGGAAGGTGCTAAATAGCAAACATTATAATTTACTACTCCCACTTCAATTTATATTAAGTCAGGGAAGATGCTGGACACTAACCTTATATAATTTACTATAATAACTCAGGGAAGGTTCTGGACACTAAACATATATAATTTACTATTCCCACTCCAATTTATAATAACTCAGGGAAGGCGTTGGACACTAACCATACATAATTTACTACTCCAACTCCAAACTACATTAAATCAGGGAAGTTGCTGGACACTAACCATATATAATTCACTATTCCCACTCCAAACTACATTAAATCAGGAAAGGTGCTGGACACTAAACATATATAATTTACTATTCCCACTCCAAACTACATTAAATCAGGGAAGGCGCAGGACACTAACCATATATAATTTACTATTCCTACTCCAAGCTACATTAAATCAGGGAAGGCGCTGGACACTAACCATATATAATTTACTATTCCCACCCCAAACTACATTAAATCAGGGAAGGTGCTGGACACTAACCATATATAATTTACTATTCCCACTCCAAACTACATTAAATCAGGGAAGGTGCTGGACACTAAACATATATAATTTACTATTCCCACTCCAATTTATAATAACTCAGGGAAGGTTCTGGACACTAAACATCTATAATTTACTATTCCCACTCCAATTTATAATAACTCAGGGAAGGCGTTGGACACTAACCATACATAATTTACTATTCCAACTCCAAACTACACTAAATCAGGGAAGGTGCTGACACTAACCATATATAATTCACTATTCCCACTCCAAACTACATTAAATCAGGAAAGGTGCTGGACACTAAACATATATAATTTACTATTCCCACTCCAAACTACATTAAATCAGGGAAGGTGCTGGACACTAACCATATATAATTTACTATTCCCACTCCAATTTATAATAACTCAGGGAAGGTGCTGGACACTAAACATATATAATTCACTATTCCCACTCCAATTTCTAATAACTCAGGGAAGGCGTTGAACACTAACCATATATAATTTACTATTCCAACTCCAAACTACATTAAATCAGGGAAGGTGCTGGACACTAACCATATATAATTTACTATTGCCACTCCAAACTACATTAAATCAGGGAAAGTGCTGGACTCTAAACATATATAATTTACTATTCCCACTCCAATTTATAATAACTCAGGGAAGGTGCTGGACACTAAACATATATAATTTACTATTCCCACTCCAATTTATAATAACTCAGGGAAGGCGTTGGACACTAACCATATATAATTTACTATTCCAACTCCAAACTACATTAAATCAGGGAAGGTGCTGGACACTAAACATATATAATTTACTATTCCCACTCCAAGCTACATTAAATCAGGGAAGGTGCTGGACACTAACCATATATAATTTACTATTCCCACTCCAAACTACATTAAATTAGGGAAGGTGCTGGACACTAAACATATATAATTTACTATTCCCACTCCAATTTATAATAACTCAGGGAAGGCGTTGGACACTAACCATATATAATTTACTATTCCAACTCCAAACTACATTAAATCAGGGAAGGTGCTCGACACTAAACATATATAATTTACTATTCCCACTCCAAACTAAATTAAATCAGGGAAGATGCTAAACACTAAACATATATAATTTACTATTGCCACTCCAAACTACATTTAATCAGGGAAGGTGCTGGACACTAACCATATATAATTTACTATTGCCACTCCAAACTACATTAAATCAGGGAAGGCGCAGGACACTAACCATATATAATTTACTATTCCTACTCTAAGCTACATTAAATCAGGGAAGGCGCTGGACACTAACCATATATAATTTACTATTCCCACTCCAAACTACATTAAATCAGGTAAGGTGCTGGACACTAACCATATATAATTTACTATTCCCACTCCAAACTACATTAAATCAGGGAAGGTGCTGGACACTAAACATATCTAATTTACTATTCCCACTCCAATTTATAATAACTCAGGGAAGGTTCTGGACACTAAACATCTATAATTTACTATTCCCACTCCAATTTATAATAACTCAGGGAAGGCGTTGGACACTAACCATACATAATTTACTATTCCAACTCCAAACTACATTAAATCACGGAAGGTGCTAGACACTAGCCATATATAATTCACTATTCACACTCCAAACTACATTAAATCAGGAAAGGTGCTGGACACTAAACATATATAATTTACTATTCCCACTCCAAACTACATTAAATCAGGGAAGGTGCTGGACACTAACCATATATTATTTACTATTCCCACTCCAATTTATAATAACTCAGGGAAGGTGCTGGACACTAAACATATATAATTTACTATTCCCACTCCAATTTCTAATAACTCAGGGAAGGCGTTGAACACTAACCATATATAATTTACTATTCCAACTCCAAACTACATTAAATCAGGGAAGGTGCTGGACACTAACCATATATAATTTACTATTGCCACTCCAAACTACATTAAATCAGGGAAGGTGCTGGACACTAACCATATATAATTTACTATTCCCACTCCAAACTACATTAAATCAGGAAGGTGCTGGACACTAAACATATATAATTTACTATTCCCACTCCAAACTACATTAAATCAGGGAAGGTGCTCGACACTAAACATATATAATTTACTATTCCCACTCCAAACTACATTAAATCAGGAAGATGCTAAACACTAAACATATATAATTTACTATTCCCACTCCAAACTACATTTAGGGGCCGATTCCGATCTCGGCCGGTAGGGCTCCGAATAGGATTCGGCTTTACCGGATCCGATTCGGAGCCCTTTTTCCCGACCGAATCGTAAGCGGGTCCGGCCGAGCGAGTACGATGCGACTCGCCGACCGACTCGTCCGGGCGACCCGACCGCTCCGACCGACTCGTACTCCGGATCGTACCGCTCCGACCGACTCGCTCGGACCCGAATCGCACCGCGCAATGGAGACGTTTTCCGGCCGGGTAAGTACGATGCGCACCTCGACCGCTCCGACCGACTCGCGCCGTCCGACTCGAACCTCGCTGTCGGAGCCGTACTTTGGGGGTCCGTGTCGGACCCCCTGTACGCGCACCCGTGCGAGGCGCACACAGGGGGGACCCATGGGTCCCCCTACCTGTGCGTGTACGCCGCGAGCGGCCCGCGGCGTACTCGCTGTAGGGGCGCCCTTGTCCGCCTCGCACCCATTGAGGCAATGGGAGCCGCGCACGCGTTGTACGACCGGCTCCCATTGAGTTCAATGGGAGTCCGACCGACTCGTGTCCGGTGGCATACGAATGCATCGGACTCGTTCGGTCGGACTGCACGGGTCCGATTCGGTCGGAAATCTCTCCGGGTCCGGCTCGGTCGGAGAGATTTCCGGCCCGAATCGGAATCGACCCCTTAATCAGGGAAGGCGCTGGACACTAACCATCCCACTCCAAACTACATTAAATCAGGGAAGGTGCTGGACACTAACCATATATAATTTACTATTCCCACTCCAAACTACATTAAGGGCCTGATTCCGATCTCGCTTGGAAATCCCTCCGTACGACTCGGATCCGGAGGGCTTTCCGAGCGAGACGTGCTCCGGGAGTCCGAACGAGCGAGTACGATGCAGCCATATGCTTACAGACTCAGTTCGCTCGGACTCCCATTGAACACTTGGGATCCTGTGTACAGATGCGTACACAGGCTCCCATAAGAGAAAAGGGGTGGGTGGGTAAAAGCGTACACCCTGTGGCGGGCACCCCATGTTGCCCGCCACACTGTGCATGCTTGCATCGGGGGGACCCATGGGCACCCCCCGTGATAGATTCAGAGGGCCCCAGGTGAAGGGGGCCTGGTACGGCCCCCTGAAGTACGCTTCCGACAGCCGTTTCGTCATACTGGGACCGAGGCGAAGCGGCTGTCCGAATCGTGCATAGTACTCACTCGGTCGGAAATCGGTTCCATTGCGTGGCACGATTCGTCTACAAACAAGACGTACGGAGCGGTTCGGGTCCGGAAACGATTCTGTTGGCGCTTACGCGTCCTTTGCATCGTACTTTGGGGTCCATTACGATGGCGGGCGGACAAAGTCCGCCCGCCACCGCAATGGAGACAGGGACCGACCACCGAAGTTGCGGCGGTCCCGCCTTGAGCATTAGGATGCGCCCGCCACACTGGCGGGTGCATCGTGGCCCTTTTCCATTGTGGGTGGATCTGCTGGCTGCAGACCCACTCGCAATGAAAATGGACTGTGCACGGCATTGACATGCACTACATGGAGGCACCACGTGGTGCCTGCCACGTAGTGCATGGCAATGAGGGGGGGTATCATAGGTACCCCCCATGTGCACCCCCCACCCCCCCTTCACCCTGGGGGCCCGCAACGGGCCCCCACAGGCAAGGACCGCATGCCTTTCCATGGCGGCAACGACGCCATGGAAGGGTGAAAGACCGCCAGCATCATGATATGGATGGCGGTGTCTTGCAGACACTGCCACCATATCATGCCCTTTTTCCACCCGGGCGACGAGTCGACCGGCGGACAAGCGGCGGACGGTCTTTCCGTCCGCCGCGGACCCCCCAGCCATCCTAATGTGGCGGGGGGTCATTCGTGGCAGGATGGCGGGTGGATCGCCCCCGCCGGGCCAGCGGTGGCTACCGCCGCCCCGGCGGGGGCAATCCGCCCGCCATCCCAATAGGCCCCTTAGTCGTTCAGACTTGTGTGAGATTCGGTCGTGAACAAGGGCTACGAATCGGATCCGGTAAAGCCAAATACGATTCGGAGGCCTTCCGAGCGAGATCGGAATCAGGCCCTAAATCGGTGAAGGCGCTGGACACTAACCGTATATAATTTACTATTCCCACTCCAAACTACATTAAATCAGGGAAGGTGCTGGACACAAAACATATATAAATTACTATTCCCACTCCAAAATACATAAAATCATGGAAAGTGCTGTACACTAAACATATATAATATACTATTCCTAATAGCAATTATATTAACTCTTGTAAGATACTACAGACTAAACATATGTATTTTACTATAATTAAATATACATTGCATAGTAATTTTTTTTAAAACATATATGTTACAATATATGAGACATATAAATATTAATATCCAATTTTTTTTTTTTTAATTGTTAACATTTTACCAAATACAAAATTACAACCAATTAATTACAAAATAATTACTCTCATTAATAAATTAAAATTGTTAAATAAATATAAAATTTAAATTTAACAAAATTACATTTTAATGACTTTAAACATACTCAACTTCAACCACTATAAACACAACATCCCAGTACTCCAATAATTAAATTACAAAAATAAATCATACATATTTTTAAATTATGATCAATTAATTTTAAAAACACTCACCACCCTTAAACACAATAAACGCCATATTACACTCATAAATTTATTTATATATATTTTTTTTTTAATTTCAATTTTTTTTCTAGATTTTGAAAATTTAGTAACAAAAAAATACCCACCCTTATCTCCTATTAACACAAAATCCCGCTCATAAAAAAATTATGAAATTAAATTTCAATTTTAGAATATTTTTGAAATTTCTAAAAAAGATTTAAAACACTCCCCAACCTTATCCCCTATAAAGCCAACATCCGGCACCTGAAAAATAAATTTATAATTTCATATAAAAAAATTAAATTTTTTTAAATTTAAAATTCAAATTTTTAAAACACTACCCACCCTTATCCCCTATAAACCCAAGATCCCGCTCCTAAAAAATATTACAATTTCTTTCACAAAAATTAAAATTTTTAAATAATTTAAATTTCAAATTTTAAAAACACTTCCCACCCTTATCCCTATTAACCCAACATTGCGCCCTAAAAAAATATTATACATTCAATTTAAATTTTTAAATAAATTTTACATTTTTCCCCAATTGTTTTAAAACACTTCCCACCCTTATCTCCTGTAAACCCAACATCCCGCTCCTAAAAATTATTATATCATTTACAAACATTTTACAAAATAAAAAAAATAGTAAAACGATATATTTTACTGACGATATTTTAACAATTGATATTTTTTACAACGATATTTATTACAACACAAAAAATCGATATTATATACATAGATATTTTTTACATAGATATTTTATACTAACGATATTTTTAACTCGATATTATGTCAAAACGATAATAAATACTCGATATTCTGACTACTTACCTATCCAGTAGCCCTGGTTCCCTTTGAATGCGGGGTGGGTGTCCCAGGTTCTCTTAAGGTAGCTGTGATCCCTGGCATGCCTATGGATTGTCTGTTAGGAAATCATCTGGAGCACAGTAGCTGGAAAGAAATGGAGCTTAGATCTCAACTGGAGATGTTAGGGTTGCCTGAGTGGGTATGCTTGACTACAGGGTCCATGGTTGCCCAATAAGGGAGTCAAGGAAGCCTGGAAAAATGGCCCAGGCAGCTGCCATGAAAGGGAAGGGCAGACAGTGTGAGAAACCAGGCCCTAAAACTCCCATGGTCCAGGTTGAATATGCGCCTGAGGAGGCCACCCAGAGCCTACTGGGGAGGATGCTGCTGCCCTGGGATACCTGCTGGATGTCAAGTTGAGGGTGGTCTCATCAGGGAGAAGTTCTGAAAAGCACAGAATTAGTAGTCTTTTCTGGAGGGCTTGAGGCAGCAATCTGGGGCCCAGGCAGCTGGTGACGCCTCTGTAGATCCCCTGATCTATTGGGAGAATGACCTCCTATATAGTGAGCCTGAGGCCCGTGAGCCTGGGACAAACCGTGTGTTGATGGTTCCCCAGTGCTACAGGGCCCTTCTACTGGGGCTGGCTCATGACATACCCTTAGCCCGACATCTAGGGCAGGACAAGACCTTTGCCAGGTTTGTCACCGCACTACTATTAGCCCCGGATGAAGACAGCCTCAGATGCATTCTTCAGATTATGTCCCACCTGCCAGGCCAGTGGGGAAACAGGGAAAAAGCTCAAGGATCCTCTGGTTTTCTTAGCTGTCTGCACCCCTTTTAAAAGGAAGGGCATCCACATTGTTGGGGCACTGGACCCCAAATTGCCTTAGGCAACAGGTTTATCCTAGTTATTGTGGACCATGTCACCAGCTACCCAGAGGCCTTAACTCTGAGATCTGTGACTTCTCCTTAAGTCTAGGCAGTGAACTCTGCTCCGCTCGGGGAGTTTGTGGAGTTTTCTGAACTCCGCGTTACGCGGAGTTCCAAAAAACTCCGCTCCGCATAGCGGAGCAAAGATTTTTTCCTCGCTCGCGTTCATCAACATCAAGTTGGCGAGCATGAGCAAGGAAAATCTACCTCCCGGCAAGATTTTTCCTCGTTCGCGATCGTCAACATCAAGTTGGCGAGCATGGGGAAATCAACCTCCAGGCGTGATTTCTCAACGCGGGCAGTCATATTTCTCATTGCGAGTGGTCGCGTATGCTCGTGACCGCTCGCGTTGTGAAACCGTCCGTTCGCGTTGAGAAAAATCTACTCGAGCGGCAGAAAGGAAGCAGCACCCGCTTGCGCTGTGCATGGTGCCATTCACGATGATTGCACAGTGCGGACAAGCACCTGGCACTGAAAATCACCGCGAACGGCATTTATCTACCAAACTCCGTGAACTCCGCCTAGGCTTACTTCTCCTGCAGTGGATAGAGGCCCTGATGGGGATTTTACTTAAGGGGAGTTCCCCAAGTAAGTGGTGTCTGACAGGGGCACCAACTTCATGTCTGCCTACATGATGTCCATGTGGGATGGGTGTGGGGTAACCTACAAGTTCTCCACATCCTATCACCCTCAGACAAATGGTCTTGGTGAAAGCTTCAACAAGTCCTTTAAAAGCATGATTATGGGCCTACCTGAGCCCATGAGGCAGCAGTGGAATGTCCTCTTACGATGCCTGCTCTTTGCCTACACGGAGGTACCACAGAAGGGGTTTAGCCCATTTGAGCTCCTCTATGTTCACCCTGTTAGAGGACCTCTCAGTCTGGTGAAGGAGGGCTGTGAGCAAGTGCCCAGGAAGCCTCTCTCACTAACCAGATGCAGAAATTCTTGAAGAAGGCTTCTGAGAACCTAGAAGCCAGACAGGAGGCCATGAAACTCTGGCACGATCAGAAGGCCACTTTGGTAGCGTTTCAGCCTGTCAGACAGTGTGAGTAATGGAGCCAGTGGAGCCCAATACCCTCTAAGACCATTGGTAAGGGCCTTATGAGGTGAAGGAGAGGAAGGGGGAGGTCACCTACCTGGTAGACCTCAAGACCCCCAGAAACCCCTTAAGGGTATTCCATGTAAATCATCTCAAACTACACTATGAAAGTTCTGAAGTCACCATGCTCCTGGTGACAGATGATGGGGTGGAAGAGGAGATTGAACCTCTCTCAACCTCCTATCCTGCAAGGATCAAGATGGGTTTGGGGAGGGCATCAAACTTTTCCCCATCCTGACCCCAGAACAACAGAAGTACTGTTGCCAGTTGTTGGGGCAGGTGGTGTCTGTGTTGTCCCTCATGCCTGGGCTCACACACTGTGTACCCAGCATGACATAGATAATGGAGTCAGTATGCCTGTGAAAAATAAAAGTTATAGGTTGTCAGACAAGGCAAAGGCTAGCATTATTAAGGAGGAAACTCCAAAAATGCTTTCATTAGGGGTGATTGAGCACTCTAGTAGTCCCTGGTCCAACCGAGTGGTGCTGGAACCCAAAGACACCTCACTGGGTGCTACCCCAGAACTCAGGTTCTGTGTGGATTATAGAGGGCTCAACTCAGTCACCAAGACTGATGCTCACCCCATCCCGAGCTGATGAGGTCATTGACAGGCTGGGAGCTACCAGGTTCTTGAGTGCCTTTGATCTTATATCAGGGTACTGGCATATTGCCCTGACTGAGGGGGCAAAAGAGAGATCAGCATTCTGTACCCCAGAGGGCCATTTTCAATTCAGGGTGATGCCCTTTGTACTAAAGAATGCCCTTGCCACCTTCCAGAGGTAGGTAAACAGGGACCCGGCCAGGATGGAGTTCTTCAGTACTGCCTACCTGAATGGCATAGCTGTTTAAAGTAGCACTGGGGGGGGGGCTGTGCCACCTTCAGAAGGCCCTGCAGCATGGAGATTGGACTATTAAGGCCAGCATGTGCCAGTTAGGGCTGGGAACTGTGGTGTATCTGGAACACCTAGTGGGTGGAGGCAAGGTCGGCCTCTCCAGGCCAAGATTGAGACTATCCTGCCCTGGGAATCCCCCAAAAGCTCAGAGAGAAGTGAGTGCCTTCCTGGGCCTCACTGGATGTTATGTGACATTTCTCAAGGGATATCGCACCATACTTGCCTGCTTGACTGAGGTGGCTTCCAAGAAGCAGCCCAAGAATGTGTTCTGGACAGAGGCCTCCCAGAAAGCCTTTGACACCCTCAAGGAAGCCATGTGTACCGCACCTGTACTCAAGGCACCTGACTTCTCCCAAGAATTTATAGTGCAGACTGACATTTCAGAATTAGACATAGGGGCTCTACTGTCACTGTTAAATGAAGAGGGCCTAGAACAACCGGTAGACTTCATCAGTAGGAGGTTACTTCCCAGAGCACAAATATGGAGTGCTATTGAGAAAGAGGCTTTTGCTTGGGTCTGGGCACTGAAGAAGTTAAGACCATGAAACACACAAAAGGTGATGAGTGGCTGCTTGCAATAGGTCTAACCACTGGCAATTGCTCGGGGTAGCACTCCAACCCATTGCTCTTTTGTTCACCATGCCACCTCAGTTTGGACCCAGCGGTATGAAAATCAGTCTTGGCCCTACTCCTCATGGGAACAGCCCAGCCTGAACTGCCAAGCCTTGTCCTTCCTGAACCAGAACACAAGCAACCCAGGACTTGTTTTGCCATAGTTATGGGCTCATCAGCCGGGTACAACTTGGTTCCAGTGACACAGTTATCATGAGAGCCAGGTCTGGGTATACCCATGCCACTTAGGGTGGTACATGAAACACACAAAAGATGATGGCAGGCAGCTTGCAATAAGTCTAACCACTGGCAATAGCTCTGGTAGCACTCCAACCCATCGTCCTAAGTGGCATGGGTGTGCCCAGACTTGGGCTAGCTGTTTGGCCAGAGCATATGAGACCCGTACCTGGACCCAGCCTGAGTGAGTCCTGACCCTCCAACTGTGCCCCTACAATATTGAACCCTTTAAAGTGGTGCTAAAGTTGCCAGATAGCCCAAATCCAAAACTTGCCACTGGCCACAAAATTTTCAGGGAAAAAAGTGTTCTGAGAACCGAGAGGAGACGTACCTGCTCTCCAGTCGGCCCAAGGTGCATCACACGTCAGCCTGACTTCGCGTTAACTCCCACTACGTTCTTCTCTCTAACAGCAAATCCTGTTAAGCGGCTCATCACAGAAGGGGTATCTGGGCTCGTTGAGCCCTCATCAGCCGCAGCCTGCAGCTTTACCTCCTGGAAGTATTTCCAAAAAAGTGACAAAGTCCAAACGTAGAAATCTTCACTGCGACTTAGTCCAGCGGCTCCTCGATGACAACACCTCTTACTGGGACAACGCCGGCTGCCTTGCCACACCGAACTTCACCTTCTCTGACATTTTTTTCTCAAAAATTTCTTCTAATCCCAAAGATAAGCAGAGACCGAACCCAATCCACTTTGTGTATCCGTACCACGCTCTATCGCCAGCAGCCATACCTCAAGTTTGCCCCAGTCACGCACGACTAGTTGTCCTCGGTTGGCAGTTTGATCCTTTAGGCACTATTTGTCACTTTAAAAATTCATAACTATGGGGCCTATTAGGATGGCGGGCGGGCCTGAGTCCGCCCGCCATCCTCGCGGTGTTGGGACCGGCCGCCAGACATGCGGCGGTCCCGCACCGCGAATTTGGATGCGACCGCCACCTTGGCGGTCGCATTCCGCATTTTAACATTGCGGTGGGTGCTGCTTACAGCAGCACCCGCCGCAATGTCAAAAATGCACGCCTGGCATTTCCCTGCACCACGTGCACGCGGTGCCTGCCACTTGGTGCAGGGAACTGCAGGAGGGTACAATGGGTACCCCCAAGTGCACCCTGTCCAATGGGGCCCGCAACGGGCCCCCAAAGCCAATCCCCGCCAGCCCTTCCAAGGCGGCATCACCGCCATGGAAGGGCCTGTTTGACACCCACATCGTAATATGGCCTGCGGTGCCTGCTGGGCACCGCCACCATATTACTGGCCCAGCACCGCCCGGCCGGCAATCGGAACGATTGCTGACCGGCGGTAAAGCGGCGGGTGGACTTTGCGTCCGCCGCGATACCCCCCGCCATCATAATATGGTGGGGGTATTTCACGTTACGATGGCGTAACGGTCGGCACCGCCGGCTCAGCGGTGGCGAACGTCACGCCATCGTAATGAGCCCCTATGTTTCTACTGAGCCAGTGGAGAGAGGAAAGTGAAGAGAAAATAGAATTCGTTTTTTTAAGATAAAGAGTAAATTTTGCCACTGAGTTTTTGAAGAATTACTATTTTTGTGTTGCTTTACCGTGGTTATTCATGCAGTGGAGGCTGGTGAACTTTGAAAGAGGTGGGGTGTACATATGTACCTGGAATTGGGGCAAGCAAGCAAGGCTGAACTCTACAAGAGGGTTCAGGGAGGGTCTATCCTGGAAGATCATTTTGAAAAAAACAAGGTCAAATGCAGTATTTTACTGTATGTTTTATATGTAAATTGGCTAAAAATGTAAAGCTGCTGAATGAAATAGTCCAGGTTTTTGTATGGTGTGCCAAGCAAGTGCAACTCCCTGTCAGCTCAACTTCCCCAAGACAATTGTGAAAAAGTGGTGACAAAATAGTAGCGTTTCCATCACACTTTTCCTTAAAAAGTGGGTAAAGTGCTGTATGTACTACAGGGAGTAAACAAATGGCTGTGCCACATCACATGACCCATCATTTATCAAAATGGACATTTTTGCATCTTGCTTTTTCCCAATGGGAATGTGAGTCATATGTATGCTTGGAAAGACTGAGCCAGAACAGCTGGAGCTAGCACTCCTTGAAGCACACCATGAAGTCAACAGCAACAAAAATGCAGGCAAATTGACATAGTCCCAGTATAGCAATAAAACAAAATACAATAATAGTAACATTAGTCAGCAATGTGCAGTGGAATGCATTTTCAGCTATTGTTGGAAGACACCCAAGGTTCACAAACATCCTCAAAATAATTATCGGTGTTCAAGAGGCTGTCAGTGGTGACAGAAATAGTGGCCAGTGCCACCCACCTGCAAACGAACTCAGACCTATACAGTGTTTTTACCAGCCTTTCTTGCTGTTTAACCATGCCAACGTTGGAGGTCGAAGCATAGGTTTGTATATAGTGTCCATATGGTTATAATGGCATCAAGCAGGATCAGAAAGTGGGAAGACTGGTTGGATCCTCTCTTGGTTGATACCAATGGGTTTATGTGGGTGTAAGAATGCGAGAAGTGAGAGGTAACTGGTGCTCACTAAAGAACTCCAATACCTTAGGGCAGACTGTGCGTACTATAAAAACTGCAGAAAAATGCACACAGATATTAAAATCGGTATTAACATAAAAAAGAGACAAATAGATCCCCATTTAGTGGCTGCTTTGTACATAGTGAAATGAGAAAAACTGGATAAATCACAGCTTCTCGTCCTAAATTGTGTGATCTTAGGCACAATTTAATTTTACCAAACTCCTTTCTCTTCACTATCACATATGAAAGCACTTTGAAATATGTGAATTCAGAATACCAGCTGTACAGAAACCTTTTATTTGATTTTATAGACTACAATATTTGTCTATAATAATCTGTGCCATGTAAAGTTTACATGACAGCTGCCTTACCTTAGGTCACGAACGGCTCATGTTTTAGAACTATCACTTTCAATAAGTAATTCTCAGTGCAGTGCTATAATGCAGCGTATTAATAATGCCCAAGCTTTCATATGTTAAAGAAATCCAATTGTTTTAATTTTGAGGACACTTTATTATATTTACATAATGTTTGTTGGATGATTGACAAAGCAATCATATTCAGGTCTTGTCTAAAAATGAATAAACATGCACTGACTGCATCACGTTTGTTTTTCTTCCATTAACAGAGACCTACAGACTTGTAAATCCACTCACAGGCATATTCTCAGACATACACCATGCCCGCAATGAAGCATACATATTTACATAGAAACACTTGCATGCACACATTCAGAAACCCACACATTCTAGTATTCAAACTTTCCTTATCTGACGCGCTCCGAGCTGCAGCTCCTGCTTGGCTGGTCCTGAAAATCATTAATTCCATCCTCTTGCTTTGAAGCTCTGGAAGTCGAAACCACAGCTTCTGCTTTTTTAATTCATATGCTCGAGCCTCTGCCCCATTAGAAGCCAGGATAGGGTTGGAGGCCGACCCTCCTTCTCTAACTTGGCTTCTGGTAGAGCATATGAGAGTATGATAGAGAAGCCCTTTCCCCACAAAGCTCCATTAGCTGGCATGCTGCACAGCCCCAGGCTTGTAAAGAATGTCAGCTATGGAATGTGAATGCATGGGGTCAGCTTGTAAGAGCCAAAGCCCTCATGTATGCACAACACCACTGAGCACCATGGAACCCCCTCTGATGCTAACATGATGCAGCTCTTTACATAAAAACAAAAAATTGATATACGATGATTTGATTTCATGTCAAAGCTGGAAAACATCTAGCAAATATTGAAGGAGGTGGGGCACCGCCCTGCGTACCCTATTGGCGAGCCGCCGCTGAATCCATAAATAATGCATTGCAATAGTCCAATCTGGCAGAGTTAAAATCATTCAGAATTAAGAGATGTTTGCCTGCCCTCCTGCAAATCTCTTACCACGGTCACAGGGGTTCCTGTCAATTGATTGAAAGTTTGATGGATGGCTCCATCAACATGATGGAGCTGTAGGGAAAACATTCAATATTTTGTTATTTTCAAAATAACCCCCTCACAATGGGAGATCTCTCCCACAGCATAGGGGTCACTTACAAATGTTCACTGTCCCTTACTGCCAGGGTTTTCCTGGCAGTGACGGATAGTGAAAACTGGAAATTTGACCATCCAATTTAAATCGGGAGGATTGTCAAATGGCCAAACGTCCGATTGTCCTTACTCTGTCAGGCCGTTGGAGGTGTATGTCAGGGGCAGAGACTTAGGGGCCGATTCCGATCTCGGTCGAAGGCGCACCCAATACTATTCGGTCGGGAAAAAGCCATGCGAAAGCCAGTTTCCCGACCGATCCGTACAGCACACCGAACGAGCAAGTACGATGCGCACAACAGCAAAAATTCCCGGCCGAGCCGTACTCACCCAAACCAGGTCCTGTTCTCCGACCGAGGCGAATCCGGAAACGCCGAATCGAGTCGCACGGAAGGGAAAATGCAGCCCCGTCCGGCCGGACAAGTACGATGCGCTTTCCGTACGCGCCGAACCCGTCGCTACGCACGGCACGTCAAAGCATCCGGGAGAGGCGCACATAAGCTCCGAATCGCGCCACAACACGATCCACGGCTACGAGACGAACACAGCACAGACGAGGACGACGCGAAGCGACGAGGACGAAGCGAAGCGACGAGGACGAAGCCAAGCGACGAGGACGACGCGAAGCAACGAGAAGGACGAACGACACGAACCAACCATGAATCCCTTCGTCCCGATCATACCAATATTCTACATCTACTACCGGAACAGGCACGGACGCGTACGGCGCAGAAGGTAAGTCAGACACCAACCACAAAACACATACAACACGTACACGACACATCACACACATACACTGGGAATCTGAATATACTTACACCAGCAACAGCAGCACCATAGGGGCGGGATGCCCATCACCAATGCCACATATGCACACAGGGGCCTGAATGCGCGCCACCACCCCAACCCAGGGGGGCTGGATGCCTACCACTACTACCACCCTTAGCCAGGGGGCAGGATGCCTACCACTACTACCACCCTCACCCACGGGGGGCAGGATGCCTACCACTACTACCACCCTTAGCCAGGGGGCAGGATGCCCACCACTACTACCACCCTCACCCAGGGGGGCAGGATGCCTACCACTACTACCACCCTTAGCCAGGGGGCAGGATGCCCACCACTACTACCACCCTCACCCAGGGGGGCAGGATGCCCACCACTACTACCACCCTCACCCACGGGGGCAGGATGCCTACCACTACTACCACCCTTAGCCAGGGGGGCAGGATGCCCACCACTACTACCACCCTCACCCAGGGGGGCAGGATGCCCACCACTACTACCACCCTTAGCCAGGGGGCAGGATGCCTACCACTACTACCACCCTTAGCCAGGGGGCAGGATGCCTACCACTACTACCACCCTTAGCCAGGGGGCAGGATGCCTACCACTACTACCACCCTCACCCACGGGGGCAGGATGCCTACCACTACTACCACCCTCACCCAGGGGGGCAGGATGCCCACCACTACTACCACCCTTAGCCAGGGGGCAGGATGCCTACCACTACTACCACCCTCACCCACGGGGGCAGGATGCCTACCACTACTACCACCCTCACCCAGGGGGGCAGGATGCCCACCACTACTACCACCCTTAGCCAGGGGGCAGGATGCCCACCACTACTACCACCCTCACCCAGGGGGCAGGATGCCCACCACTACTACCACCCTTAGCCAGGGGGCTGGATGCCTACCACTACTACCACCCTTAGCCAGGGGGCAGTATGCCTACCACTACTACCACCCTCACCCACGGGGGCAGGATGCCTACCACTACTACCACCCTTAGCCAGGGGGCAGGATGCCTACCACTACTACCACCCTCACCCACGGGGGCAGGATGCCTACCACTACTGCCACCCTTAGCCAGGGTGGCAGGATGCCTACCACTACTACCACCCTTAGCCAGGGGGCAGGATGCCTACCACTACTACCACCCTTAGCCAGGGGGCAGGATGCCCACCACTACTACCACCCTCACCCAGGGGGGCAGGATGCCCACCACTACTACCACCCTTAGCCAGGGGGCTGGATGCCTACCACTACTACCACCCTTAGCCAGGGGGCAGGATGCCCACCACTACTACCACCCTCACCCAGGGGGGCAGGATGCCCACCACTACTACCACCCTTAGCCAGGGGGCTGGATGCCTACCACTACTACCACCCTTAGCCAGGGGGCAGTATGCCTACCACTACTACCACCCTCACCCACGGGGGGCAGGATGCCTACCACTACTACCACCCTTAGCCAGGGGGCAGGATGCCTACCACTACTACCACCCTCACCCACGGGGGGCAGGATGCCTACCACTACTACCACCCTTAGCCAGGGTGGCAGGATGCCTACCACTACTACCACCCTTAGCCAGGGGGCAGGATGCCCACCACTACTACCACCCTCACCCAGGGGGGCAGGATGCCCACCACTACTACCACCCTTAGCCAGGGGGCTGGATGCCTACCACTACTACCACCCTTAGCCAGGGTGGCAGGATGCCTACCACTACTACCACCCTTAGCCAGGGGGCAGGATGCCTACCACTACTACCACCCTTAGCCAGGGGGCAGGATGCCTACCACTACTACCACCCTTAGCCAGGGGGGCAGGATGCCCACCACTACTACCACCCTCACCCAGGGGGGCAGGATGCCCACCGCTACTACCACCCTTAGCCAGGGGGCTGGATGCCTACCACTACTACCACCCTTAGCCAGGGGGCAGGATGCCTACCACTACTACCACCCTTAGCCAGGGGGCAGGATGCCTACCACTACTACCACCCTTAGCCAGGGGGCAGGATGCCCACCACTACTACCACCCTCACCCAGGGGGGCAGGATGCCCACCACTACTACCACCCTCACCCAGGGGGGCAGGATGCCCACCACTACTACCACCCTTAGCCAGGGGGCAGGATGCCTACCACTACTACCACCCTCACCCACGGGGGCAGGATGCCTACCACTACTACCACCCTCACCCAGGGGGGCAGGATGCCCACCACTACTACCACCCTTAGCCAGGGGGCAGGATGCCTACCACTACTACCACCCTCACCCAGGGGGGCAGGATGCCCACCACTACTACCACCCTTAGCCAGGGGGCAGGATGCCTACCACTACTACCACCCTCACCCAGGGGGGCAGGATGCCCACCACTACTACCACCCTTAGCCAGGGGGCAGGATGCCCACCACTACTACCACCCTCATCCAGGGGGCAGGATGCCCACCACTACTACCACCCTCAGCCAGGGGGGCTGGATGCCTACCACTACTACCACCCTTAGCCAGGGGGCAGGATGCCTACCACTACTACCACCCTCACCCAGGGGGGCAGGATGCCCACCACTACTACCACCCTCACCCACGGGGGGCAGGATGCCTACCACTACTACCACCCTCACCCAGGGGGGGCAGGATGCCCACCACTACTACCACCCTTAGCCAGGGGGGCAGGATGCCCACCACTACTACCACCCTCATCCAGGGGGGGCAGGATGCCTACCACTACTACCACCCTTAGCCAGGGGGGCTGGATGCCTACCACTACTACCACCCTTAGCCAGGGGGCAGGATGCCTACCACTACTACCACCCTCACCCAGGGGGGCAGGATGCCCACCACTACTACCACCCTTAGCCAGGGGGCAGGAAGCCTACCACTACTACCACCCTTAGCCAGGGGGCTGGATGCCTACCACTACTACCACCCCCACTCATAGGATGGACAATGCATGACACAACAAGCACACCACAACCTAGGGAATGCAAGATTAAGACATCCCACCACCACCATGACAAGCGTGTGAGCAGGCTGTGTCAAATGCCTACAACACCGAACATGACTTTGAACATACAATGTGACCCCCTAGCACATGTGCCACACATATATGTGTGTGGCACCCACAATGCAAGCAGCCCATGACCATTGTGGCAATGGGGCCTAAACCCCCATCATCACAGTGACCAAAAGGCAAGTGTGGGGTCCATAGCTGAAGCACATTTTGACCATTGTGGCAATGGGGTCTAAACCCCCATCATCACAGTGACCAAAAGGCAAGTGTGGGGTCCATAGCTGAAGCACATTTTGACCATTGTGGCAATGGGGTCTAAACCCCCATCATCACAGTGACCAAAAGGCAAGTGTGGGGTCCATAGCTGAAGCACATTTTGACCATTGTGGCAATGGGGTCTAAACCCCCATCATCACAGTGACCAAAAGGCAAGTGTGGGGTCCATAGCTGAAGCACATTTTGACCATTGTGGCAATGGGGTCTAAACCCCCATCATCACAGTGACCAAAAGGTAAGTGTGGGGTCCATAGCTGAAGCACATTTTGACCATTGTGGCAATGGGGTCTACACCCTCATCATCACAGTGACCAAAAGGTAATTGTTGACAAAGAAAGAGCTGCAACTGCCAAACTGCATGGATCATTCCTGGTCACAGAACCAAAAACTCATCTGTGGCAAAGTAGTGTATGTGTCCCATTGCAACATAAATTGGGGGAGCCAAATACTGCAGTGCAAATGAAACATTCCTTTGGCCATGTGCAGACAAACAACACCCATGGGGGCTGAGACCGTCAACAGTCATCAATGACACAATGACAGAAGTGACCATCAGAATGCAGAACCACATATTTGCACCAATGGGCACACAAATGCAGATACCCTGTGGAGACAGCAGATGTGAGGTGAACAGATACCATACCATGGCAGCAATGGGACACACAAACCATGATCACTGTGCTGACCGATGACCTAGGAGTCCCAGGGACAGCAGGGGAAACACACCAAACAACATACAGCCAATGGCACACCCAAGATATGCCAATGCAGTGGTGCAGATGCACAAACACAAACAGGCAGACCAACACTGTCATCATACACAGCAGGTGAGGGGTGGGGGTGCCAGTGTCCCCAGGCAACAACACAACACATGAGGAGAGCTGAATACCAATCATACAGATGTGCATACACTGCCACACTAAGGTAACTCATGGATCCAAATCCCCTATGTGGGCAAGCAGGCATTGACAGGTGAGAGGGAGCACAAAACACACATGTCACACAGGCACGTAGGAACAACAACTGACACAGCAAGTCACAGACACACCACAGCACCACCCCCAGGGCCCCCACAATGTGGTGACCCTGGGCTGAATAAAAATACCACTGTGATGACAAAGCTAAATGTCGTTCACACTGTGAACCACAGTCAGGTGTCCTGAGCAACTAACTACCATCACACCTACACAAGCACAAATCAATCAGCATGGCCAGTAAGCCAAGGCCAACATGGAGGCAGGGGACTAGCCGGGCAACAACTCTCATCTGCACACACTCAAGACCACACCCTCGACCTCCAACAATGTGCAGCAGTGAAGTACACATGCACTGGTGACATTGCACATGCACCCATGACTATTCCAGGGTGGTGGGTGGGAACCAAGGTGTAGAAACACATCACACATGGACACTCAACAAGACTCCTGAATGTCTGACACACTGCACACTACGCTGTACATGGACATGACGGCAATACCACACCGACCAATGGGATCCCAGCCACAGTCACACACCAATGAAGAAGCCAAGGTCACCCACAAAGAACACACATAGACAACAACCAACATTGCAGCCCGGACCCTAAGGAGTGCCAGCAGTCACACACACAACGTGTCACAATCACTGAAAGATAACACAAACTGGAAATCACATGACAGGGGCAAACAACAAGTGCCAAAGGGAAACCTGACTGTGACCCATCTGCGTCAGCACACAAACTCTGCCCTGACAGCAAACACACCTATGGGTGACACCCTGATGACCAGTAATGTGCCATGCACCCACATCACAGAGAACACAGGGAGAAGACTTTGGGGGAACATAGCTCAAGTCAGCAAGCATCACAAACAGGTACAACACTAGGGATCACAGCATGCGCAGATGAATGAAAGTGAACACACAGACATGCACATACAACACACACCTTGGGCGCAGGCAATGTCACACGTGTACACACTGCCATGAGGGGACTCCACTCCTGTGTGAGGAAAGCTGTGCCATATGTTGCCTCAGTAGGGCCCCATCATGTCAGCTGAGCACTTGGTCACACAATCAACAATTAGCACCAAATGAGGGCTCCCATCACATCAGCCTGGTCATGGATGTGCCAACGGAATCATCAGCACAGATCCAACACACTTGTATAGCAATGTTGCACTGACTACACGGATGAGTCCCTCCCCATTGATGCCCAAACCTGCATGTCCACTGGAGATGGCAACACGGTCAGGGAAGTAGACAAATGCAACGATGGCAGGCACAACAGATGTGCAGGGGTGGAAGCCACAGATATGAAATTGCCAATGTAAGTAGGAAACCCATTGCCAAATACTGAACACATGACACCCTCAGATGCTGCTATTGATGACATGGATACACCACATGATAGGACACATTCCCCCTGGACCACATGGGTTCCTGCACAGTAACACTTCATAATCATGAGACCAGATATCACCATCACTGCAGCAAGGGCATGGTTAGCTGCACCAACAACATGTACATCTGAAGCATGAGCACTAGAGAAAAGAAAGTTGCTTTATTCAGCATATGTGTTGTTTGATAACGACGTCCAGAAGAAATTAGAGCAAAGGCCAATGGCCAGTCCATTGTCAAAGTTCAAACAGGGTGACACTGGCAGATGTCACCCTACGCATGCCTGCACAATACCAGGGACAATCCACTAGGAGGGGCAACCGGGGGGCAGGCCAGGCACCGCAGGGACAGGATCAGGGCTCACCAGGGGGAGTCAGGGAAGGGGTGGTGGGTGCTGGAGAGCCACTGACAACTGCAGTGGAGGTGTCTGACATGGTGTGTGCCGGCACAACTGGGGGGCATGACACAGATGTCGTGGGTGCCGGCACAACTGCAGTGGACCCTGCAGATGGGGTGGACAGGTCCGCCACTGCAGTGCCCAAGTCAGACAGGGCGGTAGTGGACTCCACTGCAGTGCCTACCTCCAGGGGAGGAGAATGGGGAACAGGCAAGGTGGGTTGGACAGAGGGGGAGGACACCCTCACCACATCAGTGGCACAGACAAGCGCAGCGGGGGGTGTGGTGCTGGGAGAGCAAGTGGCAGGGGGAGAAGGCCGGAGCATCTTGGGGATGGTATATCTGTGGGTGGGGGAACCTGGGGCAGGGTGTGGTGGGGGCACCTGTGCAGTGGGGGCCTGAGGGATGGAGGACGGAGACCTTGTGCCTGAGCTGCAGGGCGGTGGCGGGGTCTTGCTCTTAGCACTCCGGGGGACTTGCGGGTGGGGGCCTCAGTCCGTCTGCGCCTGGGGGAGGGTGTCCGGGGGCGAGGGGCACTCTGCTCCGTGTGGGTGGGCTTCCTCTTCCCCCGGGATGCTGGAGCAGCTTCATCGGTGGGGAAGAGGCCGAGGTCACAGAGGAAGAGCTGCTGTGACTTTGGGGTTGCAGGTGAGGCAAGGGAGGGTGCTTTGGAGGGAGAGGGAACTGAGGACTGCGCAGTGCATGTGGATGCGTGTGTGTGTTCCAGGGCCCCATCCCCTGTGAGTCTGGCTTCAGTCCCCTGAATGTGCGTGCGTGTGCGTTTTGTCATTGGCGTGTGTGTCAGTGTGCTGGATGTGTGTGTGCTGGTGTGTGCCTGTGCCAGTGTGTGTGTGCCTGGGATGGGTAAGGTGCTGGGGAGTGTGGATGGAGCAGAGGCAGGAGGGGTGAGGGACCGTTTGAGGAGGGACACTGCTGCCGTCAGGGAGGAGTCCATGGACCTATTGCCCCTCTGTAGGTCAGACATGCCCGATGAGATGCCCTCCATGAACGACACCAGCTGAGTCAACAGCGCGGTGTGCGCATGGAGGACACTCAGCATGGCTGTCTGCCCTACATGGAGCTGGCGAAGGAGGCACACAGACTCCTCACTCAGGGCAGCAGGGGACACAGGGGCAGGGGTGCGGTGCCTGGCCCAAAGGAGACACGCTCCCGGACATGGGAGCCTCCACGGACCTGGGGAATGGGAGCCGATGGGAGGGCGGTGGTGGTGCTGGTGGTGGCGGGGACAGCAACACTAGCTGGGGTGTGGTGGCTGCTGACACCCGCCTCCACAAGGGAGTCATCCTCCGAGTTGCTCTGGTCCTCAGCTGAGGTGGATGCTGCTGAGGACTCCTCGGTGTGGCTCCCCTCGCCCTCCGTGCCACTGGGTCCCTCCGACCACTCCTCGGCTGCTGACCCAGTCTGGCTCTCCGGCTCCTCCTGGTCCGTGGAGCTGTCCCCTTCCGTGGCCGTGGATGTATCTGCAAACAATGGGGAAACAGACAGACATCAGTCACCTGCACATAACGCACACACCACTGTGAGCACAGCACATCACAGAGCAAGCCCTGGCATCATTAGTTGTACATTGCTAAAAGTGCACTAATTGAACAGGAGAAGTCAATTGTCAGTCTGATGCCAAGCATGGCACTCACATCCCACATGGCCTTGCACCCATCTGTCTGGTGTCTGTTGGATTGCAACACCCCAGTGTTGACACATGCACCAAGTACACAGTAGTTGGACAGTGCAGAGGACACGGTGTGGACACATCACAGCTCTTGCCACTGAGTCAGTACAGGTTTACGGATGTAAGGGATGCCCAGAGTCAAATAGGAAATGCATGTGATGCATACCAGCGACAGACACCATGATGCACCCATGTCCTGATAGCCAGCGCCACTATGGTGTGCATGTAGCACATGTCACTCCCCTGCAGGATCACCAATCAGTAGACACATGCCATGGCGGAGGCATGACTGCAAAGTCATACATCACTGTCTCAGTGATGTATGACTTTGCAGCCAGACAACAACACTCTGCACTGTGTCACAATAGTAGGTCATGGGGAATGCAAGTCCTGGAGCTGCACAAGTGCACATGTACATCCCCCCACAACACATCCTCTTAACCCTCATCTGTCCAGGTCATACCTATTGGACATATGGGAGACCTGTGACACTACCCTCTGAACCTGAGCCCCTCACACTCTGCTGTGCATGGGGAACAGCTGCCTGAACTTCACATTTACATGCCCCAGTCTGCATGGGCAGCTGATCAGACACCTATGTGTCACACAAGTATCGTCTCCTATGGTCACATCTCCAGTGGCATGCTGAGCCCCTACCAAGAAACTCCACAGCAGTCCTGGCGACTAATCCACAGCACACTGACACAGAGGCAGACACCTGAGGGGTCAAATCACTGTGCACAATGTGTCCTCTGATACACGGGAGTGGGAGTACAGAGTGTATTGTATGGCCTGGAGTAGGCATGACTGTCCAGCCCCACATGAATGAGGGATGAGCCCTGGACTGTAGGCAGCTGGCTAAGTATGTGTGACACACGTCATATACATACTCCTGGGGCCCAAACATTGTTCCCACCCGCAGCATGGGTGTGTGCCAGGTACCCCAGCCACATGTGGTGGATCAGCTCAGCAATTGGACCACAGATCAAAGTAACACGCTGAATACATGTCAGAATACAGGCATTGTGTAAGCAATGGACCCACCCATGATGCCCACCACAGAGTCAGGGAAACAGATGCTGTCTCCCACCTTGAGTCAAGCAAACTGCAAGGACACAGTCCTAAGTGACAGAATTCCCTGCATGTAAGGGCCACACCTGGGTATCAGATGAGGAGTGGGCAGTGCACAATAGAGGGACATGGCTCCTGGACAACATGACTGCTGTACTGTGGCAGTTCAACCTGGCCCGAGGAGGGCACATAGCATGTTAGACAGAGTACACAGTGCAGTCTTTGACTCACCCCCTCCTTGCTGCTCTCTGGCCTTCAGCTGCCCATCCAGGTCTGGAAAGACCACCGCCAGGATCCTGAGCATGTGGGGGTCAGGGTCCGTGTTCCGCCCCTCCTGCGAGGAGGCGACAGCTTCAGCTGGACCCGTGCAATCCTCCGGGTCCAGCCCCGAAGGTCCTGCCACCTCTTTTGGCAGTTGCGGATCCGGCGCTTGTAGACCCCCACGGACCGGACAGCCCGGACGATGTCCTTCCAGATCTCATGCTTCCGATGGGCAGAAGCCTGTCAGGATGACAAAGTGATAAGGCCATTACTACACATGCAACATATCCGTGCATGACACAGTTGCATATACATGTCGCAATCACAGGGGCACATGGTGTACCCAGGCAGTGCACGGCTGCCCATGGACAGTTTTCCAGAAGTCACTACATGGTATCATTGCATGGGGAGTAAAACCCTGTTCAGAAGCACTGTCACTGCACCATACCTGTCCAGTGCAAGTCACTACACACTATGGGGGGTGACAACTACTCAGTGAGCCTGCTAGCCAGTGGTGTGCTGACTCTCAGCCTTGCTAGTCAGACAAAATGCACATTCAGAAAGGCAGTGCACAGAACACTCACCTGCTCCCCTGGTGTCCCATACAGCTTGCTGTACTGTGGAAGTAGGCTGTCCAGCAGGGCCTGGTTCTCTTCAAGGCTGAAGGCTGGGGCTCTCTCCACAGTACGTGCCATTGCAGGGTCCAGAGGGGCAGAGACAGCAGCAGTGCAGTGGCAGATGTCGTCCTGGAGCATGTAGTGCAGGCAAGTGGGCTCTCAGGGGAACATGCAGCAATATATATGTGCTGGAGAGGCAGATACTGTCCCTTGTGTCCAAAGTGATAGGTCCAAGTCGTTTGCATCTTCTGAATCTGGCCAATCCATGGAATAGCAGCACCAAAACACGCCCACAGCATCCTTCAAAATTTCAACTTCATGACATACATGATTTTGCAACATTGTTGTGGGTGACCAACTGATTTTCCAGCAACCGACTCGTTCGAATATTCGAAAACGCGTCCGTTGCCAGGCAAGCCCATTGTCAATGGGTGCGCACCGATCGGTCCATTGCGGTACAACGCGCACAGGGGTACAACGCGTACCCGCACACATTGAAAGCAATGGGCCGGCCGGAGGCACCGATCGGTCCATTGCTGTTCAACGCGCACAGGGGTACAACGCGCACCCGCACACATTGAAAGCAATGGGCCGGCCGGAGGCACCGATCGGTCCATTGCTGTTCAACGCGCACAGGGGTACAACGCAGTACCCGCACACATTGAATGCAATGGGCCGGCCGGAGGCACCGATCGGTCCATTGCTGTTCAACGCGCACAGGGGTACAACGCGTACCCGCACACATTGAATGCAATGGGCCGGCCGGAGGCACCGATCGGTCCATTGCTGTTCAACGCGCACAGGGTACAACGCGTACCCGCACACATTGAATGCAATGGGCCGGCCGGAGGCACCGATCGGTCCATTGCTGTTCAACGCGCACAGGGGTACAACGCGTACCCGCACACATTGAATGCAATGGGCCGGCCGGAGGCACCGATCGGTCCATTGCAGTACAACGCGCACAGGGGTACAACGCGTACCCGCACACATTGAATGCAATGGGCCGGCCGGAGGCACCGATCGGTCCATTGCAGTACAACGCGCACAGGGGTACAACGCGTACCCGCACACATTGAATGCAATGGGCCGGCCGGAGGCACCGATCGGTCCATTGCAGTACAACGCGCACAGGGGTACAACGCTGCACTCGACACATTGAAAGCAATGGGCCGGCCGGAGGCACCGATCGGTCCATTGCTGTTCAACGCGCACAGGGGTACAACGCGTACCCGCACACATTGAATGCAATGGGCCGGCCGGAGGCACCGATCGGTCCATTGCTGTTCAACGCGCACAGGGGTACAACGCGCACCACGACACATTGAATGCAATGGGCCGGCCGGAGGCACCGATCGGTCCATTGCAGTACAACGCGCACAGGGGTACAACGCGTACCCGCACACATTGAAAGCAATGGGCCGGCCGGAGGCACCGATCGGTCCATTGCTGTTCAACGCGCACAGGGGTACAACGCGCACCCGACACATTGAATGCAATGGGCCGGCCGGAGGCACCGATCGGTCCATTGCTGTTCAACGCGCACAGGGGTACAACGCGTACCCGCACACATTGAATGCAATGGGCCGGCCGGAGGCACCGATCGGTCCATTGCAGTACAACGCGCACAGGGGTACAACGCGTACCCGCACACATTGAAAGCAATGGGCCGGCCGGAGGCACCGATCGGTCCATTGCTGTTCAACGCGCACAGGGGTACAACGCGTACCCGCACACATTGAATGCAATGGGCCGGCCGGAGGCACCGATCGGTCCATTGCAGTACAACGCGCACAGGGGTACAACGCGTACCCGCACACATTGAAAGCAATGGGCCGGCCGGAGGCACCGATCGGTCCATTGCTGTTCAACGCGCACAGGGGTACAACGCGTACCCGCACACATTGAAAGCAATGGGCCGGCCGGAGACACCGATCGGTCCATTGCTGTTCAACGCATCACTGTACATGTGACTGGCATATGTCAGCATGCCTGTCTCAGATGGACATATGCCAGCCACAGATAGCTCCCAGGAGTGAGGGGCACACCTACATCACGACAGCCTGTCCAAACCTTATCATAAGGCATGTAAGGCTGCATTTCCTATTGTGTGTATGTTGGTGTACATGTTGTCCTGTGGGTGTCACCTGTGGGCAGCCACCCCCAGGCTGTGCACGTGTTAATGGGGACAGGATCCTGGGTGTTACGTGTACGTGACCACTGTGATGTGCAACTGTTCATATCTGTGCATGTGCCATGGTCACATTTCACAGTGGTGTTTGTGTATGTCATGTCACATACCCCGTGAGTCCCATGTGGGACGGTATGTTTGAGCCAGGGTGTCCCAGTGGCACAACAGTGATGGCCCTCCACAGTCTTTGTGCATGTAGTGTTTACAATGTCTCTGATTTCATGTGCACAATGGGAGACAGTCTCCACATCCACGTTGTGTGTGCATGGACTCTGATGTTGTGCGTGTGTGTCACAGACGTCCATGGCTCTCCTGCCATGGCAAGTGTGGCCACTACCTGTGGGGGTCATGTTTGTTTTGTTGTGGTGTACACATGATACTCCAGGTGATGCCAGTGTCCATGTGGCATTACAGGGTCCCTGGGAATGTGCCTGTCGTTGAGCTGTGGTGCCTGGGGCACATCTGTCCTCACATGTCACTGGGGGGTGACTGTGACACAGCATCATGATATCCAATGGGCCAACCTGGGACAAATTGATGCCACCTGTAGGACCGTGTTGACAGATGTTGGCCATGTATGTACCATACATGTCGTTCCGGTACTGCACACTTCATGTAGTTGTGCCTCATGATGATGTATGTTGGGATCTTGAGTGTGTTCAATGCCGCATATGTGGGGTGACTGACGATCTTGCTTACTTCTCCTCTGCACTGCAGGGCTCCTGCTGTCCATCGGCCATTCCCAGACCTGGCAACGATGGTGGAACGGGACAGCATCCGACGGTACCGCTTCACCAGGCAGCTGATTGAGGATTTGGCAGTGCAGTTGTCCCCACATTTGCAGCCTGGCCGGCCGTATCCTACAGCGCTGACCCCCAAGGTGAAGGTGATGGCAGCCCTACACTTCTTTGCCACCGGTACCTTCCAACATACTGTGGCGTCTGCTGGTGGGATGTCACAGACCATGTTCAGCCGTGTGCTCCGTGATTTCTTGGCGGCAATGTTGCTCTTCCTGAACCGGTACATATATTTCCCTAGACTGCGACGACTCACTGACGTGAAGAGTGACTTTTATGCCCTGGGGAGGATGCCGCATGTCATTGGCTCCATTGATGGGACACATGTGGCTTTGGTACCACCACAGGCCCAGGAGCAGGCCTACAGGAACCGCAAGCACTACCACTCGGTCAATGCACTGGTGGTGTGTCTTGCAGACATGACCATCACACACGTGTGTGCCCGTTTCCCTGGTTCAGCACACGATGCCTTTGTGATGAGGAGTAGTCGCATCCCCAGGTTGATGGCACAGATGCAGAACCAGCGTGCCTGGCTTGTCGGTGTGTACTGACTTTGTGCCATTGTGTGTGATCTGATCTGTAGTATTCCGCCCACTTTTCCAAGTCAGCTGATGTGCACTTGTCTGTCCGTAGGTGACTCGGGATACCCCAACATGCCGTGGTTGCTGACACCCCTCAGGAACCCTGTGACACCTGCCCAGATGCGCTACAATGAGGCACATGGTCGGACCAGGAGAGTGATTGAGCGGACCTTTGGTCTCCTGAAGAGCCGCTTCCGCTGCCTGGACAAGACCGGAGGGTCCCTCCCATATGCCCCTGCGAAAGTGTGCAAGATTATCATCGTCTGCTGCATGCTCCACAACCTGGCAGTGCGGAAGGAGTTGCCTCTCATCCAGGATGACGATGACCAACATCCGCCACCTGTGGAGGATCCTGGCCTGGACCACGATGCCAGTGACGATGATGATGATGATGGTGATGGTGATGTCCGCACACAGCTCATCACCAACTTCTTTAGCTGAATGTGAGTATCCTGAGGTGTCATGTGAATGATGTGAGTTGGCATGATGTGTGGGTGGTGCTCTGGTGCTGTTGGAGTGTGTCCATGGGCTACTTGACAGGATGTGTGTTGCGATGTGTGGTGACAGGTGGGCTGTACTCCCCAACAGTGTTGACATGCTAACTTGGTTCTGGGTGGGTATCTTGTAACATGTATTGTGCATGAGTTTTGCTGTTCTGTCCTGTACTGCATTGCTTTTGACTGTGTGTCATTTCTGTCCTTCACAGGGTACTTTCAGATTCGTTTGGTCAACTGTGTCCACCGACGACGTGATTGCACATCCAGGCTGGTAGCTGTTGTGTCCCTACAGGTGATGTGCGCCACACCCATGGACTTCCTTCTGTCTACAGTTGTTGACTGTGTGCCCGCTACCAGGTGGGGTTACCTTGCATCTGTAGTGGTTACGGCATGTTGCTACTGTGTAATAAACCTGTGCTTCACTTAGTGATGTGCGTTGTCTGTGGTCACACATTTGACTGCCATTTGCTTACTGCACCTGTGGGCTACTTGACTACAACTGGGAATGGGTGTGGTGTCTGTGCATTGCACCGTCTTCCCTGGCAACATCAGTGTAGGCAATGAGTCAGATGGCCTAGGTGTGTATGTGTTGTGTAGCCCTGGTGGTGTGTCTCCCTCATATGTGTCACGTTGCCTGTACTCACATGCCTGTGTTGTCCTTGCTGTTGCAGTTCGCATACACAGTGTAATTTTGTTGTTCATCATCCCCATAACAGCACCCACGTTGGAATCACGACAGAGGCAAGTATGGTGTATTATTGTGTTTATTGTGATACATCTGTGATAATAGTGCATAGGATGGATTGTGCTGTACATGAATCTTGCAATCCCAAGTTCCTAGATGAATAGAAAGTCCAGGTAGACAGGATCCCCAGTATCGGGGCCACAGTTGTCTGACACATTGTTCCAACTTGTACTCCCCATGCAATGTGTGGGAGTAGTGTTGCCATCAACAGGGTGAACAGTCTGTGCACAAAGGCGAAAATCCAGAACAGGTTCAGGCTTCCTGGGAGTTGCGCTTGGCCATCAGCCTCTCACTTTCCCCTCCTCGGACGACCCCTCTTCTTGGGGGGGCCCTCAAGTGCAGGCTGCTGCGGTGCAGGGGACTCTCCGCCAGAGTCCTCCTCCCTCCCTGTGGCAGTTGCAGTTTGTTCGGTACCAGATGTTGTTGGCACACAGGGAGGTGTGGACTGGTTGCTGTTCATCTGGCGGAGGCATTGTAAAATGTCCCTGTGCACCGCCGTCATCTCATGTAGTACATCCCACTTGGACTCCACGCGGGACATGTGGGAGTCCACACGTGACATGTGTGACTCCACGTGGGACATGTGGGAGTCCAAGCGGGCATGATGGGCAGCCTGCTGCTGTTTGATGTCTCTGAGGAGCCCCACTACCTGGCTGAGCTCTCCGGTGCTGGACTGGTACGCATCAGCTATGCGTACCAGTTGTGGGTCTTCATGCACACCAGCAACGTCTGCAAGCAGCGACCTCTGTCTCCCACCCCTCCCACCACCCCTGCTGACATGTGCAGTGTGTGCAGTTGCACGCACAGATAACCCTGGTCCACCTTGGGGGTTGGTGGTGGTGGTGGTGTCCATGGCCCCAGGTTGGTCCAGGGTCACTGCGCTGGTGTTGTTCCTTATTCTGTCCATGTCGGCAGGGATGGTATTCGTGGTGACAGTCGTTGGAGGGGTGGGTGCAGGGGGTGCAGCTGGTGGACCTGCTGGTGCTGCAGCTGGTGGTCCTGCTGGTGCAGCATGTTGACTTGCACCGGATGTGCCAGGTTGTTCTTCATCGTCCGAGGAGGACAGAGGCTGTACGACGCCAGTGAGCTCGGCATCCTCTTGAGCCTGGGACTGGGACTCCTCAGCGTCTGCTGCTGTGTCCCTATCATCACCTGTTTTTGGGAGACACAAACAATGTATGTCATGTTTCTGCAGGCATCAGTGGTTGACACACCTGACAGTTGTGACTGTGCCTCGGGGTGCGGGCCTGTACATTGTATTGTCCTAAGTCGTCACAGTCAGGGGTTGATATTGGTGTGGCACATTGTCCTGCATTATTTGGGCATTTCTATGTATTCTCTGGGGTGTGAACATGGTCTGCATTGATTGTGTTTGGTTGACAGCCAGACCTCCTTCCCACCCACCCACCCACCCAGTCAGTTATCCCACCATGGAACGTGCTTGCATTGCAGGGAGTGGAAGTTGTCTCTCAGGATGTCAGTCAGTGGTGTCCTGCTGTTTGTTGGTGCACAGTTGGCAGCAGGGCCTTGTGCTCCCCACAGCAGTAGCCAGTGTCAGCCATCTTGTGAGTCCTTCTCCACTCCCTGTGATGTGAGCATGGTTCAGGGTGGTGTTGATGGGCCAGTTGTGAGGCTGAGCAATGTCTGTGACTACGACTCCCATCATGCTATTGCCTCCACCCCCTTCCCAGCATGCCCATGCTTCCTTCCTTTTGACTCTGCTTCCCTGTGGGGTGGGCTGGCTGTGCTGACAGGATGGCTGGGAGTGTTGTCCTGGCAGTTGTTTGGCTAAGAGTCCCAAGAGTGTCCCTGTGCTTCACACAACATAACCCAGGGTGGTGGTGCTTTGTGGGATCTTGTGTTAGGATGGAGGGCATTGCATTCTACCAGGTGGGTACTGTGGAGTTTGTGTGGGGGGGGGGGTGTGAGGAGAGGTGCTTGTGACTATGGTCAGTGCTGCAAGTCCCCCTTCCCACCCAGCCAGCCGGATATCCCACCATGGAACGTGCTTGCATTGCAGGGAGTGTAAGTTGTCTCTCAGGATGTCAGTCAGTGGTGTCCTGCTGTTTGTTGGTGCACAGTTGCCAGCAGGGCCTTGTGCTCCCCACAGCAGTAGCCAGTGTCAGCCATCTTGTGAGTCCTTCTCCACTCCCTGTGATGTGAGCATGGTTCAGGGTGGTGTTGATGGGCCAGTTGTGAGGCTGAGCAATGTCTGTGACTACGACTCCCATCATGCTATTGCCTCCACCCCCTTCCCAGCATGCCCATGCTTCCTTCCTTTTGACTCTGCTTCCCTGTGGGGTGGGCTGGCTGTGCTGACAGGATGGCTGGGAGTGTTGTCCTGGCAGTTGTTTGGCTAAGAGTCCCAAGAGTGTCCCTGTGCTTCACACAACATAACCCAGGGTGGTGGTGCTTTGTGGGATCTTGTGTTAGGATGGAGGGCATTGCATTCTACCAGGTGGGTACTGTGGAGTTTGTGTGGGGGGGGTGTGAGGAGAGGTGCTTGTGACTATGGTCAGTGCTGCAAGTCCCCCTTCCCACCCAGCTAGCCGGATATCCCACCATGGAACGTGCTTGCATTGCAGGGAGTGTAAGTTGTCTCTCAGGATGTCAGTCAGTGGTGTCCTGCTGTTTGTTGGTGCACAGTTGCCAGCAGGGCCTTGTGCTCCCCACAGCAGTAGCCAGTGTCAGCCATCTTGTGAGTCCTTCTCCACTCCCTGTGATGTGAGCATGGTTCAGGGTGGTGTTGATGGGCCAGTTGTGAGGCTGAGCAATGTCTGTGACTACGACTCCCATCATGCTATTGCCTCCACCCCCTTCCCAGCATGCCCATGCTTCCTTCCTTTTGACTCTGCTTCCCTGTGGGGTGGGCTGGCTGTGCTGACAGGATGGCTGGGAGTGTTGTCCTGGCAGTTGTTTGGCTAAGAGTCCCAAGAGTGTCCCTGTGCTTCACACAACATAACCCAGGGTGGTGGTGCTTTGTGGGATCTTGTGTTAGGATGGAGGGCATTGCATTCTACCAGGTGGGTACTGTGGAGTTTGTGTTGGGGGGGTGTGAGGGGAGGTGCTGGTGACTATGGTCAGTGCTGCAAGTCCCCCTTCCCACCCAGCCAGCCAGATATCCCACCATGGAACGTGCTTGCATTGCAGGGAGTGTAAGTTGTCTCTCAGGATGTCAGTCAGTGGTGTCCTGCTGTTTGTTGGTGCACAGTTGGCAGCAGGGCCTTGTGCTCCCCACAGCAGTAGCCAGTGTCAGCCATCTTGTGAGTCCTTCTCCACTCCCTGTGATGTGAGCATGGTTCAGGGTGGTGTTGATGGGCCAGTTGTGAGGCTGAGCAATGTCTGTGACTACGACTCCCATCATGCTATTGCCTCCACCCCCTTCCCAGCATGCCCATGCTTCCTTCCTTTTGACTCTGCTTCCCTGTGGGGTGGGCTGGCTGTGCTGACAGGATGGCTGGGAGTGTTGTCCTGGCAGTTGTTTGGCTAAGAGTCCCAAGAGTGTCCCTGTGCTTCACACAACATAACCCAGGGTGGTGGTGCTTTGTGGGATCTTGTGTCAGGATGGAGGGCATTGCATTCTACCAGGTGGGTACTGTGGAGTTTGTGTGGGGGGGGTGTGAGGGGAGGTGCTTGTGACTATGGTCAGTGCTGCAAGTCCCCCTTCCCACCCAGCTAGCCGGATATCCCACCATGGAACGTGCTTGCATTGCAGGGAGTGTAAGTTGTCTCTCAGGATGTCAGTCAGTGGTGTCCTGCTGTTTGTTGGTGCACAGTTGCCAGCAGGGCCTTGTGCTCCCCACAGCAGTAGCCAGTGTCAGCCATCTTGTGAGTCCTTCTCCACTCCCTGTGATGTGAGCATGGTTCAGGGTGGTGTTGATGGGCCAGTTGTGAGGCTGAGCAATGTCTGTGACTACGACTCCCATCATGCTATTGCCTCCACCCCCTTCCCAGCATGCCCATGCTTCCTTCCTTTTGACTCTGCTTCCCTGTGGGGTGGGCTGGCTGTGCTGACAGGATGGCTGGGAGTGTTGTCCTGGCAGTTGTTTGGCTAAGAGTCCCAAGAGTGTCCCTGTGCTTCACACAACATAACCCAGGGTGGTGGTGCTTTGTGGGATCTTGTGTTAGGATGGAGGGCATTGCATTCTACCAGGTGGGTACTGTGGAGTTTGTGTGGGGGGGGTGGGAGGGGAGGTGCTTGTGACTATGGTCAGTGCTGCAAGTCCCCCTTCCCACCCAGCTAGCCGGATATCCCACCATGGAACGTGCTTGCATTGCAGGGAGTGTAAGTTGTCTCTCAGGATGTCAGTCAGTGGTGTCCTGCTGTTTGTTGGTGCACAGTTGCCAGCAGGGCCTTGTGCTCCCCACAGCAGTAGCCAGTGTCAGCCATCTTGTGAGTCCTTCTCCACTCCCTGTGATGTGAGCATGGTTCAGGGTGGTGTTGATGGGCCAGTTGTGAGGCTGAGCAATGTCTGTGACTACGACTCCCATCATGCTATTGCCTCCACCCCCTTCCCAGCATGCCCATGCTTCCTTCCTTTTGACTCTGCTTCCCTGTGGGGTGGGCTGGCTGTGCTGACAGGATGGCTGGGAGTGTTGTCCTGGCAGTTGTTTGGCTAAGAGTCCCAAGAGTGTCCCTGTGCTTCACACAACATAACCCAGGGTGGTGGTGCTTTGTGGGATCTTGTGTTAGGATGGAGGGCATTGCATTCTACCAGGTGGGTACTGTGGAGTTTGTGTTGGGGGGGGTGAGGGGAGGTGCTGGTGACTATGGTCAGTGCTGCAAGTCCCCCTTCCCACCCAGCCAGCCAGATATCCCACCATGGAACGTGCTTGCATTGCAGGGAGTGTAAGTTGTCTCTCAGGATGTCAGTCAGTGGTGTCCTGCTGTTTGTTGGTGCACAGTTGCCAGCAGGGCCTTGTGCTCCTCACAGCAGTAGCCAGTGTCAGCCATCTTGTGAGTCCTTCTCCACTCCCTGTGATGTGCGCATGGTTCATGGTGGTGTTGATGGGACAGTTGTGGGGGGGCAATATGTGTGACTGCGACTCCCATGATGCTATTGGCTACACTGACTTGGCCAGCATACACAGAATTCCTTCCTTTGAGTGGTCTTCACTGTGTGTTGGTGTTGTTGTGGTGGCTACATGTGTGGATGTGTGTGTTAGTTCTATTTGTGCCACTGCCTAGCTGTAGTTGTGGTTGTGTTTGTACATGTGTTGGCACAGTTGGATGTGACTTTTTTGATGGCATGTGTTGTGTTTATCTGACTGACATACACATTTTGGGATGATTCTGTTCTAGTTGCTGTGTAATTGCTATGAGTGCATGGTTTGACTCTCCCCTTGACAGTGATGTGTGTGTTTTGTGGCAGTTTATTGTGTACATTTGTTGTGTACTCACCAGGCTCTGGGATGTTCTCTAGTCCATATACGCTCACTGGCGGAAGGATGGCCCGCACCTTCTCCTCCCAGGGCCTGAGGTATATTGGCTTGGCAGGAGGGCCACTGCCGGTGTGTTGGCTGTTGATGTAGTCTATCTTCAGCAGGTCCCGTACCCTCCTGCGCACGTCATACCACCTGTTCTGGATGTCCGTCTTTGTGCGCCGACATGGTGATTGGGCGTTCACCCTGTTGATGATCCTCTCCCACATCTTGGTTTTCTGCGACATGGGGGTCTGTTGGACCAGAGTGCCAAACAGCTGTGGCTCCACCCTGAGGATCTCGTCTACCATGACTTCCAATTCACTATCTAGGAACTTGGGATTCTTCTTGGGGGGCATGGTGATGGGTGGTGATGGTGGGTGATGTGTGTGTTGGTGTGCAGGTGAGGGTGTGTGGGTGTGTGTTGTGCTGGGTGTATGTGAGGTAGGTATTTGTTGGTGTGCTGCTGGTGTGTGGCTTGTGTGAGGGATGAGCTGTGGGTGTGTGGTTGCTTTCTCTTGGGTGCTGGCAGTGGAATGGCATTTGCAAAGGCTCATGGTAGTGATTTGTGTCCTTTATATAGGTGGAGTTGTGGGTGTGTCTTTGTTCTCTGTCCCCACCCCCCCCAGTATTTATTGGCTTGGTAATTGCTTGTTTGGCCTTTTTTTGGTTGATTTTTCCTTTGTGCTGTTTGTGTATGTTGGAAACGTTCTTGTGACCGAGTCGGACCCTGCATTGGTCTCGTACGGTGTTTTCCGTTTCGTTCACGCTGTGTTTGTGCAGTTTTGTATGCTGCGTACGCGTCGGTCGCGGTGTATTGTGTTGCTTCGGCTCGGTTTTGTATGCGTGTCGGTCGTACGGCTTGTCCTCCGTCCGACTCGGTCGTGTTTTTCGCGCCTTGCATCGTACTTTGCGGGTTGGAGTTGGCGGGTACGATTCGGTCGGATTTGTTCCGGGTGCGTGTCGGTCGGTTGGATTCGCGTGTTTTTCCGGCCGGATTGCTATTTTCCGAGCGGCTCGGTCGGTCGGCTTGGTTTCCTGACGTGTCGGTCGGATTTATCGCGGCTTGCATCGTACTTGGCGTGTCGGGCGCCACTGGTACGTGTCGGTCGGTAATTTTTCCGGCTCCGAGTCGGTCGGTGCTTTTTCCGGCCCGAATCGGAATCGACCTCTTAGTAGTCTCTGCTACTGACATTGCTTAGTTCTGACCAACTCTAAATGAGGAAGGCAGAACTTCATTTTAGTGGAGAGAGTACTCAGTTGCCTTTGTGGGGAGTACCTCTCTACCACCGAACTCTAAATCAGGCCCTTTGTCTGTAACAAATAGTTATTTCTCCTGTGCCACTTAAGTTTATGAAGATTAAGTCACATCTGGGCTAGTTGCTCATTAAACCATACATCATGAGATGTATTTTGAAATCTGATTGGAAAACAAACTGATTCATCTCAAATTGAAGCTAAATAGTTATCGTCCTCAGCATGAAATAACATCCAGCATGAGGCCACTTGCATATAAGGGACTGGTAGAAGATATGTAAAGATTAAACATAAAAATCATAGCTCTGAAATGGATTTGATCTGGATCATCAAGGACATTAAAATGGATATTAAAATCAAATCATCTAATATATATATATATTGGTTATATCAGAAACTACTTCTGTCAGATAAGGGCATAATAGCTCAAAAGCTCAAAAGTTGACGTACAGTCAATTTGTGGAGGACGATAACAAAGAAAGAAATTCCAATGTTGATGGATGAGATCTGTCACTTTTGCTAAAAATGTTTCTTGAGATCACACTCATTTTTGTAAAATCTTACAGATTATACAAAGCTCACCCTTTGATACCCTTCATGATAGGTAGACATAATCGAATACTCAGCCAGAAGTAAATCCTTAATAACTGGTTTAAGTCCTCATTTAGCCATGTCTCCATAATACTTAGCAGTTGTAGCATAGATTCTGTAATAATATTAAAATTGTTGGGCTGGTTAGACTTAGCTGGCCATGCATTGATTGGCATGCCTCTTGATAAATTAGCCATCTAGGGAAAACTATTAGCCACAGTACCGGTAATGGTGACCCAGGCGTTGAGGCTAAGTTAAAATCATGCCACGTATACTACCACTCTTGGGTGGTAAACAGATATTACTGTATGCTCCATTCACTCTGTAATTGTAATTGCTTCCTTCAAGACAGGATTCTTTACAGCAAATTACTTGCAATGTTGTAGTTGCTATTGCATTTTACCAGTTAGTCTATGATAAGTGACTCATTTACTTCTTCAAACCCACCTGAATGTGCTAAATTCCGAAGAGCAATAACTTACAACCTGACTTTATTGTCGGAAGGGGGGTAAGTCCGTCAGGACAAGGGAATACATTAGTCCAGTACCTTGATGGAGTCCACACCTGCCAAATTTAGAAATGACCGCCAAGTCAATAGTTATTTCTGAAGCATTGGGAAGAACCACTGTCATGGCGGTTCCTGTCAATGCTTTTTTAAATTTGACACCCGGCAACATGATGGAGCCATCCGTCAAACTTATATTTTTTGATTTTCAGAAAGAAAATTCCTAAGCAGGATTTTCTTTTTGAAAAGAAAAAAACATCTCTTATGGCCAGTGGGGCATTTTTATGTTTTACTGCTGCTGACCTCCAGGATTTTTCTGGCAGTTCAGGCCAGTAAAAAAAAACACTGAGGGGCCGATTCTGATTCGTGCCGGAAAACGTACCGACCGACTTGGTACGGGAATTAAGTCCGACCGACACGTACCGGCGCTGCCCGAAACGGGTAGTACGATGAAATGCATGTGAATCACGACCGACTCGTACGGAACTCAAGCCGAACGACCGACCCGGATGGAAACAAGCTATCCGGCCGGGAAACCATGCGAATCGAACCAACCGACACGCACCAGGAATGAACCCGAACGAAACGTACCCGCGAACTCTGACCCGCGTAGTACGATGCAATGCGTGCAAAATCAGACCGATTCGCGCGGAGCCCAAGCCGTACGACCGACACGCATACAAAAGCCAGCCGAACAAACACAATACTCCGCGACCGACGCGTACGCCGCACATGAAACCTAGCTGAAACACAGCGGGAACGACTCGGAGAAGCGCGCACGAGACAACTGCAGCGTCCTACTCGGTCAGAAGAACGTCTCCTACATGCACAAAAATTACAAAGGAAAAAATACAAAAAAAGAGGGCCAAACAAGCAATGATAAAGTCAATAAATACAGGGGGGGGGGAAAAATGGAACAAGGACACACCCCCAACTCCACCTATATAAAGGCCACAAATCCCTACCATGATCCTTTGCAAATTCCACTGACCTGCCAACACAGAACACCATCAGACAGCAACCACAGACACACTAACAGCTCATCCAACACACAAGCCACACACCATTAGCACCTCAACAAATAGCACCCTCACACACACCCAGCAAAACCTACACTCACACACCCTCACTTGCACACACACACATCAATCACCACCACCACCCATCACCATGCCCCCAAAGAAGAATCCAAAGTTCCTAGATAGTGAATTGGAAGTCCTGGTAGACGAGATCCTGAGGGTAGAGCCACAGTTGTTTGGCACATTGGTCCAACAGACCCCCATGGCGCAGAAAACCAAGATGTGGGAGAGGATCGTCGACAGGGTCAACGCACAATCACCATGTTTGCGCACAAAGGAAGACATCCAGAACAGGTGGTATGATGTGCGCAGGAGGGTCAGGGACCTACTGAAGAAGGATTACATCCTGAGCCAGCACACCGGCAGTGGCCCTCCTGCCAAACCAGTATACCTCAGGCCCTGGGAGGAGAAGGTGCGGGCCATCCTACCACCAGTGAGCGTATATGGACTAACAAACATCCCAGAGCCTGGTGAGTACACAACAAATATACACAACATGGTGTGACAATACACACACATCACTGTCAAGGGGATAGTCAAACCATGCACCCTTAGCAAATCCACAGCAACCAAAAGATAATCATCCCAAGATGTGAATGCCAGTCAGACAAACACAATACCTGCCATCTCATAGTGACATGTAACTGTGTCATGACATGTACAAACACAACAACAAATAGAGCAAGGCAGTGGCACAAATATAACCAACAAACACTGTCTGATATTTTGCCACCACTAGAACACCACCTCACAGGGAAGCTCACTGAAAGGAAGGAATTCTGTGTATGCTGGTGAAGTCAGTGTAGCCAATAGCATGATGGGAGTTGTAGTCACAGATAATGGTCAGCCTCACATTTGGCCCATCAATACCACCCTGAACTATGCTCACAACACAGGGAGTGGAAAAGGACTGACAAGATGGCTGACACTGGGTACTGCTGTGGGGAGCACAAGGCCCTGCTGGGAACTGTGCAACAACCAACAGCAGAACACCACTGACTGACATCCTGAAAGCCAACTTGCACTCCCTGCAATGCAAGCACGTTCCATGGTGGGATACCTGGCTGGGTGGGAAGGAGGACTGACAGCACTGACCATAGTTACAAGCAGCTCTCCTCACACACCCCCTCAACACAAACTCCACATAACCCACCTGGGAGAACGCCAGGACAACACTGTCAGCCATCCTGTCAGCACAGGCACACTACCCCACAGGGAAGCAGAGTCAAAAGGAAGGAAGTATGGGCATGCTGGGAAGGGGGGGTGTAGGCAATAGCATGATGGGAGTGGTAGTCACAGCTCAACATCCCCCACCCACATGGCCCAGCAAGCTCACACTGAACCATGCACACCACACAGGGAGTGAAAAGCTACTTCAAAGATGTCTTACACTGGCCTCAGCTGTGGGGAGCACAAGGACCTGCTGGGAACTGGGCACCAACAAACAACAGGACCACACTGTCAGTCATCTTACCATTGCTGTCACACTCACACACAGTGAAGTCCACTCAAAAGGAAGGAAGTATGGGCATGCTGGGAAGGTGGGTGTAGGCAATAGCATGATGGGAGTTGTAGTCACAGATATTGCTCACCCTCACAATTGGCCCATCAACACCACTCTGAACCATGCTCACATCGCAGGGAGTGGAAAAGGACTGACAAGATGGCTGACACTGGGTACTGCTGTGGGGAGCACAAGGCCCTGCTGGGAACTGTGCAACAACCAACAGCAGAACACCACTGACTGACATCCTGAAAGCCAACTTGCACTCCCTGCAATGCAAGCACGTTCCATGGTGGGATACCTGGCTGGGTGGGAAGGAGGACTGACAGCACTGACCATAGTTACAAGCAGCTCTCCTCACACACCCCCTCAACACAAACTCCACATAACCCACCTGGGAGAATGCAATGCCTCACACTCTAAATGAAGATCCCACAAAGAACCACCACCTTGGGTAATGCTGCATGAAGCACAGGGACACTCTTGGGACTTGTAGCCAAACAAACGCAAGGACAACACTGTCAGCCATCCTGTCAGCACAGGCGCACTACCCTACAGGGAAGCTGAGTCAAAAGGCAGGAAGTATGGGCATGCTGGGAAGGGGGGGGCATAGGCAATAGCATGATGGGAGTGGTAGTCACAGCTCAACATCCCCCACCCACATGGCCCAGCAAGCTCACACTGAACCATGCACACCTCACAGGGAGTGAAAAGCCACCTCAAAGATGTCTGACACTGGCCTCAGCTGTGGGGAGCACAAGGCCCTGCTGGGAACTGGGCACCAACAAACAACAGGACCACACTGTCAGCCATCTTACCATTGCTGTCACACTCACACACAGTGGAGTCCACTCAAAAGGAAGGAAGTATGGGCATGCTGGGAAGGGGGGTGTAGGCAATAGCATGATGGGAGTTGTAGTCACAGATATTGCTCACCCTCACAATTGGCCCATCAACACCACTCTGAACCATGCTCACATCGCAGGGAGTGGAAAAGGACTGACAAGATGGCTGACACTGGGTACTGCTGTGGGGAGCACAAGGCCCTGCTGGGAACTGTGCAACAACAAACAGCAGGACACCACTGAATGACATCCTGAGAGTCAACCTGAACCCACTGCAAGGGTGGCATGCTTCATGGTGGGATAACTGGGCTAGGTGGAGAAGGAGGGCCGGATGTCCACCAAATACAACCAATGCTGGCCATGCACACACCTCAACATTCACATTGAAATGCCTCAAGTTTGCAGGACAATGTGCTACACCAATATCAACCTCTTACTGTGACAACTTAGGACAATGCAATGTACAGGCCCGCATCCAGAGGTACAGTCACAACTGTCAGGTGTGTGAACCATTGATGCCTGTAGAAATATAACATACATTGTGTGTCTCTTCCAAAAACAGGTGATGATGGGGACACAGCAGCAGGTGAGGAGGAGTCCCTGTCCCAGGCTCTGGGGGACACTGAGCCCACTGGTGTGGAACAGCCTCTGCCCTCCTTGGATGACGAAGACCTACCTGGCCCCTTCAGCGTGAGTCATCATGCAGCACCAGCAGGACCAACATCTGCACCCCCTGCACCCACTGCTCCAACAACTGCCAACACACAGACCACCCCCGCCGACTCGGACAGACCAAGGACCACCAATGACAACAGCACAGGGACCCTGGCCCAACGTCGAGCTATGGACAACGAGCCCAGTAACAACCCCCAAGGGGGTCTAGGGTCACCTGTGCGTAACACCGCAGGTCCCGCACGTGTCGTCAGGGGTGGTGGGAGGGGTGGTAGACATAGGTTGCTGTTTGCAGAGGGGTCTGGACTGCATGATGACCCACAACTGGCACGCATTGCTGATGCATACCAGAATAGCACCAGAGAGGTCAGCTAGGTAGTGGGGATCCTCAAGGACATACAACAGCAGCAGGCTGCCCATCATGCCCGCTTGGACTCCCACATGTCCCGTGTGGAGACACACATGTCTCTCATGGAGTCCAAGTGGGACACATTGCAAGAACTGACAGCGGTGCATAGGGACATATTGACATGCCTCCGCCAGATTAGCACCAACATGGCCACACCTCCCTGTGTGCCCACAACATCTGGTGCTGCAACAACTGCAACTGCCGCAGGGAGGGAGGAGGACTCTGGCGGAGAGTCCCCTGCACCACAGCAGCCTGCACGTGAGGGTCCCCCCCTAAAGAAGAGGGGTCATCCGAGGAAGGAAAACTGAGAGGTCGATGGCCATGTACATCCCCCAGGAAGCCAACAGCTGTTCTGGAAATTCTCCTTTGTGTGCAAACTGTTCACCCTGTCGAATGCAACACAACTCTCCCACATGACATGGGGAGTTCAAGTTGGAATAATGTATCAGATGACTGTGGACTTCACTCAGGACATTTCTGCTACCAAGACTTGCAACTCATCTGGGAACTTTGGATCACAATCCCAATGTACAGCACCCACCATCCTGTGCACTATACTCACACATTTTTGTAAATAAAATCACTAATACACCATACTTGCCTCTGTTGTGATTCCAATGTGGTTACTGTTATGGGGAAGATGATCAGCTAAATTACACTGTGTATGCTAACTGCTACAGCAAGTACAACACCGTCATGTGAGTCATGGTGACGTGACACATATGAGGGAGACACACAACTAGGGCTACACAACACAGAGACACCAGGGCCATCGGACTCATCGCCTACACTGATGTTGCCAGGAAATACTGTGGAATGCACAGACAACACACCTATTCAGAGTCTGTGTCAACTAGCCCACAGGTGCATTAAGCAAATGTCAGTCAGATGTGTGACCACAGACAACGCACATACAAAAGTGAAGCACAGGTTTATTACACATTTGCAACATGTTGTTTCCACTACAAATGGAAGGTAATCCCACGTGGCAGTGGCCACACAGTCAACAAGTGCAGAAGATATAAAGTCCAGGGGTGTGTGGCACATCACCTGTAGGGAAACGACTGCTGCCACCCTGAAAGCTGAATCATGGTGTTGGGGGATCCAAGTTGACCAAACAACTCTGTAAGCACCCTGTGAAGGACAGACATGACACACAGTCAAAACCACTGAAGAACAGGACAGAACTGCAATAATCATGCCCAATTCATGTCACAAGATAACTACACAAAACCAAGTTAGCATGTCAACACTGTTGGGGAGTACAGACTACCTGTAAGGACACATCGCTGCACGCATCCAGTCAAGTAGCACATGGCCACACTCAAACAGCACCAGAGCACCACCCACACATATCATGCAAACTCACATCATTCACATTACGACTCCCTGGATACTCACATTCAGCTGAAGAAGTTGGTGATGAGCTGTGTGCGGACATCACCATCATCATCACTGGCATCGTGGTCCAGGCCAGGATCCTCCTCAGGTGGCGGACGTTGGTCATCGTCATCCAGGATGAGAGGCAACTCCTTCCGCACTGCCAGGTTGTGTAGCATGCAGCAGACGATGACAATCTTGCACACCTTTGCTGGGGCATATGGGAGGGCCCCTCCTGTCTTGTCCAGGCAGCGGAAGCGGCTCTTCAGGAGACCAAATGTCCGCTCGATCACTCTCCTGGTCCGACCATGTGCCTCATTGTAGCGCATCTGGGCTGGTGTCACAGGGTTCCTGAGGGGTGTCAGCAACCACGGCATGTTGGGGTATCCGGAGTCACCTACGGACAGACAATTGCACATTAGCTGAGTTGGAAAAGTGGGCGGAATACAACATAGCAGAACACACACAATGGTACAAAGTCAGTACACACCGACAAGCTAGGCACGCTGGTTCTGCATCTGTGACATTATCCTCGGGATGCGACTACTCCTCATCACGTAGGCATCGTGTGCCGAACCAGGGAAATGGGCACACACATGTGTGATGCTCATATCTGCAAGACATACCACCAGAGCATTGATAGAATGGTAATGTTTCCGGGTTCTGGTATGCCTGCTCATGTGCCTCTGGTGGTACCAAAGCCACATGTGTCCCATCAATGGAGCCAATGACATGTGGCATCCTCCCCAGGGCATAGAAGTCACTCTTGATGTCAGTGAGTTGTTGACGTGTAGGGAAATAGATGTACTGGTTCAGGCATCTCAACAATGCCTCCAAAACATCGAGTAGCACACGGCTGAACATAGTCTGTGACATCCCACCAGCAGTCGCCACAGTGTGTTGAAAGGTACCGGTGGCAAAGAAGTGTAGGGCTGCCATCACCTTCACCTTGGGGGTCAGCGCTGTAGGGTACAGCCGGCCAGGTTGCAAATGTGGTGCCAAGCGCACTGCCAAATCCTCAATCAGCTGCCTGGTGAAGCGGTACCGTCGGATGCTGTCACGTTCCACCATCGTTGCCAGGTCAGGGAATGGTCTATGGACAGCTGGAGCCCTGCAATGCATAGGTTGAAGAAAGAAAGATTGTCAGTCACCCCACATATGTGCCATTCACCATACTCAATTTCACATGATACATCATTACGAGACACAAGTACTTGATGTGTGTGCCGTTCTGTTCGGACATATCTGGCACCTACATGGCCATCATCTAACATCTCAGTACAACATGTGTTGACAACAGGTTCCAGGTTGTGCTATGGGAAACCATTAGGCTGTGTCACAGTACCCATTTCCTGCTGTCACGTTCCACACACACACCACAGTGACATGTCTGGACAGATGCGCCACAGGCATCACAGCTCATTGACAGGTAGATTCCCAGTGACCCTGTCTTGCCACATGGACACTGGCATGACATGGCGTATCATGTACACGTCAGAAAAACAAACATGACTCCCACAGGTAGTGGCCCTTGTTGCCGCCGCAGGACAGACATGGACGTCAGTGACGCACAACATCAAAGTCCATGCACAAACAACGTTGATGTGGAGACTGTCTCCCATCGTGCACATGGAATCAGAGACATCGGAAACACAACATGCACACAGACTGTGGAGGGCCATCACTATTGTGGCAATGGGTCACCCTGTGACGTACATGCCTTCCCCCATGGGACCCTGGGGGTATGTGACATGTCATACACATACCCAACCTGGAAATGTGACCATGCCACATGCTCCGAAATGAACAGTTGCACATCACAGTGGTCATGTGCACAACACACAAAGGACCCTGTCCACATGAACATGTGCACAGCCTGGGTGTGGCTGCCCCCAAGTGCCACCCCAAAACCACATGTTTACCCCCATACACAGAAAAGGTAATGCAGCCTTACATGCCTTAGGAAACAGTGTGGACTGGGTGTGGTGTTGTAGGTGTGCCCCTGAGTCCCTGGCAAGTATATGTGGCTGGCATACGTTCACCAGTGACAATCATGGTGACATATGCGAGTGACCTGTACAGGACGCGTTGTACAGCAATGGACCGATCGGTGTGCCCGCACGGCCCATTGCATCGGTAGTGAGCGGGTACGCGTTGTACAGCAATGGACCGATCGGTGTGCCCGCACGGCCCATTGCATCAGTAGTGAGCGGGTACGCGTTGTACAGCAATGGACCGATCGGTGTGCCCGCACGGCCCATTGCATCGGTTGTGAGCGGGTACGCATTGTATCCCGGAATACGCGTTGTACAGCAATGGACCAATCGGTGTGCCCGCACGGCCCATTGCATCGGTAGTGAGCGGGTACGCGTTGTATCCCGGAATACGCGTTGTACAGCAATGGACCGATCGGTGTGCCCGCACGGCCCATTGCATCGGTAGTGAGCGGGTACGCGTTGTACAGCAATGGACCAATCGGTGTGCCCGCACGGCCCATTGCATCGGTAGTGAGCGGGTACGCGTTGTATCCCGGAATACGCGTTGTACAGCAATGGACCGATCGGTGCGCACGCATTGGCTGGGGCCTGGCATGGCAACGGACGCGTTTTTGAAGCCTCAACGAGTCTGATGCAGTGAATTCAGTTGGCCAGCCACAACAATGTTGCAAATTCATGGGTGTCATGAAGTTTAACTTTTGAAGGATGCTGTGGGCGTGTATTAGTGGTGCAATTCCATGGATTGGCCAGATTCAGAAGATGCTAACGACTTGGACCTATCACTCTGGACACATGGGACAGTTTCTGCCTCTGCAGCACACATATAATGCTGGCTGTTCCCCTGAGGGCTCACTTGCCTGCACTACATGCTCCAGGACGACATCTGCCACCAACACTGCTGCTGTCTCTGCATCCTCTGGCTACTGCAATGGCACGTACTGTGGAGAGAGGCCCAGCCTTCAGCCTTGAGGAGAACCAGGCCCTGCTGGACAGCCTCCTTCCACAGTACAGCAAGCTGTATGGGAAACCAGGGGAGCAGGTGAGTGTGCTGTCCACTGCCTTACTAATTGTGCATGTTGTCTGACTAGCAAGACTTACAGTGTGCACACCACTGGCTAGCATGCTCACTGAGTAGTTCTCCCCCCAAAGTGTGTAGTCACATGCACTGAACAGGTACAGTGCAGTAACAGTGCATTCCAACAAGGTTTACTTCCCATGCAATGATACAATGTAGTAACTGCTGGCAAACTGTTCTTAGCCATCGTTGCACTGCCTGTGTACATCATATGCCCCTGTGATTGAGACATGTATATCCAACTGTGTGATACACGGATATGTTGCATGTGTAGTAATGGCCTTTTCACTTTGTCATCATCACAGGTTGATGCCCACCAGAAGCAGGAAATCTGGCTGACCATCACCCGGGCAGTAAGATCCGTGGGGGTCTACAAGTGCCGGAACTGCAACTGCCAGAAGAGGTGGCAGGACCTTCGGGGCTGGACCCGGAGGATCGCAAGGGTCCAGCTGAAGCTGTTGCCTCCTCGCAGGAGGGGCGGACACCAGACCCTGACCCCCACATGCTCCGGATCCTGGCGGTGGTCTTCCCTGACCTGGATGGGCAGCTGAAGGACAGACAGCAGCAAGGAGGGGGTGAGTCCATGACTGCACTGTGAACTTTGTCTGACATGCTATGTGCCCTCCTCTGGCCTGGTTAAACTTCCACAGTACATCAGTCTTGTGGTCCAGGACCCATGTCCCTCAATTGTGACATGCCCACTCCTCATCTGATACGCAGGTGTGGTCCTTACAATCAGGAAATTGTGTCACTTGGGTACTGTGTCCTTGCATTTTGCTTCGCTCAAGGTGGGGGACTGCATTTCTTCCCGTGACTTTGTGGTGTGCTTCATGTGTGGGTCAATTGCTCACACAATGCCTAAGTTCTGACATGTAATCTGGGTGTAACTTTGATATGTGGTCCACTTGCTGATCTGAATCACCACATGTTCCAGGGGTATTTGGCACACCCCCATGCTGCGGGTGGGAACAATGTTTGGGCCTCAGGAGTATGTATATCAAGTGTGTTACACATGCTTAGCCACCTGCCTACTGTCCAGGGCTCATCCCTCCTTCAAGTGGAGCAGGACAGTCATGCCTACTCCAGGGCATACAATACACTCTGTACTCCCACTCCCGTGTATCAGCTGACATGTTGTGATCAGTGAAATGTTCCCTCAGGTGTCTGCCTCTGTGTCATTGTGCTGTGGCTTCGTTGTCAGGACTACTGGGATGTTAATTGGTTAGGGCTCAGCATGCCATCTGAGATGTGACCATGAGAGACGATACTTCTGTGACTTATAGGTGTTTGATCACTTGACTGTGCACACAGGTGTATGCGACTGTGAATTTCAGGCAGCTGTTTTTCATTCACAGCAGACTGTGAGGTGCTCAGGTTCAGAGAGTTGTGTTTCATGTCTCCCATATGTCCAATTGGTATGACGTGGACAAATAAGAGTTCAGATGATGTGGTTTGTGCGGTATGGACATGTGCACTTGTCAGATACATAACTTGCATTCACCATGTCCTAGGATTGTGACACAGTGCAGACTGTTGTTGGCTGGCTGCCATGCCCATGTGACTTGAGACAGTGATGTATGACTTTGCAGGCATGCCTGTGCCATGGCATTGAACTTCCTAAGAGTGATCCTGCAGGGGAGTGACATGTGCAACATGCACCCCATTGTGGCATTGACTATCCGGAAATGGGTGCATCATGGTGTCTGGTGCTGGTATGCATCACATACATTTCTAATTAGACTCTGGCCATCCCTTCATCCGGACACCTGTACTGACTCAGTGGCAAGAGATGTGATGTGTGCATGTTCACATACTTCACTGTGTTCTCTGCGATGTCCAACAACTGTGTAGGTGGTGCATGTGTCCACACTGGGGTATTACCATCAGACAGGCACCAGACCGATGGGTGCAAGGGCAGGAGGGGTGTGAGTTCCATGGTTGACCATCAGACTGACAATTGGCTTCTCCTAATCTGTGTGAGGACTATTGGCAATGCTCAACTAAGGATGCCTTGGCTTGCTCTGTAATGTGCTGTACTTACTGTGGTGTGTGCGGTCAGTGCAGGTGACTGATGTTTGTCTGTTTCCCTAATTGTTTGCAGATACTTCCACGGCCACAGGAGGGGACAGCTCCACGGACCAGGAGGAGCTGCAGAGCCAGACTGGGTCAACAGCCGACGAGTGGTCGGAGGGACCCAGTGGCACGGAGGGCGAGGGGAGCCACACCGAGGAGTCCTCAGCACCATCCACCTCAGCTGAGGACCACAGCAGCTCGGAGGATGACTCCCTTGTGGAGGCGGGTGTCAGCAGCCACCACACCCCAGCTAGTCTGTCTGGCCCCGCCACCACCACCACCACCACCACCGCCCTCCCATTGGCTCCCATTCCAGAGGTCCGTGGAGGCTCCCGTGTTCGGGAGCGTGTCTCCTTCGTGCCAGGCACCGCACCCCCTGCCCCTGTGTCCCCTGCTGCCCTGAGTGAGGAGTCTGTGTACCTACTTCGGCAGCTCCATGTAGGGCAGACAGCAATGCTGAGTGTCCTCCATGCACACACCACTCTGTTGACACAGCTGGTGTCGTTCATGGAGGGCATCTCAACGGGTATGTCTGCCCTACAGAGGAGCAATAAGTCCATGGACTCCTCCCTGACGGCAGCAGTGTCCCTCCCCCAACAGTCCCTCACCCCTCCTACCTCTGCCCCATCCACACTTCCTGGCATCCTACCTGTCCCAACCACATGCACACCTGCACGATCACCCCAACACACAGACACGAGCAGCACAGAAACACCCAAAACAAAGGCAAGACGTGCACACAAGCATCCTCAGGGGACTGATACCACACCCACAGGGGATGGGGAACAGACACACACACAGGCATCCACAGTCACTCCGCAGTCCTCCAAATCCTCTCCCGCCAAGACCCCTTCCCTTGCCTCACCTGCAACCCCACCTACACAGAAAATCTTCCTCTGTGACCTCGGCCTCTTCCCCTCCGATCCCGCTGATCCAGCATACAGGGGGAAGAGGAAGTCCACCCACACAGAGGGGAGTGCCCTTGCCCCCGGACACCCTCCCCCAGGCGCAGACAGACGGGGGCCCCCACCCGCAAGTCCCCCGGTCCCGGAAGAGCAAGACCCCGCCACCGCCCTGCAAGTCAAGCACACAGTCTCCTTCCTCCATCCCTCAGGCCCCCACAACACAGGTTCCCCCACCACACCCTGCCCCAGGTTCCCCCACCCACAGATACACCATCCCCAAAATGATCCGGCCTTCTCCACCTCCCACTTGCTCTTTCAGCACCACACCCCCGCTGCACATGTTAGTGCCACTGGTGTAGAGACCGTGTCCTCCCCCTCTGTCCTGCCCACCTTACCTGAACCCCATTCTACTCCCCTGGAGATGGGCACTGCAGTGGAGTCCTCTAACACCCCGTCTGACTTGGGCACTGCAGTGGGGAACCTGTCCTCTCCATCTTGCCAGCCCACTGGAGTTGTGCCGGCACCCACACCATCCGGCTCATGCCCCCCAGTTGTGCCAGCACACACCATGTCAGACACCTCCACTGCAGTTGTCAGTGACTCTCCAGCACCAGCCACCAGCCACCCCTTCCCTGCCTCCTTCTGGTGAGCCCTGATCCTGTCCCTGCGGTGCCTGGCCTGCCCCCCCGTATACCCCTCCAAGGGGAATGTCCCTGCTCCATATCAGTGCAGGCAAGCAGAGGGTGACATCTGCCACTGTCACCCTGTTTGGACTTGATTCATGGACTGGACATTGGCCTTTGTGTTTTTTCTTGACTTTAATTTTCAATATAACATATGCTGATTAAAGTTACTTTCAGTTCTCTAGTGGTTTTGCTTCAGATGTACATGATGTTGATGATGCTAACCATGCCCTTGCTGCAGTGATGTTGATTTTTGATGTCAGGTAAATGAAGTGTTACTGTGCAGGACCACATGTGGTCCAGGGGGAATGTGTCCTATCCTGGTGTGTAGCCATGTCATCCTTTGTATCAATATGAGGGTGTCATGTTTTCCATATTTGCAAATGGGATTCCCTACCTGTTTTTTCAATATCACATCTGTGGCTTACACCCCTGCACATCAAATGTGCTTGCCATTGTTCAATTGGTCTATTTCCCTGACCGTGTGACCATCTCCACTGGACATGCATGTTTGGGCATCAATGGGGAAGGACTCATCTGTGGTATCAGTGCAACTTGCTATACATGTGTATTTGATCGGTGCTGATGATTTGGGTGACAATGCCATGACTAGGCTGATGTGACGTGAGCCTTCATTTTGTGCTAATTGTTGACTGAGTGACCAAGTGTTCTGCTGACATGATAGCGCCTTGCAGAGACAACGTATGGCACAGCTTTTCTTACACAGGAGTGGAGTCCCCTCATGGCAGTGTGTAATTCCGTGACATTACCTGAGCCCAAGGTGTGTGGTGTGTGAGCATGTATGTGTGTGTTCACTTCCATTTTGCTACGCAGGCTGGGGGCCCTAGTGATGTTCCTGTTTGTGATGCTTGCTGAGTGGATCAATGTTCCCCCCAGATCTTCTCCCTGGGTGCTATGTGATGTGGGTGCATGGCACATTACTGGTGATCAGGGTGTCATCCATAGGTGTGTTTGCTGTCAGGGCTGAGTTTGTGGGCAAACGCAGATGAGACACAGTCAGGATTCCCCTTGGCACTTGTTGGTTACACACGTCATGTAATTTACAATTTGCGTTAGCTTCCAGTGATTGTGACACGTTGTGTGTGTGACTGCTGCCACTCCTCAGGGTCAGAGCTGCAATGTTGGAAGTTGTCTATGTGTGTTGTTTGTGGGTGAGCTTGCCATCTTCATTGGTGTGTGACTGTGTCCGGGATCCCATTGGTTGGTGTGGATTTGACGTCATGCCCATGTACAGCGTACTGTGCAGTGTGTGAGACATTCACAAGTCTTGTTGACTGGCCATGTGTGATGGGTATCTCCGCCTTAGTTCCCCCACCACCCCTGGGATTGTCATGGGTGCATGTGCAATGTCACCAGTCCATGTGAGCTTCACTGCTGCACATTGTTGGAGATCAAGATGTGTGGTGTTGAGTGTGTGCAAATGAGAGTTGTTGCACGGCTGGACCCCTACCTCCATGTTGGCCTTGGCTGACAGGCCGTGCTGTTTTATTTGTGCTTGTGTAGGTGTGATGGTAGTTAGTTGCTCAGGACACATGACTGTGGTTCACAGTGTGTACGACATCTACCTTTGTCATCACAGTGGGATTATCATGCAGGCCAGTGTCACCACAATGTGGGCTCCCTGGGGTAGTGCTGTGGTGGGTCTGTCTCTTCCTGTGTTAGGTGCTGTTCCTACAAGCTTGTGTGACATTTGTAATTTGGGCTCCCTCTCATCTAACAATGCCTGATTGCCCACATAGGGGAATCCGATCCATGAGTTACTTTTGTGTGGCACTGTGTTGACATCTGTGTAATGGGGATTCAGGCCTCCTCGTGTGTTGTGTGTTTGCCTGGGGACACTGGCACACCACCCCCTCACCTGTGGTGTTTGATATGCAGTGTGAGTCTGCCTGTTTGTGTTTGTGCATTTGCACCACTGCATTGGCATATCTTTAGTGTGCCATTGGCTGTATGTTGTTTGGTGGCTTCCCCTGCTGTCCCTGGGACTCCTAGGTCATCAGTCAGCACAATGATCATGGTTTGTATGTCCCATTGCTGCCATGGTATGGTATTTGTTCACCTGACATCTACAGTCCCCACAGGATATCTACATTTGTGTGTCCATTGGTGCAGATATGTGGATCTGCATTGTGATGGTCACTTCTGTCATTGTGTTATTTGTGAATCTTGACAATGTGAGCCCCCATGGGTGATGTTTGTCTGCACATGGCCAAAGCGATGTTTCATTTGCACTGCACTGTTTGCCTCACCCAATCTCTGTTGCTATGGGACACAAGCACTGCTATGCAACTGATGTGTTTGTTGTTGTGTGACCAGGAATCATCCATGCAGTTTGGCATTTGCAGCTTTTACCATGACTACACTTACATTTTGGTCACTGTGGTGATGGGGCTTTAGACCCTATTGCCACAATGTTCAAAATGCGCTTCAGCTATGGAACCCACACTTACCTTTTGGTCACTGTGATGATGGGGTGTTCGACCCCATTGCCACAATGTTCAAAATGTGCTTTAGCTATGGAACCCACACTTACCTTTTGGTCACTGTGATGATGGGGGTTTAGGCCCCATTGCCACAATGTTCAAAATGTGCTTCAGCTATGGACCCCACACTTCCCTTTTGGTCACTGTGTTGATGGGGGTTTAGGCCCCATTGCCACAATGTTCAAAATGTGCTTCAGCTATGGACCCCACACTTCCCTTTTGGTCACTGTGATGATGGGGGTTTAGGCCCCATTACCACAATGTTCAAAATGTGCTTCAGCTATGGACCCCACACTTCCCTTTTGGTAACTGTGATGATGGGGCTTTAGACCCCATTGCCACAATGTTCAAAATGTGCTTCAGCTATGGAACCCACACTTACCTTTTGGTCACTGTGATGATGGGGTGTTCGACCCCATTGCCACAATGTTCAAAATGTGCTTCAGCTATGGAACCCACACTTACCTTTTGGTCACTGTGATGATGGGGTGTTCGAACCCATTGCCACAATGTTCAAAATGTGCTTCAGCTATGGAACCCACACTTACCTTTTGGTCACTGTGATGATTGGGTGTTCGACCCCATTGCCACAGTGGTCATGGTCGGCTTGCATTGTGGAGGCCACACACATTTATGTGTGACACATGTGATAGGGGGTCACATTGTATGTTCAATGTCATGTTCAGTGTTGTAGGCATTTGACACTGACTACACACGCTTGTCATGGTGTTGGGGGGTGTAATTTTCTGGCATTCCTTATGTTGGAGTATGCTGGTTGTGTCATGCATTACCCGTCCTATGAGTGGGGGTTGTGTGGGTGGTAGGCATCCATCCCCCTATGAGTGGGGATGGTAGTAGTGACAGGCATCCAGGCCCCCTTGAGTTGGGGTGGTGGTAGTGCTAGGCATCCATCCCCCTATGAGTGGGGATGGTGGTAGTGACAGGCATCCAGGCCCCCATGAGTAGGGGTGGTGGTAGTGCTAGGCATCCATCCCCCTATGAGTGGGGATGGTGGTAGTGACAGGCATCCAGCCCCCCATTAGTAGGTGTGGTATTAGTGGTAGGCATCCATCCCCCTATGAGTGGGGATGGTAGTAGTGACAGGCATCCAGGCCCCCCTGAGTAGGGGTGGTGGTAGTGGCAGGCATCCAGGCCCCCATGAGTAGGGGTGGTGGTAGTGGCAGGCATCCAGCCCCCCATTAGTAGGGGTGGTGGTAGTGACAGGCATCTAGCCCCCCATGAGTAGGGGTGGTGGTAGTGGTAGGCATCCAGGCCCCCCTGAGTAGGGGTGGTGGTAGTGGTAGGCATCCAGGCCCCCATTAGTAGGGGTGGTGGTAGTGGCAGGCATCTAGCCCCCCATGAGTAGGGGTTGTATTAGTGGTAGGCATCCATCCCCCTATGAGTGGGGATGGTAGTAGTGACAGGCATCCAGGCCCCCATGAGTAGGGGTGGTAGTAGTGCTAGGCATCCATCCCCCTATGAGTGGTAGTGACAGGCATCCAGCCCCCCATTAGTAGGTGTGGTATTAGTGGTAGGCATCCATCCCCCTATGAGTGGGGATGGTAGTAGTGACAGGCATCCAGGCCCCCATGAGTAGGGGTGGTGGTAGTGGCAGGCATCCAGCCCCCCATTAGTAGGGGTGGTGGTAGTGACATGCATCTAGCCCCCCATGAGTAGGGGTGGTGGTAGTGGTAGGCATCCAGGTCCCCCTGAGTAGGGGTGGTGGTAGTGGTAGGCATCCAGGACCCCATTAGTAGGGGTGGTGGTAGTGGCAGGCATCTAGCTCCCCATGAGTAGGGGTGGTGGTAGTGGCAGGCATCTAGCCCCCCATGAGTAGGGGTGGTATTAGTGGTAGGCATCCATCCCCCTATGAGTGGGGATGGTAGTAGTGACAGGCATCCAGGCCCCCATGAGTAGGGGTGGTGGTAGTGCTAGGCACCATCCCCCTATGAGTGGGGATGGTAGTAGTGACAGGCATCCAGGCCCCCATGAGTAGGGGTGGTGGTAGTGACAGGCATCTAGACCCCCATGAGTAGGGGTGGTGGTAGTGGTAGGCATCCAGGCCCCCCTGAGTAGGGGTGGTGGTAGTGGTAGGCATCCATCCCCCTATGAGTGGGGATGGTAGTAGTGACAGGCATCCAGGCCCCCATGAGTAGAGGTGGTGGTAGTGGCAGGCATCTAGCCCCCCATGAGTAGGGGTGGTATTAGTGGTAGGCATCCATCCCCCTATGAGTGGGGATGGTAGTAGTGACAGGCATCCAGCCCCCCATTAGTAGGTGTTGTATTAGTGGTAGGCATCCATCCCCCTATGAGTGGGGATGGTAGTAGTGACAGGCATCCAGCCCCCCATTAGTAGGTGTGGTATTAGTGGTAGGCATCCATCCCCCTATGAGTGGGGATGGTAGTAGTGACAGGCATCCAGGCCCCCCTGAGTAGGGGTGGTGGTAGTGACAGGCATCCAGGCCCCCCTGAGTAGGGGTGGTGGTAGTGGCAGGCATCCAGCCCCCCATTAGTAGGGGTGGTGGTGGTAGTGACAGGCATCCAGGCCTCCCTGAGTAGGGGTAGTGGTAGGCATCCATCCCCCTATTGGTGTGTATGGCATTGGTGATGGCCATCCCGCCCCTATGGTTCTGCTGTTGCTAGTGTATGTCATTTGTGCATCCCTATGTGTGTGTGACATATTTCGGGTACGTGTCGTTTGTTTGTGTTGTGGGTGTTTGACTTACCGTCTGCGCCGTATGCGTCCGTGCCGGTCCCGGTAATAGATGTAGAGTATTGGTAGGACTTGCGCGATGGGATTCATGGTTGGGTCGTCTCGTTCAGGTTTCTCGTGTCTTCGACTCGTACTCGTCGCAGGCTTGTTCGTCTCGTAGCCGTGGATCGTCTTGTGGCGCGAAACAGAGCTTATGTACGGCTCGCCCGGATGCTCAAATGTGCCGGACGTAGCGACGGGTTCGGCATGTACGGAAGGCGCATCGTACTCGTCCGGCCGGAAGGTGCTGTGTATTTGCTTCCGTACGACTCGAATCGGCGTTTATGGATCCGGCTCGGGCGGGGAACAGGAGCTGATATGGGTAAGTACGGCTCGCTCGGAATCTGGGCTGTTATGCGCATCGTACTTGTTCGTTCGGACGAGTGTTCGAATCGGTCGGGAAACACGCATTCGGCTGGTTTTTTTTCCGGACGAATACTGTTAGGTGCGCTTCCGGCCGAGATCTGAATCGACCCCTAAATGTCCATCCATCCAAATTATGGGGGCAGACATATAGACAGTTCGCCAACTGCCATTACTCCATTGGGCTGTCGGAGAAGTTGACCAAGGTGGAGACAAAGTAGTTTTCATCATTGCCAAACTATGGTTCACTCGCATAAATTTGGCGGGGTGGGCCATTATGTTGGTGGTAAGGATACTATGGCCATGATTATGATGTTGGTCGGAGTTGCCTCTGGTAGAACATCGCTGCGATGGGGAACCCATTGACCTCAGGTCGGCGGTTCTGACACCGCAATTAGGAGAATTATGGGAGCTTGTGCGGCATGCCGAAACTGCCCCCAGCACAAGCTCCCATTGAAAAATGTAAGTTTTTACACATCCCTGCACCATTGGCAGGAACGGTGCAGAGATGTGAAGGTTGGCGCCATAGATGCCCACCAGAGCCACATGCGGAGGGCCAGAGGGGAAGAGGGCAATGATGGGGCCTCCAAAGACAGTTTACGACAGCAGTTCCATGTCCGAAAGGCAGACATGGAACTGCTGTTGGAAAGTGCCATCCTAATCCCGACGGCGAAAACGCTGTCCTTCAGGGATTATGAGGCCTTTCTGACTGGCTGACAGGCTCCTTGAGCCCGTCAGAACCGAATCAGAATCCCGGCCGGTTCAGACTTCGACCGCAATCATTGAAATATGGCGGATGAAGTGTAAACCTACAATGCCGGTTGGAAAGCCTCAGACAGGTGGTCGGAGGCTTTCCGACCGACATTGTAATTAGGCCCTCTGTCGTTTTGCAGCGAAGTAAGATTACCACCAATAAATAAATTAGGTCAAAAGTTACCTATCTTTTCTTTTTTCCCTTGCACCTAGGAAAAATAGTTTTGGCATTTCGAAAATGCCCTAATTATTGATCTAAAAGGAGATTTTAGGGGGCATGGCCAAGATGGCGGCGAGGTAGGACGCTATGCATCGTCGCTCCCACCTGCCGCTGTCCTAAACGCAACATCCTCGGGGCTTAGTGTCGGGCCGAGGGGACAGGAACGGCGGAATTCCTCACTGACTGGGGGCCTTCAAGTCGGGAGGAGCTGAGTCCCGATTGATAGCATTGGACCACGCTGCGGCCAGGAGCGAAGACGGAGCCGGGAGGAGGGGCCCGCCCAGCCTGAGCGGCGCACAGGAAAGTGCGTGCATCGAGGGCCTGCCCCAGAGGCATCCACGAGCGGTGATGCGCGACTGGCGCGGGAGCCCATTGGGGGCAGGTCCTCCGACACGGTGTGGCGCAGTGGGGGCGCAGCCAGCACTGGAGCAACAATCGAGGCCGCCCAGGAACCCGGGCGGCCTACAAGCATGGCGTGAGCCGGTGGAGACGCCCCATACCCCGCAGCTCGGCACCCAGAGCCCAGAGGTGAGCAGCGCGACGCTGCAGCAGTGATACAGGAGCGGAGGCCTGCACGGGGGGTGAAGATTTGAGGAGCAATCTCAGCAAAGCCCCCCCGGTGCCCATGCGTCAGGCCTAGGGCCTAATAGAGCAAGGTGGGCCTACGGGTGACCCTGCACTCTGAGTTGGAGCACAGACGCTGGTGCCCTGAGAGAGGTCTCCCCCAAGGCTATCCAGGAACTTTCAGGGGTGGAGACAATGTGGCAAGGGGCCCCAGCCCACAACTGCATCTGAGGGAAGGCCTGTTGGCTGGGTACTGAGTCCCCGAGGCCCTTGCCCTCTACTGATTGATTGGACCCTACAAGGGGTTGGTTGGCCCAAACTGCCTGGCATTTGCAGCGGAGGCCGGGAGCCCTGGGGCCTCTGCGGCGAGTAGCCGGGGCCTACAAGTATGGCGTGAGCCGGCAGAGACGCCTCGAACCCCGCAATTTGGCAAAACCACCAATGCGCCCAGAAGCGCCCAGAGCCGAGCAGCGCGTTGTTGCAGCAGTGAGACGGGAGTGGAGGCCTGCACATGGGGGGTGAAGATTTGAGGCGCGATCCCCGCAAAGCCACCCTGGTGCCCACGTGTCAGACCTAGGCCCTAACAGAGCATGGTGGGCCTACGGGAGTCCCTGCACTCAGTGTAAGAGCACAGACGCCGGTGCACGGAGAGAGGACTCATCCGGTGCCATCCAGGGGCTTCCAGGGGCGGCGACAGTGAGGCAAGGGTCTCCAGTCTGAAACTTCACCTGAGGGAGGGCTTGTTGGCCGCGTGTTGGGTCCACGAGGCCCTAGCCCATTATTGATTGATCGGTCCCTCCAAGAGATTGGTTGGCCCAAACCGCCAGGCACTTGCAGTGGAGGCTGGAAGCCCTGGGGCCCCCGCAACGATCAGCTGGGGATGAAAAGACGAGGTGATACACGGCGCATAACCAACTTAGGAAGATAGCCCAGAAAGGGGAAAGCTCCCCATCAACATGAGTTGCCCGGGCCTGCCGCGCTGCCTAAGTTTCGTGACACCGGAGACGGAGGGGACAATCCAGGAACCAGGGCTCTACACGGTTCCAGACCTAAGTGGTGACCCGGGGACACGGGTCCTGTGTGAGGGGCCTGAGTGCCGGCACAGTCACAGCCAGCGAAGGTGACAAGAGGTGGAAATGTCCACCAACCGAGCAAAAAAGGACCGCTCCCTTAAAGACATGCTGATGCGACCCCAAGGTGGCGGCACAATGGAAGCTTCACCCGCCGAAGAAGCACTGTCAGGAGCAGTGTCTGGCCCACCAGAAGAGCCTGTGACCCGGGCGTTCATTGAATCACTGTTTACGGCCCTGAAGGAGGACTTACAAATGGTCAAGAAAGACCTAACAATGGAGATCAAAGAGATCAGAAAAGACACAGACGCACTGGATGAGAGGGTGGCAGCACTGGAGGGCAAAGGGGACACTCGGGATGAAGAACTGGAGGCAATGAGGCAAGAAGTGATCAGGCTTCAAGAGCAACACATAGACCTACAGGCTCACTTAGAGGATCTCGAGAACCGTTCCCGACGGAACAACGTCCGAATAAGGGGAGTGGCGTCGAAAGCAGAGGGTATCTTTGGGTATGTGAGGGATCTTTTCAATCATGTGCTCGGCAACCCCCAAGACACAATGATTAAAATAGATACAGTGCACAGGGTGGGCGCACGTCGCTCCTACAATGCGCCCCCAGCGGACATCCTGGTCTGTGTCCACGACTTCCAAACCAAGGAAGAGATCATCCGCAAAGCAATGGCAAAACATCCAATCACATTCTGTGAACAGATCCCTACATTGTTTCAGGACCTTGCCTCCATAACGCTGCAAAAACGAAAGGACTTTCGCCCAGTCATCACTTACCTATGCAATCAAAATATTGCATACTCATGGGGTCACCCCTTCAGGCTGATCTTTCACTGGGGAGGCAAGCTAAGGCAGCTACGCTCCTTGTCAGAGGCCTGTCGTCTTCTGGGACTGGAGTCGCCTGAGGAGCACAGTGGAGGGGAACCAGAGTCGCCGGCACGAGGAGACCAACGTCCACGCTGGCGCAGACAGGGCCGCCGTCGAAGCCCAAACAAACCGGACCAAGCAGAAATTGCAAAGGGCCAACAAGAGGTGTTGGAGACCATCCCTGATGCCCTGGCAAAAACCTAGGACAACTGAGCTTATCCAGTGGGTATATCCCCACTGAGAACTAGTAAGCAGTCGGCGGGATGGGGGCGGCGGTGGGAACTTGGCCAGAACATGGACCCCATACTTATTTACTGGTGGCCAAGTTTGGCTGGCGGACTGACTCTACACTCTTTGTGGGTTAACAAAATCCATGCTTTTCCAAGAGTCTTCTTTTTCTTCCTTTTCATTGTTCTTCTTATAATAGGGGTTAGTTTTGGGGGCCTCCATTCACCAAGTAAATTTTTCAGAAAGCTTATCGCACATGCACAGATGCCTGCTCGGGCTAGGTTAGTATACCAGTTAGGGTGCTTTAAAAAGGGCAGAGTCTGCGCTGGATCACAATCCATGCACTAAGAATGCAACCCACAAGACTCAATAATCCAGTTAAACGTAGAGCAATTTTGTCATATCTTGAACACACCAAGGCAGACATTTGCCTCCTACAAGAAACCCACCTCTTAACTAGGGACTGCTATAGACTCAAATCGCGTTTATTCCCCACCCAATTCTTTTTGTCAAACTCCACCAAAACGGTGGGGGTGGCCATCTTGGTGGCCCACTCCTTTCAGGGGAAGGTGATACAGAAAGAGACCGAAATCAGAGGGAGATTGCTCACTTATCGCTTCACAGTGGGAGGACAGGGGCTGATAGTGGGAACAATTTACACCCCAAACGAGGGACAGGAAGAATTCCTACACAAAGCGTTAGCGGAGGTGCTAGCCACAGACGAGAGACACATTCTCTTGGGGGAGATCTCAATCTGGTTTTTGATAATAATAAGGACAGATCATCCCAACGACATGGTCAGGCAGGAGCCCTATCTAAGACGGGACACAATAGACTAGGGGAATTAGGTATAGTGGATTTGTGGAAGGCAGCCCAGCCCCAAGCAAGGGAATTTTCCTATTATTCCAATGCACATAAAACATATGCCAGACTGGACTACCTCCTTGGCACCAGAGATATAATTGCACTGACTACAGACACGGAGATACTCACGGCGACGCTGTCAGACCATGCTGCAGTGGTGACTATGGTGGCGTTCCTTCACCAGGTCTGCCCTTACAGGCAGTGGTGCCTGAGGGACACATTACTACAGTGCGCAGACGTCGTGGAGCACATTAGGCAAACTCTAGGGGACTACCTGGCACACAATGACATCCCAGAGATTAGCACATCCACTCTATGGGAAGCTTTCAAAACAGTAGTTAGGGGGAGCTCATAGCAATATCCGCCACGAACAATAAGATCCGGAGGGAGAAGAGGGACAGTCTTGCACTGCAGATCCGGGAACTAGAGCACATACACCAGAGGACAGGGGCCCCCAGGATATGGCACAAACTTACTTCCTTGCGCGCCCATCTGGCTGCGCTAGACTTAGACAAAGCAGAATACGTCGCCCTCCGCTTACGCCATCCCTTCTATGTGGGGGGGGACAAATGCAGGCGTCGCTTAGCAGACAAACTGCGCGAGCAACAGCAAAGGCAGGGCATCCAAATAATAAAGGATCAAAAGGGTAACCCGGTAACGACAGACACTGAAATGGCCGAGACGTTCAGAGAGTTCTATGAACACCTCTACTCGGGTCAAACATTAGACAACTCAGAGAGCCTTAGATACCTTAGTGAAGTGCAAACATCTAAGTTGATGAATGACCAAACCTCAACATTAGAGGAGGAAATCCGCATAGAAGAGGTGATTGCTGCGATAGCACGCCTGAAACTGGCCAAATCCCCAGGCCCAGATGGCTTTACAGCAGCGTTCTAAAAAAATTACTGTCCAGAAGTAACACCTCTATTGACCCGACTTTTTAATACATTTCCAAACAAGGAGCGATCCCAGCATCGATGTTAGAGGCCTCCATTATAGTCATTCTTAAGCCCGGGAAGGACACCACACACTGTATCTCATACCGGCCCATTTCATTACTTAACATTGACTTTAAATTATTTACAGGAATATTGGCCCAGAGACTCAGCAAATACATGCCGTCCCTGATCGACCCAGATCAGGCGGGCTTTATCCCCCAGAGACAAACCAGTGACAATACCATAAGGGTCTTGCACATTTTAGGCAAGGCTTCTAGATTCCCAGGTAACTACATGCTATTGAGTATAGATGCTGGAAAAGCTTTTGACAAGGTTCATTGGCCCTACCTCGAACAAGTCTTGTCCCATTTCCGCCTGGAGGATCGCTTTAGGACACAGATACTAAACTGCTATCGTCTACCCACAGCAACAGTTAGAGTCAATGGCCACACATCCGCCCGCTTCGAATAGCTCAAGGTACAAGACAGGGTTGTCCCTTGTTATTCGCATTATATATGGAGCCACTGGCGCAGAAGGTAAGAACACACCCACAAATTCTTGGGGTACCATTTGGGGGGGACAACCATATCATCAGTCTCTACGCAGACAATGTATTAGTGACTCTCAACAACCCTGACACATCCCTGGGAGCCTTCCTCGCAGAGTTGGATTCCTTTGGCAGGGCCTCTGGGTTTAAAGTAAATGCAGGGAAATTGGTGGCTCTGAACCTCTCCCTTCGCCACACATGGTGTAACAGCTCAAGACACAGTACCTGGTCCAGTGGTCTCACGACACTATCACCTACTTGGGACTCCAGATAGCACCAACTACACAAGTCACGGTCAACTACATTAATCTATACAGACAAATCCGCGCTGACACACAGAGATGGAAACACCACCAGATCTCATGGTTAGGTAGAGTGGCATCTATTAAAATGGTGATCCTCCCTAAGATATTATACTTGTTTCAAACACTTCCCCTCCAGCCATCCCCAGGCATAATCCAGAAATTACAGGCAGCGATTTCACATTTCATTTGGCAGGGCAGGAAGCCAAGGATGAATAAGACTCTTGGCTTTCTACCACCTAGCGAGGGTGGGTTGGGAATACCGAATCTCCAACTGTATTTTCAAGCAGCGCAACTAAGATACTTAGTAGAATGGACTCGCTCCGAGTCCGAAAAGCACTGGCTATTCCAGGATAGGGCAGTAGCGGGAACCTCATTGATGAGTATTCCCTTTTTGAGGAAAGTGCACAGGCCAAGAAGCCTGTACCTCTCCTCCATAACTCAGATAACAATGGCAGTGTGGGACCAAACCAGTGTTAAGCACAACCTAACGTCGTTCCCTTCCCCTCTGACCCCCCTGTTTGACAATCCAGACTTTGAGCCGGGTATGGGGGAGACCCAATTCTCCGAGTGGCGCCGCACGGGATGTTGGGCCATTGGTCACTTCTTTGATGTTGAGGGTGTGCTGTCTTTTCAGCAGATCAGGGCCGATTTTGGTATTCCAGAGACAGAGCACCTGCGATATCTGCAGCTCAGACATTGGATATTACAGCCCCAAAATAAAGTTGCAGCGCAACGCCAGCTTACTCATTATGAACGCTGGTTGCTGTCTAAGACCTCGGATAAGAAACTGATTTCTGAACTGTACAAGATGCTAAATGCGCGGAATAAACACATGTACAATGCAGGGTGAAGTAGATGGGAAAAAGACTTGGGGAGAGCTCTAAGTAATAAGGATTGGGGGAGAATATGTCACAGAGCCCACCACACGGCCACTAACATAGCCCTAACTGACACACTCACAAAGGTAACGACATACTGGTACTATACACCAGCGAGAGTACATAAGTTCAAACCTTCAATGAGCCCAGAATGCTGGAGAAACTGCAGCGCACAGGGCACTCTGGTCCGCATACTGTGGGAATGTCCCCAGCTACAACAATACTGGACCCAGGTGATAGATGAGATAGACAGGCACCTAGACACCCAATTATTGAGATTTCCCGCACACGTTCTGTTTGAGGTCCCTGACCCGCTGTCTTACCCATTAAAATCTAAGAGAGGACGACTGATAGGAGTGGCACTGGGAACAGCCATGCAGAATATTCTTGTGCACTGGGGCACCCCACAACTCCCTACACACACCGGTTGGCTAAGACGACTTTGGCACATTCTAGGAATGGAAAAAATAACACTCACACTGGCTGGGCAGGGCACCACATTTCATTAGATATGGCGTCCCTTTCTGACTTTGCTTTCGCAGGAATTCCGGGAACTTACCTGCCCCAGATACCTGCACCTGCTACGTCTACCCGAGACACTCAAGCCTGAATCCCCTGAGCATCAATAAACCTGAACGAAATCACTATACACTCTAAAGCAGATACATTGGTGAATGGAGGGTGGGTGGGGGTGGGTGGGGGTGAGAGGGTGGGAAGTTCTTTTTATAATAAACTGCTGGCTTGTACATTAACCAATGATGGGCTCTGCGAAGCCCCTGATTTGCGCTAGAAAGCCGTTTGGCAATGTTTGTTGTGTTTTTTATTAAAACATTTAAAACTACAATCAAAGATTTGAACCATAAAAGGAGATTTTAACATTTTTACCAATATGCCACAAACATGCCCTGCGTCACCATCTAACCATCCCATCATCACTATTGCTTTGCAGTAATAAGTTTCTCCACTAATACCTTCTTCGACTGCATCCAAAAATGAATATTCATCATTGTGTCATATTTGTGGCAATCAATATAAAACCCATTGAACAGAACAAACTTATATTAGAAGTTAATACAACTAGTCCTCAAACTACAAAATAAACTTTTAAAAAAACATTGAAGATTCAAATATCTCAAACCAATATCAGATCTGCTAAAGTATCTGTTCTGCTCCATAGGATATCCCCAAAAGAGTACTATTCCAGTATTTAAATACACACCCCAGAACATTCCATAAATTTAACATTCCACACTCCATTTGCTTCCTATATTTCTTCAAACTTCTTCATGAACAATAACGATTATTCTCTTCACCCTACCTTCAAGAGCAACAGTGCTCAGATTATTGTTTTACTTGAATGTCGGACTCCGTTTTGAAACCTGTATACTACAAGCACCAACCTGTGAATCCAGCCTGCGGGGACGATGGTGAGAAGACAGTCCGACCACTCCCTACAGTCCGACCACTCCCTACCACCAGGGGAACAGACTGCATTGCTCACCAGGAGGCGCACCCAAGGGATTAGAGGAATGTATAAAACAAAGAAAGAACAGCCTACTGGCTATGGGCAGTCGGGACCGGTCTCCCTTGCTGTGTCACCTGAATACTTCTCTAGGAACAGCTTGTGGGAAGAGACAACTTTACTGATGCGACCTGTAATCAATAGAAAACGGAGTGAAACAATATAAGGTGTGTGCTTTTATGCTTGTCCTCTTCCACCCCCATTCATCTGCCCCCAAACACCACTCACACACTTACATATCCAGTGAGACAATGAAACTCAGGGTTGAAACAAACAAGGAGATAATGAGCCTTACTCCTTTGAAACAAAACAGTTTTGCAGAGCGGCAAAGGATAACTCTCACTTCACCCACTGACCAATCAAGTTTTCAACAAGATCCTATGCCTGCAGTTCCAAGTCCTCTCAAACGTTAAGGTACGATTCAGAGATACAGCTCTCTGTCAGATGATATGTATATATCCTGGATGCAAAGAAAAACCCCAGCAATTTGTGCATGCCAAAAACAGGAGAAAGGAACAGGGAGAAAAAGCACAGAGCCCCTTCTTAGTGTCCAATGGGTGAACAATGCTTCCCAGCAAACCGCAGAAATAAGGGAGAGTGAGCCCTGCGTGCAGAATGTTCCCCCATGAGAGAGGAAGCCAAGACAGAGCACTGAAGCCCCTTTGTGCAGTCTTCGGGGGAAAACCTGGCTGGACTTAGGACAATGGGCGTGAGATGTCCATTAGTGGCAAGGCAGGCTCCTACGAGTGTGCATTTGCTGAGAGGACCAAAGTGGCCCTTTGTTACACAAACGAAGAAAAAATCCATCAGGACCTGCCGTATATAAAGCAAGACCGTCTTCATGAAGTATTGCAATTGATGAACACTGAGGCTAACAAAGTGCGTGTCTTTTATGCGCTGTGACCAAACATGGCCATCGGGTCAGGGCAGAGACTCATTGGAAACTGAGTCTGAATCATGGTGTGTAGATGAGAGCACGGGCACGCCAGCTAGCAACACACAAACAGCGCGGTCAATGTTACCAAGATCCATGTGAGTGTCCTTTTGTGTTTTGTGGTTTGCATACTGTTCCTGCTTACTGGTGTGTATTGAGGCTTTGCAGGAAAGCCGGCTGCACTGAAACAGAGCCGTAACATTGAAGTACCACAGTTATTTGGCTAAAGGCAATATCTTTCTGGCATTTTGCACATTGTCCATCGGATGTTAACTTGAAGGATGTATCAGCACTCAGAAGGTACAGAAATTATAATAACCTTTATCACAGCAGCACAAACCAGTATGCCTACCCCACTGCATAAAAGCTGCATACCCTATGTGAAGTCTTTTCATTGCTGGTGTCCTGAGAACACATCCACAGGCACAAAACTTCCTGTCATGCCATTTGTTATAATTGAGAGTCCTCCTACTTGAGCACCTTCTCTTCTCCAGTTCTGCATGAGCATGAGCCCATAATAAGGGCAATATCAGTCTGGGTTGCTTGTGTTTGGTTCAGGAGGACCTGGCCTAGCAGTTCGGACTGGACCATTGTAGTGGGGGTCCAGGCTGATTTTCATATGGCTGGGTCCAAGCTAAGGTGGAATGGTGGGTGGAAAATAATGGATTTGGATGCAGCCCTAGCAATAACCTGTGGCTGAGATTGATTAAAGCATTCCATCCATCACTTAGTTTTTTGATGCATTAATTTTGTCAGATATGCCCAGGTGTGAGTTCCGTGTTCACAATGACACTGGAATCAAGCTATACCTGGCTGATAAGCCCATAATAGGAGCGACAACGGTCATGGTTTGTTTGTGTTGCAGTTCAGGGAGGGCCTGGGCTGACAGGTTGGGGCTGACTGCTCCCATTGGAACAAGGGCAAGGCTGATTTGCATATGGCAAGGTCCAAACTGAGGTGGCAAGGTGGGCGAAAAACCTTGGAATTGGGAGCGATCGCCATTGGCTGATATTAAATCAAGCATTTCATCAAGCATTCCATCCATCACTTTGTTTTTTGTTGCCCTAACTTTCAAATAGTGGCATGTTCAAACTTGTAATCTAAAATTCGACATCACAATTAAAGAGAATTTTTAATTACAATTCATTTCAATGTAAATAGTATGTTTCTACCTGCTCCCAATCGTAAGTTAGCACGTATTAATAGAAATAAGGTAACATAGTGTTAGTCAATTGGAGAGATGGGCTTTACAACCGTGAAAAATGACGTTAGGAGTTTTTCACTACCAGGACATGTAAAACGTAAAACCACATGTCCTACTTTTTAAATACCATGTACGCTGCCCTGTGAGCTTTTAGGGTCTACCATAGGGGTGGCTTATATGCATTGAAATGGAATATTTAGGCTTGGTAAAAGGTGTATTTTGTGAAAGAATCAAGCGAAAAAGTTGCTTGAAAGACTGTGTGCACTACAAGAAAATTATTTAAGTGTTTGAACAATTTGAACGAAACTTTCACAAATTTGTACAAAATAGACCATATAAACGCAAATTGTTCAACATAATGTTTTCATTGTGCTGTAATACTCAAATTAAATACACAAACAACAATTTCATTGGTATTACATAATACAAATAACACAATTTTTATCATATTTTAAGTTCATAAAATTGAAATACAATTGCAATTTATGTTTGTTAGATTTCTTATCTCTTTTTATTTTGGATGTTTCTAAGTGTATGGTAGCCACAAAATCATTGTATTCCATTTTCTTAGCGCTAACGCTAGATTTATTTGTTTACTTCGCAGTGGCCCCTGAAGAAGGGACGATGTGTCCCGAAATGCATAGGGCAGCACACTTCTGAGCTGCGAATACAGATCATTGTATTTCAATTTTATGAACATAAAATATGATAAAAATGGTGTTATTTGTATTATGTAATACCAATGAAATTGTTGTTTGTGTATTTAATTTGAGTATTACAGCACAATGAAAACATTATGTTGAACAATTTGCGTTTATATGGTCTATTTTGTACAAATTTGTGAAAGTTTCGTTCAAATTGTTCAAACACTTAAATAATTTTCTTGTAGTGCACACAGTCTTTCAAGCAACTTTTTCACTTGATTCTTTCACACAATACTTCAGATGTGGGACAGGCAGCCCACAGATACGGTGTAGCACACCTCAACACAGAAGCTTGAGAACTTTTTGTTTAAAAATAATTTTTCTTTTCAAACAACGGTGTGCACCGTATACTTTATTCATTATACAGTCTCATTTAACTGCCCATCCATAACGGTTGCACCCGACTTCTCTCAAACATGACATCATTTGAAAGGATCGCGAGTAGAACAGAAAATCGTGCAGAAACCAAAGCATTTACAGCTGAAGAAGCTATGGAAATTTATGCACTGATCAAAGCTACCAAAACATTTGACACCCGCAAATCCATCAGTCAGCACATAAAACACCTAGAATTCATATCCCGAAGAGAATTAAATCAAAGACTCCACGCATCAACATTAATTCAATACCATAAACACAAAAGAATACCACGAGGTTTACGTTTAGCTATTAAACCTATGCTGTTTCGTTTTCAGTTTAACAAAGCATTTATAGACAAATGGTACTCCGTGTTGAATAAATGTTCATTGGATCTAATTTTACTTATAGTGGAAGAACTATCAAAAACCATAAGGGAACTAGAAGAGGAGATCCATAATGTACAATTAGATTTATCCAACCGCATGGAAACAGAAGATTGGTCTAACACCTTGGAACAGATGAATATTAAACTTGAGAACTATGGGAAATAACTTCAGGAGCGGAAACTCAGAAAGTTTAAGAGAGACACCATTGATTATCGACTCAATGAGGTATACACATGGGCTGAAATGTATTCACAACGGAAACCCAACAAGAATCCTCACACTTCATCTGAGGAGAGTATTGTCTCAGACCGTGAGTTATTACCATCAAGAACCCCCTTGAACACCGAAGCACCCAGAAGTGATGTTGCCTCAAGCAGTCAAATAAGTGCTGAGGTTATTGATATACGAGCTTCTAGTTCCACTGAGTCTTTTTTATCCAAGGGCCAACAGTTGACACAACCAGCAGATCCAACGCCGGTAAAAACCACCGGAGGAACCTCAAAACCCGCAGAGGACAAAGAAAAAGCCAAAGAAAAGAGTCGATAAAACTTACGGAGTCAGAAAACATTGTCATAAACATTTCTTCACAAGTACTCACACCTAAACAATTGCAAATTTTGAATAAAGGCACAACATTTGTACCTACGTACAACACAAACATGCATAAAACTGAGCTGGCTCTGTATCGATTCATGCGTTCCATTCGATTACGGCATTTTTTTGACAATGTGTTGACTGATCCTGCTGTTAAAGAAGACCAAGAATTTCTAGAATTCAAACCTAAAAGCACGTTTACCGCACCGGTGTCCCATAAAATGCTTGATTCATTTGAATCACTGGTTAAACATGACTTGAGCAAATTAGAATTCCAAAAACACAGAGGTTGTAATTTGTCCAAATCAGAAAGAACCACTTTGAAGCAACTAACCAACAATCAAAAGCTAGTATTTCAGCAAGCTGATAAAGGTGGAGCCCTTGTAGTCATGGACTGTACATACTACAATAGGAAGGTTCAAAAACACCTGGCTGACGAAACAACATACCTCAAATTGGATCATGATCCCACTCTAGAGATCACACAAGTTTTAATCAAAATTTTGGATCATGCACGAGACATGGATTGGATTTCCATTAAAACCAGGAGTTTTTATAATTCAACAATTTCCTAAAAGACCACATATATATATGTTGCCTAAAATTCATAAACATCCTGCAGACCCACCTTTCAGACCTATTGTGTCCGGATGCGGGTCCCTTTTCGAACCATTGGGTACTTACATTGACCAATTTCTGCAACCCATTGTACGCTCTTGGAAATCTTATATATGTGACACCACAGATTTTCTATCACGCTTACAGAATTTGGATCTCACAAATGTTAAAAAGTGGACGTTGTGTACGATAGATGTTACATCATTATATACTTCCATTCCTCTCCAGGAAGGACTTGATGCTATTGAATGGGCTCTTTTAAATCAGCCTCAAGTTCGTGTCCATAAGGTTTTTTTGATGGAACTATTGCAATTTTGTTTTCAACATAGTTACTTTCGTTGGCAGGAAGAATTTTTTTACAAATCAGTGGAACCTCAATGTGTTTTGGGGGAGCTCCCACATACGCTAACATCTTTATGGCCGCATTTGAGCAGGAGCATATCTTTGAAAATCAGGCATGGTGTGAGCATCTTATCATGTATTGTCGATACATCGACGATATTTTTCTAATCTGGTCACACACTGAAACATCTTTGAAACATCAAATTGAATTGTTGAACACTAAAAACAACAGAATCCAATTCACATACAATATCAGCAAAACTCAGTTACCCTTTTTGGACGTGCAAGTGGAGAAAGATAATTCAACTATTAACACTAGTGTATTCATCAAACCTACTGACCGCAATAACACCTTGTTATTTCAAAGTTTTCACTCACCGCACTTAGTACAGAATTTAGCTTACTCGCAAATGCTACGTTCAAAAAGAATAGCATCGACCACCGCCAAATTTGAACAGGATTTGGTTCGCATCAAACATAGATTTGTACAACGAGGGTACCCTCTTGAGATAGTGCAACGAGCAGAGAACCGGATTCAAAAAGTAAAAAGAAGTGATCTATTAACCATCAAACAAAAAACACCAACCAAGAGGGCTGTCTTCGTATCAACATTTTTGACAACATCCAGAAGCATCAAAAAGGTCATCATTAAAAGATGGGAACTTTTACAACAGGAATCAGACTTCGGCAACTCCTTCATTGAGCGCCCTTTATTTGCATATACCAGAAGTCATAATCTCAAAGAGCTGCTTGATAAAAAGAACTGTCGCAGTGACATTAAACACTCGGGGATGAAAAAATGCAGCAATTGCATCCATTGTAACAACGTAATACAGCAGAACTTCATTACTCATCCAAGAACAGGTGAAAAAACAAACCTAAAACACTCATCGGATTGCAATACTTCAAATGTCATTTATTGCATTAAATGTCCCTGCGGACTTCTTTACATTGGGAAGACTGAAAGGAAAATTAAAATTCGTATTGGAGAGCACAAAAGTATGATTAGGACTAAAAACACAAATTCCAACCTCGTAGTTCACTGGATTGAACATGGTCACAACATCACCCAAGTTCGATTTTTAATTTTGGAAAAGATGCAACCTAAAGAGGGTATTGACCCTAGTAAAATGTTATCTCAAAGGGAGGTTTTTTGGATAAAAAAATTCAATACTATGATGCCTTTGGGCCTCAATGATAAATTGGATTTAAGCTGCTTCTTATGAGCTCATTCAGCACAATTCATTTGCCCCTACCATTTTTCACTATGTTTGCACAATTCTCCTTTTTTGGCAGGTCTTGTTCCATTTTCTCCGCACATGCGCACACTCCTTTCTTACCTATATCCCTGGTTTTCTCTCTTTTACATCTAATATTGTTTCTTTTACACTATAATTGAGGATTTCTCTGAGTTCATTTTAATGTTCAGTCATATCATTGTTGTTATCATGATTGTCATACATTATGAAGTCTGCATATTATTTCCTCAATATGACAAATGAGGATTTTTCAGTTTGTTAAATGTTCAGTAACATTGTTGGTGTCATTATGTTTGTTACATATTATGCTGTGTTCAACCTTTTATGTTCCTTATATGTATCACTTAGAAATGAAACTTTATTGATCATACCATTTGTTGACAGTATGCATACACATGTACCACAATCTTTTGTTCACAGTGTCTAGAAATTCTATATGAAACTGTACATACACTTTTAAGTTGTATAGTTGTTCTACATAGCACTGTATTTAATCCTCCTTGTCTCTTTTTGTATATTCCGCCATTTTTATGTCAATGGCAAATTCAGTTTCATTCATCATATTAGTTGGTCACCGTGCGAACACCTATGTTTCACAATCCATTGGTTCTAGTTTTTTAGTACTGGCAAGTTTCATTGTGCATACACGTACATATTGCAATTTATGTTTGTTAGATTTCTTATCTCTTTTTATTTTGGATGTTTATCATTTTTAAATTTAGCATATTTCCGAGCATATCTTTCTTTTAAGGGGATTGATTTATTTTTTGGGTTGTATTTACGCACGAGTAGTCGTTGCATGTATTCAGTTCTTAGCACAGGCATTTGCCTTTGTTGCAGTGCATTTTTCTTTGACTTGAGTACCAGGCCAAGATGGTGGTGTTGTTATCTTTCTATAATTGAGGTTTCCCCTGCTGGGGTGGAGTTAGGATCACGTGATCGGACTCGCATTTTCGCGGGTTCTTTCGCTTTGTTTAAAACGCGAGACGGCTCTCAGCATCTTTTTACTTCATCGGTGTACGATTTGGATAAGAAGGCTTAGCAGCACAATCTTTCTTCGGTAAGCACGGCGTTCTGCCGTACTGTCGACAATTTTTACAGTCCGCTTGTGTTTACACTGATGAGGTTCGCTTATTTTTGACTCTCGCGGTTTGTTTATTTTATGTTTTTCAGGCTTTGTCCTTTTGCTCTGGACTGAGCAAGGTAATTTTAGTTGTCACGCTCTAGTAGCATGTGCTTCTTTTACATTTGACTTTAGATGCATTGACACAGAAACTCACCATTCATTTGTACATGGTTTTCTTCAGATTCATTCAGGTTCCTGCAGTTCACCTTCTGAGCAGGACCTTATAAAGTGTGGCAGTAAGTTTACATTACTGCATTTTGTTTAGCTCTTTGAGATTACTACTAACCATCACCGTCGTGAGCACATGAACGTTTTCATTTTTGGAACACTTCAGCCACAGCTAATTTCTCACTGTTGCTTCTTGAGTTGGTTTTCGTCACTTTCACTTTTCATCATCACGGGTAGGTGCAACCGGTTACAAGTTGCTTCTGTCGATATCAACTCACATTTCTTTACGTAGTCTGGTAAGAGCTGGTCACTCTCTCTTGTTGCAGTCACTCTCCCAGCTGGGGGTGTCTAAGTGTATGGTAGCCACGAAATCATTGTATTCCATTTTCTTAGCGCTAACGCTAGATTTATTTGTTTACTTCGCAGTGGCCCCTGAAGAAGGGACGATGTGTCCCGAAATGCATAGGGCAGCACACTTCTGAGCTGCAAATCCAGATCATTGTATTTCAATTTTATGAACATAAAATATGATAAAAATTGTGTTATTTGTATTATGTAATACCAATGAAATTGTTGTTTGTGTATTTAATTTGAGTATTTCAGCACAATGAAAACATTATGTTGAACAATTTGCGTTTATATGGTCTATTTGTACAAATTTGTGAAAGTTTCATTCAAATTGTTCAAACACTTAAATAATTTTCTTGTAGTGCACACAGTCTTTCAAGCAACTTTTTCGCTTGATTCTTTCAGACAATACTTCAGATGTGGGACAGGCAGCCCACAGATACTGTGTAGCACACCTCAACACAGAAGCTTGAGGACTTTTGGTTTAAAAATAATTCTTCTATTCAAACAACGGTGTGCACCGTATACTTTATTCATTAAAAGGTATATTTTGTCAGGTCGAATGGCAGTTTAAAACTGCACTGCATGTTGCAGTGGCAGACCTGAGACATGTTTTAAAAGGTTACTTTAGTGGGTGGCAAAATGAGTGCTGCTGCCCACTAGTAGCATTTCATTTACAGGCTCCGGGTGCCCGTAGTACCATATACTAGGGACTTACAGGTAAATAAAATGTACCAATCAGTTGTAGGCCTATTTTAACATGCTTTATGGAGAGAGAACAAGCACATTAGCACTGGTTTGCAGTAGCAAAGTGCTCAGAATTTTAAAAGCAAACAAAAACAGGTTCAGCAAAGGAAGGCAAACAGTTTGGGGTGACCCTGTCGAAAGGGCCAGGTCCAACACCACCTAATATCGCTTGTATGTCTGAAGGGTGTGGGCTCTAAGCACAGTCTGTGCACTCAGAGTTGACTGTGCATAGTAAGGGCCTACCCACTGAATGCACACTGTGTGTCATAGGAGCTTAACCACCCAATGAGTCTTAAATCTCTGGAGGGAGTGGGCTCTAAGTACAGTCTACTCACTCAACGTTGACTCTGCCTAGTAGGGACTTGCCCACCTAATAGCGCTTCTGTGTATGGAGGGAGTGGACTCCATGCACAGTCTGAAATCCCAGCAGAGACTGTGCGCAGTAGGGGCTTGCCCACCTAATGGGGTTGAGTCTCTGTAGAGAATGGACTCTGCTCACATTGACAACATGACGACAATGGGACAAAGACAAAATATTTTGGCCCCAAGAGGATTGCTCTGGGACTCCCCCACAAGGGTTCGGGGGGCAAGGTATCTCTACCCAGCCATCTTATGTCCTTTTTTTAGTTATTTTTCAGGATTCGGGGGACCGAGTCCCGGAGTTCTGTAGTGGCAGCAGGCACGTTTTTCTTCATGTTGCATTTGCCAATCAGGTCCTTTGGTCCCATAGGACTCCCATATAACCAGCCAATCTGATTCCTTTTTTAAATTCTTTTTTTTCCCACTGGATTCCTGCAGGAGTCCTGAAGGAGTCCCGTAGCAACAGATGTCTATAAATCTTGAACCTTCATTTCTCTAATATGACTGAACAGATTTATGCCAAATCACAGACAGCATGCTTTCTGGGTAAAGATCTAGCTTTCTGCCAAATTTGTTGTAATTCTGTTCAGCTGTTTTTTTTTGTATTGTTCACTAATATTGCCTGTGGAAATTGCAATGGAAAAAAGTGTTTTGTGACCCCCTTTTTCTCCAACCCGCTTGACAGATCACCCCGAAACTTACCAGGAAGCCGCTGAGGTAGAGGACCTTTTTCTGCGAAAGTTTTGTGAAGATTCTTCAAATGGTGCCAAAGTTATAAGCAAAACAAAAAATGCTCTTCCTATGGAAAGACTAATCTAACTATAATTACACAGTGGCCATGCTTTTTTAGATCAGGTACAACCTGGAGTTTTATTGTTATATGGCACCAAAACTACTCTCCAAGCCATACTTGACAAATTTCACTCCTTGGAGGAAGGGGGGAATTGCAGTCCTCATCCTACTAGACCTCTCAATAGCCTTGGATGCAGTGTCTCACGTTCAGAAGTATTCATCTGTGACAAAGATTATGCAGAATTGCATCTTATCTCTGAACAAGGTGTTGCACAAGAATCATCCATGAGTCTTACGTTGTTCAATATGTGTCACTACTTGTAAAACATGTTTGCTCACAGTGTTTTTCGCTTATTACTTAAGCTAATGATATGCAACACTTTAACATTTAAGACGTCAGTTACACCCCATTAGGCTGTCATGATTCGGAAAGGGTAAAATTTACTGTGTACATTAAATACTCATTAAATATGTAAATATAATGTATATTACAAAACTAGTTTCAAATGATAATTAAAGGCTAAATATACATGATGACTGGTAAAAGCAAATACCAAATTTAATTTTTCAACTATTATTCACTGAAATTAAGCTATTGAAATAAATGCTTTTATGAATTGTTAAAATCATTACATAAAAGCTTAAAATGCAGAGGTTGTAGACGTACAGCAATTATTATGTTTCTGTTTCTGTGGGAAAGGAACAATATTTAAACTTATCGACTACACTTTTTTCATGAGCCGATGTTTCCGACATGCAACCCCAGCGGGTCAGATTCCTTCCATATTTTCAGGCCCCCTGGACTTACCTTAGACAAGCCTACTTTAAAGCATCATATAAACAGATGGTCTGTCACAGTGCAAAATAGCTGGCATGACAGGCTATTGAATTGCAGACACCTCAGCTTCTGTTTCCTATAATTATTTTTTATTATTCACAATGAGCATCCCATATATTGATCCTCATCTCTTTATAAGACAAAATCTTGTTTTGGCTGCTGAAAATATTGAGACTTGTGGCTTTAATGAGGATAGTTGGCTATGGTGAGAGACTGGAGTTGTGCAAATAGCAGCTATTTCATTATGTGCACATTCCTCTCAAAGTATTTTTAATGACTTAATTAATAGCTGTTTCAAGCTCATGCTCATTCGATAGTGCCAGTTAAGGATGTAGGTATTAAAACTGCACCAGTACAGTGCCAGTGGAGCCCAGGAGCACGAGAGACCCACTGGAGTCCAAATGACCAAACCATGGACCTTACCATGCTCAGTGTTGTCATCAATGATGTCATTTCAGATGCTGTAATGATGTTATAAATGATGTCATAGAATATGTCATGAGTGATGTAATATGTGAGGTAATGAGCAGTGCATGGCAAGGGCACACGTTATAGTTACGTCAGTTAGCTATAACTGGTGAATTGCAGTGGTCGCTTGAGTTAAAAATGTAACATTTTAACTGACAATTTCACCTAACTATAACGTCACCTTAACCTTTGTTTATTTTAGTTAATTTCTACGTTATTTTTTAGTGTAAAGTAAGTTATTATAACAATACCTAACTATAACGTCACTTTAATCTTTGCTATTTTTCAGTGGATTTCTATGATGTTTTACCATAAAGTAATATTTTATTACTATGCCAAACTAGGCCTACATCATGCTGCCTTTGGCCATGCAAACCATGTGGTTGGCCACAGGGATTGCCTGCGGCCAGGCACTACATCCTACCTCCCATGGGGGGCCAAGACAACGTTGCTGGCCAACACCCATGGTCTTGCAGCTCTCAAATATGCTGCCTTTTTTTCTATTTTCTATAGTGCAGAACCACATTACCACAGCGAAATTACACGAGGGGCGCACTGCATACCAAGGTATCATAGTGGCATGTGAAAACATAATTTTATTTTCAATTTGACCCCTGGGGCGGTCCCTCTGCGACTCCCCCCAACACCACCTTACAATTGACAGTGGGTCAAGGTACCCTACCCTGCCCCGTTATTCCTTATTTTGTATGACACAGGGACTGATTTCCAGAGTCATAAAATGACAACCACGACTTTCTCTTTATGTTGTGGCCAGCCAATCATATTCCAAGTTTTGCCCTTGTGGTCCCGCGGTAGTACTTAGGAAGTACCACGCCAGTCAATCAGGTTTTTTGTTTTCAGCTCACAGTACTCTGCGGAAGTACTATGAAAGTACTGCGTCGCTAGATATCTATAAATTTAGAACCTTAATTTCTCAAAAACTACTAAATAGATTACACCAAATCACACAAAGCACACTTTCTAGATGAGGCTTTCTGCCAAATTTGGTGTTATTCTGTTGAGCCGTATTGCCTGCAGCTGTGTCTTAATTTCCCTTCGGAAATTGCATCGGTGGAAAACGTTTTGGGACCCCTCTCTTTTTCTCAGTCCCCACATGACAGATCACTCCAAAACTTAAGGAGCTGAGGTGGATGATTTTTTTTTTGGGGGGGGGGGAAATTCCATGAAGATTCATCAAATGGCTCCAAAGTTATCAGCAAACCAAAAACTTCACTTGCTATGGAAACCTGGTCCTAACTATATCTACAAAGTGGGGACTGGCAAATTGTATTGCTGTCTTTTAAAGGGAACAAACGTCATATCGGTTAAACCCGGTTTCATTTCTGTTTGAACAGATTCACCAGCTTATTAATGTGACATTTTGAGTCCTTGCACTAAGCGCACTATAATTATCAGACACTCTCCCAGTTTACCTTAGCGTGCAGCACACAAGCCAGGACATGCATGCTGAGGCTCTTCAGATGCAGCCTACACCTTTCATTACTTCTGCATTCTGGGATTGCTTCAACTTAAAAGCTAAAGGTCAGTTCACCGAAGCTCAAATGTCTTAGTCGTGTCATCAATGAGTCATTATGAGAACATTTCTAGGCATAAATAAAATATGAACTTTGCCGCCGTTACTGGTGACTGAATGCCATATGTGTGTGATTTCAGAACTGCAAACAGCAGTGCTGCCTGGCGTTAAGCTTTGCAAGCCATTGTTAGGTCAAGGACTAGCAGGCAGAATAGATAATGTAGAATCCCATTTAAAAGCCTGAACGTCAAGTAATCGTTATGTAAAGGAAAGGGTATAATTTCAATTTCAGATATAATGGAGATCAAAGCTTCCCCAAACATATGACTGGTCAGTCTCTTTGTATATGGTTTTGTAAATTATCCATCTGTTTAGAGACGCTTTTGCAAATGGATTTGTATAATATATGTGCATAAAAAAGTATAAATGTAAGCAATTGTCTTCATGTCAGTTCTTGTTGTTTAAGATTCTGCTGCTGAAGGTTTTCAGGATTCACTGCCTGTTTTTGAGGCCGCATTCAAAACTTGATAGCCTTCTAAATATCAATATCCCCCTTTTTAGATCAAGCGGCGGGAGACATCGTTTACATCGCATGCGATACATCGCACGCCATAACAACACGGTCGTTACAACGACCGCGTTGTTACATCGCAAACCATTACAACGCAAGTTGTTACAACGACTTGCAGTAGGGGGCAGAAGGTGTTGGATTTAAAATCCAACACCTTCCCTACTGTTGCACAGACTGGCGTTGGAATAGTAAATTATACTATTCCAACATCCAGCGCCCCCTACAGCAAGTTGTTGTAACGACTTGCGTTGTAACGGTATGCGATGTAACAATGCGGTTGTTGTAACAACTGCATTGTAATGGCATGCGATGTATCGCATGCGTAGTAACGTCGCATATTCCAGGCTGTAGACAGCTTTAGTTGTTGGGCAGACCTCTTGTCAGCACACAGCCTACAACACACGCACATTCATGTAAAACACACATCAGGTCAGCTCTCTTTAGTCATTAACTGGTTGTGGGGAATCTCCTGACATTGGCTCGAAGGGCAGTCTGCCACGTTTAGTATCCGCCCAAAGCATTTTACAGATGTGTACACATTTGTGTTATATTTAGCTTAAAGGAGTGATGAGGTGAAGTAGTGCTAGCTTTTATTGTTGTTTCTGTCCGCTTCTGGTGGTATCTGCAACCACACCAGCATCTCACTGTATGACTCATCCATACGTGTAATACAAGGTGGATGTACGTTCTACTTTTCAAGAAATGTACTTCTCAGAATGGTATTTTCACACAAGATGCCCACCACTAATTTATAACACATATATGAAATGTTTTCTAGGGAAGAGTCACAAATTGGCAGCATGTGAGCACAGATTAGACCAGAGCAGCCTGCAGTGAAGCCTGGACACTCAAGGTCCACTCACATCGCCAGTGTCACAGGTTGCTGGCCACCCATTGAACAAGACTGGGCCATGCTGCCCACATGTATGAGGTCACAGCCACTAACTCCCAAGCAGCACTGGCTGCGCCCCCTTGCTTCCTCCAGCCAAGTGCCACGGTCTGGGCATATAGGCCTCTCAGCCCAAGGTCTAACAGTGATCGGTGACAGGAGCATTTGGTTAGAGAGACTTTGTTCTGGGCTCCGCAGGGAACACTGGGATATTTACCCCCTGCCCTAGTGCTCAGCTCCAAGGAGATCGAGGTTGAGAAAGTGAAAGTCTTTTTAAGTGGTGATACAGCCTCTGCGCGCAGCAGGCCTAGTGCTCACCCTACGCAATATGGACTTTAAATAAATTATTCGTTTTTTGACCTGATCTGGTATTGAAATAGTTGACAGGGAGTCAGCATATGGGCAGTAAGTGGAACACTAAAGGGTTTATAGTACTATCTGAAGAAATGTTGTACTGCCTTTCTGTTAGAAGTATAGGTTCCTGCATCACCGAGATTGCAATATTTAGAATTGCAGCGATGTAAGGGCTGTTGTGCTCTGGCAGCAATTAATATCATTGAAGTAGGTCATTGTCTAGCCTGTCTAGTTCTTGTGGTGCTAGCCCAGCTTTATATGGACAGTCCAGTGTTGACGCCCAAGAAAATATAAAACAATTCACTTCCAGTGGATGTTCCACTTTTGAACAGAATAGTATTTGTAATTCATTAAGCTGTGGAGGGATGCCTACTATCATACAAAACCTAAAGGGTGCCGAGCTATCATAGAAAACATGTCTCTTCCCTTCCTCAATTTTTAAGGCATTGACATTATTTAAGAAACATTGACAAATTCCCCCTCTGCCTCCATATAACACTGATAACTCTATCACTGGTGGGAAATCCTGCGAGCAACTGCCACTGCATGATCAACAGCCACAACAAAAGTCGGCCAAAAACAGCATAGGCTTTGTCTGTGCAGCAAACAGACAGAAGAAGAAGCGGAACCGGAGATATGTATTTCTAAAAATGTTACGTAAAATAAGCACCAAAAGAACTAAGGGGCATATTAGCAAGACTGGCGATAAAATTATCGCCGTTTTAGCGGCAGGAAACTGCCGCTAAAACGGCGATAATTGGCTTGCTAATATGCGTTATAGAATTCCAATAGAAGCCCAGGTTAGATGTCCTGCACATCTAACCTGGGCTTCTATTGGAATTCTATAACGCTTATTACCAAGCCAATTATCGCCGTTTTAGCGGCAGTTTCCTGCCGCTAAAACTGCGATAATTTTATCGCCAGTCTTGCTAATATGCCCCTGAGTGACTATGATAGTCTATAGGAGTGGTCGACTGGGACCTAGGCAGCGTTTTAGGACGACCATAATCGAGTGCATGGAATACACCAAAGGGGCTCATCCCCGGTCCAAGATTTTACCTACTAACAAACTTTTTTTATGGAGCTCAAACTCCTCCAGCGGGGCAAGCCTGAAGCTGCATCTGAGGAAGCTGCATTAAAATTAGACATCTTTGCCGCAAGGTTCAGCCGACAATCCGGGGGTATTTGGAATCAAAAAGAATTCCTATTCTTACTTGGTTTCTGGTATAGCTTCTTTGGGTCACTTCTAAAGCTCACAGAACCTCAGGGAGGGCACTGAGGGCCAGGACTCACTCCAGTGGAGCCCACCTGCAGGGTCCAATCCTTGTCCAATTGGTACCGGTAAACTGGTAACTTCAGGAAAAAGGCTTCTTGCAGCTTGTTATATCCCTGTAGTCACTTAGGAGATCAGCCATCTGATCCTTTGAATCTATGGGCCATATTATCAAGGACGGGCGATAACATTATCGCCGCTTTAGTGGCAGGAAACTGCCCTATAGAATTCCAATAGAAGCCCAGGTTTGATGTCCTTCACACCAGAACCTGGGCTTCTATTGGAATTCTAAAGCGGCGACAATGTTATCACCGTTCTTGATAATATGGCCCTATGTCTTTGGCCTGGGCACAAAGGAAATTGATCCAGTCCTTTAGGGCTCCTCTCAGGATACATTAAGCAGGGACCAGTCCTCTTCTGATCTTCTGCAGAACCACAAAGTGTTCTGAGAAGGGTAGCTTGGACTCCAGGGGATGGGAGTGACTTCTGGACTCTCCCTAACCAATGGGTTTAAAAAAAGCGCCAATGTAGGTCAAGTGGTCATGGTAGGCCGGGAACTAGGTACGATTGCAGGTGAACCACAATGGAACCGGGTTGAATACACCAACAAAACTCAGACCGGTCAGAGGTTTTCCCTTGGGCTTAGTCTCAACAATGGAAATCAAAATCCTTCAGTGGGGCAATGCAGCAGGTTGTGTCCAAGGAGAGCTCCACAACATCAGATAGCCATTGGATAAGGTCCCAGCGAAGCAATTAGTTTAGGTGAGAACAGCTTCTGGTCATAAAATTAGAATTTCGCTCCCAGAGAAGTCCTCTTACAGGTCATATATTTTTGGCACCTTCACCCGTCAAGATGTCTACATTCGATACCTTCTCGCAGAGGTCCCTCTGAATTGTATTTGCTGTTGGGGAGAAGCTCCGAATGGTAGAAACTTGTTTCTTCAGCCCAGTGGTAATGCACCCTGGGTGGATCGGTATGGCAGGGTTGTCCTAGTCCTCCCCAGATCTTCAAATCTAAAGGTTTCTAAGTTCCAGGTTTTCAGAGATGTTAGAAGAAGTCCAGTTAGATACAGCCAAGGGTTCCAGGCCCTGAGGAACAGCACTTTGGGGTCCAGATTCACTCCAACAGAGGCAGGGTCCAGGTCAGGTCGAGTTAGTACTGGGGGGACACGCTGTTTACCTGGGGCCGCACTGAGGCCCAAGTTTGCTGTTTTCTCTGATGCGCTGGGATGGGATTCGGTCCCCCATTCAACACCACTGCTGCATTGGAGGAAGGAGCCTCATAGGCGCACAAAGGCGCCAACAAACTCCTGCCGCACCCAGATGAGGCCCTTAGTTCTCTTTTTCCTTGGCATTATTTAGGACCCTGGACTCGGCCAAGCTTGAAGATAGAAGAGCGGGTAGGTCTGTGTTCATTCTTTTAATACTTTTTGTACTTAGAAAGTAAAGCTTAGAATATGGGCAAGCGTATATTAGCCTAGGCAACTGGGAAGGGGGCCCTAAAGTCAGTAGCCTCTACCAAAGCAATAACAAGCTATTTAACCAATGCTATGGGCTTACTGAACAACAAGATCACCAATGCAGAGGAGAGACCAGCTGCAACCAAATCTGCCCTACATAATGCAATGGACAAAGCCATTGAGGAAGATACCCTATTAGATTCAGTGATCCCTCCCAAAAAGAAAATGCTCGCAGCACCATGTGTCTCTGATGATCCCCTCCTGATTAGCGAAGATTCTCCGATATGTGAGCCATCCTCCCCCCCAGCAAAGAAATGCTGTCACTCAGTGGACTCTTTAGCCTCAAACCTAAAAAAGGGGAGGACAACTACAGTGGGGTGCGAAAATTCCGCCACCACCAAGGTACCGAGGGCCATCATTAAAGAAAAGATGCTAAATTCCACCAAATCAACAGACTTGACATTAAAGAAGCTACACAGCAGATTGATAACATTGGAGGACTCGCTAAAGAAGGAACTAGAGGTTATTAAACTTGGAATATCCAAACTTGAGTTAGCTGTAAAAGAAATGCTTGTTCTAATCAAGACACAAACTGGGGACATTGCTCCAAAGAAGGTGGCACAAACTAACCCACCAGTTACCAGGGCATCTCATGTTGATCCAACATATTCCCTTCCGGATCCCACTGAAAGTAATCCCTCCGTGAATTTAGAGACACATGTAAATACGACTTTGCACCTTCCACCGGAAGCAACACCATATGTAATCATACTGAGAAATTTCCCTAAACAAATGCCCTGTGTAACAGAAACCTGGATTGAACTTAAAAATAAGGTGATACACTGGCTGGCCAAACAGTTTTGGAGTACAAACTCTCTTTTTCAAGAAGTAATAATGGTCAGAAGAGCTGACTGGCTAGGCCCATTTAGGAAAATTGGTCAAGGCGATTGTATTGTTGTGAATTTTTGATCCTCTAAGATGGTAAAAACTTTACTCTTTGATCTGATTTGTAGGTTACGCCCTGAGAATGCTAGAGGGAACATTTTAGCTGAACCCCTTTGCTTTTTTATAGGCCAGAAATGTTTTCTGATAGGGGTAGCACTCCCACCCAAATAGAGATATCAGTGAACCAGAACCCTTCCCAACAGCAAATAAAATCAGACAATAGACCATTAATAACAGTTCCAACTACTAATAGGTTCTCCCCCCTCTCCAATTACAACTAACAGGATTGATAACCGGGTGGGGAGGGGGGAAGGGTAGTAATCCAACTGATACACACAACGTAGATTGTGAATTACATTAGATAGATAGGGGTATACTGACCTGTACAAAATATGAAAGCACTAATCTGGTAATTAAGACCTGGAATGTTGCAGGAGTAAAAAATAAACTAATGAACCCGGAGTGGCTGGAGACAATCAGTCAAACTCACCTAGTTTGTCTACAAGAGACATGGGCAACAGACGACTTTCACATGGAGGGCTTTACTTCGCTTCTAACCCCGGCAACCCCCTCAGAGGGAGGGCAGGCTAAGGGGGGCTTGGCCTTTTTAATATATAACCGTACCACTGAAATTGATAACATCCTATACGTCTTCCCCCTACTTTCAACTCTTCCATTTGCAAACAGAGGAAAAGTTAAATCTGGTCCTACTTAACTTTTATAATACTGTTTTTGACAAAACTCAGGTTAACGTTATTATGGATTTAGGTAGGGAGATTGAATCATTTATAAATCGTATTAAGGATGATTATATACTAATATGGTTAGGGAATTTTAATCTAAGTCATTGCAAGAGGATGGTATCTAAAAGCTGTGGCTATATAAAAACTAATGGGGAAGGAATGCCGCACTTTTGGCACAACCTATATGGAGAGGCAATAAATGATTTTTTTTTTAAATATAACATGGAATTACTAGAAAAGCCTTAAGGGCCAGGACTATTACAAGTACCTACGTACCATGGGAATGGCTGAAGCTCCTTTATTGACCATATTCTGGTCACTGAAAATGGGCATCGATTAATAAGACTCTTTTGATATTACCCCAAGCGTTTTCAGTGACCACTCCCTTTTGACAGTGGCCTTTTACATAAATATCTTACGGCCAAATGGCTCACAAATCACGAACCAATATGAAACGCAGGGCAGAAATGGCATTAGCCTAAAATGGGCGAATATAAATGATACTGCCATTACAGGGAAATCATGGCAGATAACCTCAGTGATTTTAACATATGTTCGTATATGAGGTCTTGTAGGACTTGGCCTTTTTGGTTAAAGTTCCCTAAACTTTTTGCTTTCCCCCTAGACCGTTTTCCTGACCTAGAGATGCCAATTTAGATGCTTTGGGTACTTTGCCACTGCTGATCAGTGTCAAAGTACAGGAGTTCCCTGTTTAAAATGTATGGTGATTGGTTGGCCATGATTGGTATGTTTGCCTTACTAGTAAAAGTCCCTAGTGATGTGCACTGTGTGTGCAAGGGCTAGTAATGCAAGGGCGCGCAGAGAAGGGAACTCAGGCCTTCAGTGTAGGGCCTGCGTGCAGAATGCTAAGTTAGCATGTTGTCCTGACAAGTGCAACCACTTGTCAGGCCTGACTTTCCCTTTTACATACAGCTGGGACACCCCTGTGGTAGGTCTCAGGTAACCCCTGGGCAGGTTGCAGTGTAGGTAAAAGGCAGAACATAAACTGAGGTGTGTGTTGTGTTCTGGCAGTGAAAAACTCTCCATTTTGTTTTTCACTGCTGAAAGGCCATTCTGCCCATAGGACATAATGGGGGAGGCTAGGTGTTGTATTTGTTAGCTAGTTTCCTGTCAGTTTATAATGGAGAGGTGAAGTTTGGTATGTGTGAACTCACAGTGTCATAATGCATCTTTCTGTAAAGGTGGTTTTGTCACTGTGTTTATAAACCACTCTTTTAGAAGTGGCTGAGTTTTGTGCTCTGAGCATTTCTGTGTGTCTCTGAAATGTGGATTGTCTGTCTGGAATTGAAAGGTGAGAGGAGCTGGGAGAGGTCTTGACCCAGGGAGGGGTTGAGATGGCACCAGGCTGCCCTGCATCTGGAGAGTTGGGGGAGGAGAAGCCCGGGAGGTGAAAAGGCCTAGGCTGGTGCTATAAACCAATTTATTTGTGGGGTTGCATCACGCTTGCAGGACGCAACATGGTGCATGTGTGACGCAAACCCAAAAGGTGATTTATGAAGTCGTGCGGTGCCCTGAGTGAAATGAAATGAAAAGACCATTTATTAAGCGCGATAGCTACCCTAAGGCGTCCTAGTGCTACAGACAACGCGTGCAGGCGTACAGTTAGAGACTATTCAGATTTATTGAAGAGCAGAGTTTTTAAGAGCTTACGGAATGGGAGCAAATTGGGCTATGAGTGGCTTCATAAATCCAGGGTAATGCATTGCAGCGCAAATTACTGCATTGCATTACTCTGCCCAGGGAAGGCATTCCATGGGAGTTTGCTTGGATGTTCTTTTGACTCTATTCTAATGATAGAAAGTTGAAGAGCGATGGATTATCCTTGCATAATGCATAAAGCATGCAAACCATCAATTGTACATTATCCTTCCCCATGTGTACGATAATCCACCTGCCCAGTTGGTCAGTTTTGATCTCATGGCCCTCATCCCTTGCTAACAGGCCAACCCACTGTTGAGAGCCCTCCTCCCAGATGAGGCCAGAATGTGATTTCCCAAACTGTTCATATTTGTGGTCTCTGATAGAGACAAGAGAGTCTCTTGAATGCAGGGAAGTTGAAGCTTGAGTGTTCCTCCTTGGCAAATTTACACTTTGCAGCCACTCTCAAGTTATTAACATTCCAGCTAAGTAAATGTGTATCCCATCTACCACTATGAGCACTATTAGTCATAGATAAATGTCAAGCGCACAGCATGCTGTATGACAATCCATTTAAACACACCTTTTGATACTTTCCCTTCTTAATGCCAGCATACCAACCCCAAAAAGAATTCCATCAAGACCACCAGAAAGCAGCTCCTCACCCTTTACATGAACCCTGACACCCCCATTCCTATCTCCTTCCCAGACACCATCACCCACACCTATCTTTCTTTGCTGCAGGAAACGAATATCTTCTGTGCCCCACACACCATCACCCCAAGACTAATTTCAGATTTTGGATAATCACTGATCAATATCCATATCCAGAGGAGTCGCCAGCCCGCACCGCCAAAGTGTTCTTAGAAAAAGCTATAGTGGGAGGTTTAGGAATAGTCCTAAGGAAGTCATAAAAATGACAAAAAGAGTTACCATTAGGCCAGAGAGCACTAGGGAAATACACACCACCGTTAGCCCTGAGTACATTAGAAAAAACAGATCAGACAATATCAGCTATTTATCACGCTTCCAAGAGTACAAAACTTCCTGTGCCTTAGCCAGGTCCTGACAAAAATGTGTTTGGCCCTGATAGAGGGTTCTCAAATTGGCTGGCTCAAGGAGGGAGGCTGAAGCCCCAAGTTCAACAAAGTCTGGAATCAATTACTGCAGCTGCCATCTATGCATGACTGTGTCATGGCAGAAATCAGTTCTAACAAAAAACTCCACCCCACAAAGATTTAAAGGGATTGCAAGGGCTTTTGAAAAGGAAATTTATGCATGCTCTTTATCTGGTAATCGATATCCCAATCTTTAAGTTGGGGGAAGGACTGACTAAATAAATGAACAATGTATCTTCTGCCATCGTCACCGTCCTGTCCCTCAGGAATGCCAAGAATGTGCAAGTTATTACAGGGTGTGTGATTTTCCATATCCCCCATTTTATGGGAAAGGCCTCTGAGTTGTATTTCATGATCCTCTACCTGGACCTGCATGCGCTGCACTGTCTCCTGCAACTGTGTGGAGCGATTCTCCATGTCATTTAATCTCCCATGAAGGGTGTCCATATTTTTAAACATTTTGAGAAGCGCTACCTGTTTTTTTAAATGTGCTGCCTACAGAGACATTGAATCCTTCCAATAGTCTTCCTTGTGTACTTGTAACAACTCATATATTGCTGACAGGGAAGGAGAAGAGGCAGCAGTGCGTACTGCGGTCAAATCTTCCCTGCCCTCAGGCTGTCCTTGATGACTCAGACCCCAAGAGCCAGAAGAGGGAAAGAGAGCCGAAGACCCTGAAATGACACCCAAAGTCTCTACAGCCCCTCCCTCTGCAGAATGCAATCCTCCCATAATGTCTCCCAGAGAATTCACAGGTAAGCTCCGTGCCCTCTGAGTTCTGTAGGTGGTCATCATCACCATCCTCATTAGTGTCTTCATCCAGACTATCTCCCAGCACAATAGAAGGTATCATAAAAGGCACACTTGTAAGTACACAGTTTGGCTCAGACAAAGCCTGTTGGGGTTTCTCCTTAAACCGCCTGCTTTTTTTACTCCCGCTTTTCACACTAGTGCGCTTGCCAGATACAGCTTTGATGGTTCACCCACATAAATATTGCATTCTCCAGGGGAACTATGGGGCATATTAGCAAGAACGGCGCCGCTAAAACGGCGATAATGGGCTTGCTAATATGCGTTATAGAATTCCAATAGAAGCCCAGGTTAGATGTGCAGGACATAATAATTTTATCGCCGGTCTTGCTAATATGCCCCTATATTTTTATTCTTAGTTGCCCCTAATTCTGAGTTAGAGCCTGCTTCAGGCATGGGATATTCCCCTTCTGACAGATCTGAAAGCAAAGAAAAGTCCTCCACCGTTTCTTGTGAATCAAGAGCAATATGGCAGCTTCCTAGATGGCCATTAGTTGCATTAACTGAGGATCAAGGAGCTTCAGGGCGGGGGTGGACAGCTTGCCGTGCAGGCCAGACCCACCCACTGTACTCGCCAGCTTATAAGAGTCAAAGGACTCACAACTGATAGTTTTACATACCACGGCCACCGCCCCAGCACCCACTGTACCCTCTTCAAGTGCCAGCCCAATTGAGTGGGATTCTAAAGGTATTTGTTCCACAGGCAAGCCAGTTCCACTAACTGGAGGGCATTTTCAGGGCAGTAGTGTTGGAATTTAAGGCCCCAGGAAAGATCATGCCAATATGTACAGGGCCCGATGAGCCGGACATCCCCAAAGGTGGGCCTGTGAGCTGCCCTGTGGGCCCTTCAATTTAGAAGCCTCTAAGCCGCTGTGGGGTCCCTCAGGCCATTTACTAAAAGTCAGTCATAGTTTTCAGCACTGACCTGAGGCCAGGGGTCTGGGGTCTGGGAAGGCCACCCAGAAGGACCTGGATGTAAGGCACCACACAAATGCTGTTGGTGTACTGGATTTGCATATATACTAGTGCCTGGCAAAACTGTAGCTAAAGGAGGCCATACCTGCGCTGATGATCTCTCATATAGATTTATTTCTGCTGCACTTGTGCCAATGCTCACTTCTCCCTGCGCTGTTGCATCTGCTTGCTCCATTGTATTTGGGCCTTCACCAAGGGCCTTCACTTCTATAAGGTCGTTGGGCATCTCAGGCATCTCTGTGGGCTCGTTGGGCTCCCTCAGCTCTTTGGGCCCCTTTTCCTCTGGAGGCAGCCGAGTTCCGCGAGCCCCTACCTGTGAGGGCACTTGCGGGGTCTGGGCATCACCACAACTACTGGCCTGCTGGTGCTGCTGGCACTGTCCTTCACCTATGAGTCCGTCAGCACTAATCCCGGACCACTGTGACCCATCGCGTTGTTCCGTAGAGATCCTGCTCCGCACACGGAGCCATCGTACTGCCTCTTCTCCTGCAGCACATCGGTCCGACATGCTGCAGAGATGGGTTCTCTGACCCGCAGACAACCATGCCAAGGATGCCCGAGCCAGGGAACTTGTAGCACCAATCCGAAGTAGGGCAACGGTAAGAGATAGAAGTAGCATTGCCTTTTATAATCACTCCAGCATTACATTTGCTAAGCTGTGCTAGCGCGCAACCCACTCCTTCTTAGCCATAGCAGGTAGTGGTGCAAAAGCCATCACAGCCCCTCTGGAGCTGGTAAGTGCTGTCAGAAGCATTCCACCATCTTGCCTCCAAGCGAAAACCAGTGTTTGTTTCGACTCCTGTCTCGAGGTAGAAATTAAGCCTGGGCGTAGTAGCACTTCACATAGCTACGTGAAGTACATTTTGTACTACACAAAAATGCGTAGTGCGTAGCTGTGTGCTTGACTGCACTGTACAATAATTGCCAAAGGCATCTTGCACAGTGCAAGTTAAGATAAAATAAATATCTCTGTCTTAATATGCTAAAAATGCATATAGTCATTTCACAAAAGTGAACATGATAAATTAACAAGCAGTGAGAGAGGTGATGATTTTGGGATCCTCCCTAACCTAGGGAGAGAACCAAGCAGATGCCTTGAAAACAAAAAACACATCTTTTGAACGATTCAGTGGTGGTCCCATCCTCTTAGGACCACCCCAAGCACAGTTATTGGCAAAAATACAATCCCAACCAAAGGCCCTGCAAAGCATTATGGGACGAGATTAGCAGTGGGCAGTGAATATTATAGTATCCAATATCAAAATAATTCTACAAAGAGCTGCAGTTCCACTAGTCGTTACTAGATGTCCCTCACGAGTCAAATGCAAAAGCTTCATGAAAGGGTTTCAATGCTTTTGCATTTGACTCGTGAGGGACATCTAGTAACGACTAGTGGAACTGCAGCTTGATGTATTAATAATTTCAATGCTTTTGCATTTGACTCGTGAGGGACATCTAGTAACGACTAGTTGAACTGCAGCTCTTTGTAGAATTATTTTGATATTGGACACTATAATATTCACTGCCCACTGCTAATCTCGTCCCATAATGCTTTGCAGGGCCTTTGGTTGGGATTGTATTTTTGCCCATAACTGTGCTTGGGGTGGCCCTAGGAGGAAGGGACCACCACTGAATCGTTCACATGATATGCTTTTTGTGTTCAAGGCATCTGCTTGGTCCTCCCCCTAGGTTAGGGGGGACCCCAAAATCCTCACCTCTCTCATTGCTTGATATTTTATTGTCAAAATTCACTTTTGTGGATTTGTTATATGCATTTTAGCATAGAAAATTGCTTTTTCAAAGCATTTGTAGATGTTTATTATACTGCTGCTACGCTATGTCAATTAGCACAGTTTTTCATTCTGCTACGTGCAATTTGCGTAGTAGCACAAACTTTGCATGCTACGTGAGCATAGCGAAGTATTATGCCCAGGGTTAGAAGAAATCAGAAACCGCCCCTGAGATTTAGATTTCAGTGAAACAGAGCCGTTTAATACTCAAATATGTTGAGGCCAATCAAAAAAGCATATAAGGGCCAGATGAAGAAGTTTGAATGTGAACCTCTTTACCTTTGACAGCCAATGTATTTATTAAGTCTGAGGCAAATTTGTTACACTATTGTAATCTTACATAATTTCTAGCATTACGTGTAACGTTTGTTATGTGAAATGCCAGAGGTCACGCTATTAGACAATGTTGCATGATTGAACTGTCGGTCAGGTAAAAAATCCTCTTGCAGGAGCACAGGAACTGTGCAAACGACAAGAACGGTCATTGTTCATGTCACATGCAATTTTGTGTTTCTTCAACACAAAATGCATCCTCGTGTCAAAATTGTTGTATTTCATGCTTACAATAGTTCAAAATGGTACACCAACATTGTATGTAATGTTGAATTTTTAAAAAAATGTAAAAATCTTTGGGGTTATTTCACCTAATTAATGCAAAGAAAATTCTGTGAATTTCACACAGGGTTAATATTTAATGAATTTTAGTTGCAACTGAGCCAAAATTAATGAACCCTAATGCGGGTGATATTGCTGTATTTTGAATTGTAAGGGGTAATTAATAACCTATTCGGCTGAAAAATGGAAGCTTATTTTGCCACCCCAATCTATAAATGAAATGGAAGTGTAGATTCTTGCTGTATTAAGTGTGGAAATGTATGTAGTCTCAATACCATTATATGTATGAAAACGCAAACTGATTCTCATTAAAACAGTTTGAAAACTCCAAAATTCCAATCTGCTATTTGACCACATTTTTCTCCCAAATCTTGGTGATGGACAAAATCCTGGCAGAAAGGTAATGCTTGCTTACAACACTTTTTGACAAGCATCATCAACGCTGTGGAGCTGCTAATCCTATCAGCCTTAGAGTGGTCTTCCCCAAACCTTTTGCCTTCACCCCTCCTATTTCTGCTGACCTCGTTTATGCTCACTTTAGGGCTCTCTGCACTTTACCACTGCTAACTATTGGTAAAGTGTTTGTGCTCTCTCCTTAAGCATTTAATAATAGGCTTATACTCAATTGGCATGTTTAATTTACTAGGTAAATGGTACAACATATACCCTGTGCCTGTACATTAAAGGCTACTAGTGGCCCTGCAGCACTGATTGTACCACCCACTTAAGCACCCCTTTAAACATGTCTCAGGCCTGCCATTGCAGCATGTGCATGTAGTGTTATATAGCCATTGTAACCTGGCAAAATAAAACTTTTGCCAGGCCCAGACCTTCCTTTTTATTACAAATAAGTCACCCCTACGGTAGGCCCTACACAGCCCAGAGGTCAGGGTGCAGCGTATCTAAAAAGTTGGACATATGCTTTTAGATTTTACATGTCCTGGTAATGAAAAACTCCTAAATTCATTTTTCATTACAGTGAGGCCTAACTCTCCCATAGGATAATATTGGGTTACTTTATTACATTTATTAAGCGATAACTTTCAATTGGGAGCAGGTAGACAGGTTGAGTTTGGGGTCTAAAGAATTGTAATTAAAAGCCCTCTTTAATAGTGAAGTCAGATTTTTAATCACAATTCTGAAAATGACACTTTAGAAAGCTGGCATTTTCTTGTTCCAACCATTTGGCATCTGCTGCCTGTACCCTGGGTCACATGACTAGATGTAGTTGGCAATTGGTCTTTCTGTATTGCTCAGAGACAGTGAGACAAACGGAAGTTATGGGTTCGGCAGGATGGGCTACTTTATGTTGCCGAGGGGGAGGAGCTGTCACCTAGGTCCTGCCTGGGCACTCTCACAGAGGGGTTTGACACTAGTCTATTGCAACCACAGACAACCTGGGGCGAGGGCAGGGACATAGGAAATAGCAAGCTCCTCTGGGTGGTGGAAACCTCTAGATGCTTTACTACTTCAAAGTGGGCACCAGGTATAAGTATTGGTCCTCGGACCCCAACTCTTCAGTATACATCTGGACCTGTGGAAGACTCAGAAGATGGACTAATGTGCTGAGGCTGTGCACAGGCAAAAAGGGCTGCCACTCTGCTGCCCTGATGCCTGCTTCCCTGCTGCCTGAGTAAAGGACTGGACCTGCTTCTTGAACTCAGGACCACCAGTATGTCTCCAAGGTCCAGTTGTCTGGCCTCCTGATCAGAAGCCTTAGGGACAGAACAGGCATTTTCCATCTTCTACGGAGCACATGTACTCTGCCAGCTGTGAGTCGTACCCTCCTAAGTGGTGCCACCCGGCTAGACCGTTGGAGGTGGGCCCAAAGGTGCACTACCAGCCCCAACTGCCACACCAAACTGCATTGGGACTGCTGCATGGTTAATCTCCAGACAGGACTTCGCATCGCCGGCCGCATCCTCCCAGGAATTGCCACTGCATGGCGCATCCTCAAGCAAGCCTTGGCCTCGCATGCCCTGCATCTACGCCATCCTCGAGTACGATGCAGGGCACCGGATCATAAGCCCTGCAGCTTCTTCTTAACCAATCGGTGCACAATGTATCCTCAATGCAGGATTTCACATCGCAAGCCCCTCGTGGACAGCAGGCTTGATGACGCAGGACCTCGCAGCTCCTAGGAACCGCCACTGCGTGGTGCATCCTCAAGCAGGCCTTCGCCTCGCAAGCCCTGCATCGACGCCATCCTCGACTACGATGCAGGACACCAGATCGTAAGCCCCGTAGCTTCTTCTCCAGCCGGTGCACAAAGTATCCTCAATGCAGGATTTCACATCGCAAGCCCCTCATGGACAGCAACCTCGACGACACAGGATCTCTCAGCTCCTAGGAATTGCCACTGCTTTTCGCATCCTCAATGCGGAACTCCACATCATTCCGCAACCAGGATTTAAGGTACTCTTGTTCAGCGGGCACAACCGGGTTCCTGTAGCCAGCCCGCACTCCATCGCAGTTGGGCTAAACTTGTGATTTTGTCCCAGTCCAGTGCGACCGGATGTCCACTGTTGGCGCTTTATGCTGGTTGACTCTATTTTCATTTAAAACTTTGAAATTGCATATCTCCAGTTCTACTGATTGCATGTTTGTTGTTTTGATCTTAAATTATTTATTACATTTTACTTTATTTTTCAAAATTGGTGTGGGATTTTCTTTGTGTTGTGTTTTACTTCATTACTGTTTGAAGTGCTGCATAAATACTTCACACATTGCCTCTAAGTTAAGCCTGACTGCTTTTGTGCCAAGCTACCAGAGGGTTAAGCACATGTCTACTTGTGACTTCACCCCAACAAGGATTGTGGTTGCTGCTTGAGTAGGGATTCACCCCCCCCCTCAACCAATAACGCAATTTCTTTCAGGAGCTGATTCAAAAACTGCACTTTATAGTATGTTTAGTAGTACTACAATACAATGACTCAGGCACTAAAAAAATACTATTCACAAACCTGCATGCAGAGGTCGCCTCCTCAGCCGCTCCAATATTTTCAATGTGGAGTTCTCCACCCCTGTTGCAGACAGATCCGCACATATACGCTTTTGTAGTAAATGTGGGAGTGACAGCAAGGAGAGGCTGAAAAATGGGGATTTTTTTCTACAGAATTGGATTGGTTTGGGAAGGGGTAAAAGGGGTTGATGGAGGGTTAAGGAGTGCTAAGGAAGTTTAGGGAGGGACAAACTCCCACTTACAAAATTTGCCATTCACAAACTGCCCTTCTAAAGTTAGTTCAGCCAGCAAGGACCCAAAACTGTAATAAATGTACTCCACCTCACCCTATAAGTAAATAATGGAAGCACTAAATAACTATAGAAATATATTGGAGAATAAAGGAACTTTTTGGTAAGATCCAATAATTGTGTAAACGTTTAAGCAAATCCTGTTGAATTTTCTTTATGGTTGCAAATTTGAGGTAGGAGCTTGATTCATCTACTGCCTATTCACTGGCTGCACTCCATTTGATGGCCATTGAATCTTTTCAGAGGATCAGCTCTGGCAACTCAGGCATATTACTGGCAAGCCAGTCTCAATGTTTACATCAGGTAAAAGGATGTTTCACCAGTTTATCACTATGCCTTCTCACTAGTGGAAAGGAAAAAGACGACAATGCCTCTTTACACTTCCCTTGTGTGCTAGGTGCCATTTACTGGTACTTCAGCCACCTCGTCACACAGCACACCTTTTCCACAACAGACATCACTGGCACTTGATCAATGTGCAAGCTGTCTGCGATGCCAGGGGCTGCAGTGTTGCGTATGCTACCTTTCCTGGAAGCACACACGACAGCTACATTTTCCATCAGTCACCTCTTGCACGTCTCTTGGTTGCTGGAGAGTTTGGTGACATGTGCTCATTGTTAAGGATGAGCATTCCACTCTGGGGCTACATGTGCATCTAGGGGGTTGCAGCACAAACATACTGATTAATCACTGCAACACAATGTATTACATTCAGAATAGAGCCCCTTTTAAAGAAAGTTAATGTCTTTGTAGCAGTTGATGCCTGGTATGCTCTCTCTCCCTATAGACGTTCAAGCACACATCCTCAACATTGGAACAATAGCACACACATAAGTACTTGAGCTAATATTGAACACACTTTTGGGGATATTTATGTTGCAGTTCAGATCTGTTGACTGTACAGTGTGGGGGGGGGGATTAATCCCTAGAAGCTCTGTGCAAGATTGTTGTAGCCTGCTCTGTGCCACACAACATCACGATGCTACAGGGCTTACATACTTATACAGCTTATATACTTTGACACTGATCTACACCCACATCCAGGTGCCCAGTGCGTGGCATAAAATGGAGGTCAGGATGTTCTAGTGCTGGATCAACTAGTTCACTAATTTCTTTCTTGAGCTACTAGTTTGGTTGCAGTATTTAAATGAAATGGTTGAACAGTCTCTTGATAATGATGAACGGTGGACTGACACTGTGCATATGCATGGTCAACTGCTTCATTTACATTATATCAACAGTAAACATACTATGATCTAGTAAAAAATCAATTGTCTTTTCATTTTCTAAAACATTCAAGCACGTTTAACTAACAACACTAAAGTGCAAGCTCTCACATAGTGCACTTATGCTTTAGAACATTTGTACTCCAAAACGTATTTTTGACACATCAATGATATACACAAGGAATGTTAACATTTTAGGAATCCTCTCATTTTTTTCCCTCCAGCATGTGTAGTCTCTGCCCTGTATACAGTTACAGACATCTCTGACCTGCAAATGGTGTGAAAATCTCCCACTACCGCAATGGACAGGGAACTACATACAGGAAGAGGAAGTCAGCCATTTTGTGGAAATTTTGGGATATCTTTTCACCACAACGGTATCCTCCTCTATCCTGATACTCGTTTCTTCATCCAAGCCGCCAACATGACTGACAGACAAGATGAGAGAGCCTCCGAAGTTACCCTCAGTTTAATTGGAGTCCAGAGATCCAAATGAGGAATTTAGCCCAGGCCCAAATTTGGAGGGATATCGGCACATGCTGCAGTGCAGGGGTGTCCACTCCACACCTGTGGAGAAGGAATGCTATAATCACTGGAAGGACCTTCATTCTGTCCACGGATTAATTCCAAGACATTTTGGGGGTGTCCTTCCAGCCACATTCCTTGTATTTCCCTATGACTGAGCTGCACAGGAGAGTCCTAAGAGCAGCCTGGCTGACCTGCCATGGTCAGCTAGAAGAGTTTCAGCAGCAGCAGTAAGTGTATTATTTTTTTAGTCACTTATGAGCACACATGCAGTCTCAGCTTTGGTCTAACATTCCATGTTGTACTAATCCTGTGTTGTTTGTTTGTTATGAAAGGAATGAAAGTTTTCAACTACTAACTTATATATAATGTTGAGTGTCTGTTTGGATTTGCTAATCATTGCATCACTTAATGCAAATGCTTTTCTACATTTAATTTTTTATGACAACATAACAGTTAAAATAAAACTTTAAGATTTAGAATAGTTTGTTTATGCGACACTGGCATTGTGCACCTTTATTTTACTTTCAAGCCACCATATTGTTTTTTTTTTTTTTAAAACAAGTTTTATTCATCAAATGACACATGTGGAGCAGGGCTCTGAACCCCAGAGACATCTGCATAATCAATATACAACATCCTTACTTTGATTTTTTTTTTTGTCGATAAAAAGAACAAGGATAAAGAAAGGGCAATACAAATGAAAATATACCTCAGAGAATATCCCCCCCCAAACAGCCACCCCCACAGTCGCACTTACCGCCCCCATGCCACGACCTAGTCGTGACCCTACCCCATTGACACTCGCAACCGTACCCATAAAGATTGTAAGCACATCACGGACCCGTTGAAAGACATTGTACTGGATTTAGGGGCCCCCCTGCTTCAACCGGCTCCAGCAGCAGGCCCCGATAGTCCGTCCACCGCTTCCAAATTTTAAAATGTTTTTGTGGGCAGCCCCTTGCCTGAAAAATCGGAAGTTCCAAGTCCATACAGAAGTCTAAGCCCCTCTTCCAGACCGACACCGAAGGTGGCAACGGGGCCTTCCACGCCTTAGCAATATCTCTCTTTGCCAATGTAAACCCCAACAGCATAAGGTGGCGTTTATAAATATTACCCCCGATCCCCTCCATAATATGCAGTAGCATCAGCTTCGGTGACAGTGACAGATCCCAGCCCAGCACCTCAGAAAGGCAGGAGACCACTCCACTCCAGAACCGTGCCAACGACAGGCAGTGCCAGATTGTATGCATCAGGGTCCCCTCCTCCCTCTCACATCGAAGGCATACCGGGGAGACCACCAGACCCACCCTCCACAGCCGGACCCGCGTAAAGTAGACCCAGTGAAGATATTTAAATTGGACGAGACGCAGGCGCACCGCAATGGCCGCCCTCCGCGGGGAGGCCAGGGCCTCCGCCCAGTCCTCCTCATCCAGCGATCCAACCTCCCCCTCCCAGGCACCCCGAGCTTCTGCAGTGTGGGGGAGCAGTGAGTAACCAGGGACTGATATATCTTGGATATTTTGCGGTCCTGTAGGTCCCCCATAAATACCTTTGCTTCCACCAGGCTGAACTCCACCAGCGACTCCAGGCCCACCAAGCTAGGGGAAAGGGCATGACGAAACTGAAGGTACCTGTAGAACTGGGATCTAGGCATTTGAAATTCGTTTTGTAGGTCCTGAAAGGACTTCAGCGTGAGCCCCCTCATAACATCCCCCAGGGTAGATATTCCGATATTGTCCCACCCACGAAACACCCACGAAACCACGTGTCACCTAGGTCCTGCCTGGGCACTAGTTGTGGCAGGCGGCCATTATTCCACAATGGGGTTTCCCGGGTCAGCGTACTCCACCACCCCATACGCCGCAGGGCCTGCCGCCAAATTTGGAAAACCACCTGAGTTGCTGACGGCAGGGCTCGACGCGTTGGCGCGGAGTATAGAATAATATGGAGGGAGAGGTTCCCCATCAGGCGCCTCTCCACCGCATAGGCCGGATCATCCCGGCCCCCATACCACCATTCATTCAGGATGAGCAGGTGTGAAGCCATATAATAGGACAGCACGTCAGAGGTCGCCAGGCCTCCACAATACGTAGAAAGGAAGCACGTGCGCAATGCGACCCTCACCACGCCTCCCGCCCATAGAAATTGACCCAGCGCTGCATGGACCTGCAGGAACCATCTAGGGGAAACCCGGTAGGGATGACTCTGCAGTTGGTACAGCAGGCGGGGGAGCGCTACCATCTTGAAGATGGCAGACCAATCCATATATAGACAGCGGCATACGGGACCATATTTCCATATCTTCACGCACGCGGTCCCAGACCGGAGTCAAATTCCTCTCCCATGCCACCGTAGGGGACTCTGACAGGAATACCCCAAGATATTTCATCCTGTCGGTAACAACACGAACCGACGAGGCCCAAACGCCCACCTCCAGCGTGTCTCCCAAAAGCCAAAGCGTAGATGTGCTCGGATTCAAGTATAGTCCCGACGATTCCCCAAATATCTGCATAATACGTAACAACCGCGGGCCAGTCCGGTCGACCTCCGTGAGGAAGAATAATACATCATCCGCATATAGCGCAATTCGGTCGGACAATCTGTGTTCCCACTCAAAGCCAGTTACCTGCGCGTCCATGCGAACCCAGGCAGCCAAAGGTTCGACCGCCAACGCGAACAAATAGAGAGGCAGAGGGCAGCCCTGTCGGGTACCCCGTCTAAGAGAGAATGTGGAGGAAGTAGAGCCGGCCACCCGTACCGATGCGGTAAGATCAGTGTATAATAAGGACAGATAGGACAAAAATCGCGGTCCCAGATTCAATTTACGCAATAAAGCGAAGAGATACACCCAGCTGAGACAATCAAATGCCCTGTCCATATCGGCCAATAAGAGCGCCGCCCGATCGCTATGCCCCCTGACGGCCGCAACGGCCACCTGCGCCCGGCGAATATTGTGTCTAGTCGCCCCCAGGTGGCGCCATCATATTGTTTCCATAAAATTCACGCAATTAGTCAAATATTTTCAATTTTTTTTACACAGAAATCAAAACTGATAGATAATCCTAGGCCTGCACCCACCCCCCCTTAACTCCAGAGGCCCCCATAGTAGCCTCCAGCAGCACCCCTGCCCAGTTCTCCTCTCCACCTCCAGGTGCCCACCAAGAACAACACCAGCAGTCAAGAGACACTTTAATCCCCTACACCTCAGAGCCCTCAAGTATAAATAACACCCTTTCCCTAGATTATATCTCATTGGCTGCTCTCAAGGAGGTCCTGAGGCCCAATTGGAGTGGTTCAGGTATTGATCTCTTTAGATATCTGGGAGTTAGTTAGAGAGGTCCTGATACTCCAGAGTCAGTCATCAAACTTGATGTAGCCTCATGGCCTTTTTGATAGCAGGTCTAACATCTCATCTGCCTCACCAACTTTTCCATGCTGCAACTCTGTTTCCTTCTTCCCATGGGGTCTCTGGTATTGAATGGTATTGAATGGCCAGCTATTTAATGGACATTGTGGTGAAGAGTGAAGCAGAGAATGGCCAGGAACTTGACTCTGATAACTCTTTGGCTTGGCAGTATGACTTTATTATTGTTTTGAACAGAGGACTTTGACCTTTTTTTTTTTACAAGTCTAAAATAATATTTATTGACTCTGTATGTGATTTTTTTTAATTCACCCCTGTTAGAACTGGGGGTCTCTAGTTGGCAGAGGTAGGTACCTTTGTCCAAATAGGGACCCTTGCTTCTAGTCAGGGTAAGGGGGATACACTACTAAAATAACCCCTGCTCACCCCCTTGGCAGCTTGGCACGAGCAGGCAGGCTTATCTCAGAGGCAGTGTGTAAAGCATTTGTGAACACATACAGTAACCCAGTGACAACACTACAGATGGACACCACACAGGTTGTATTATAAAAATAAGTATTTTTATATAGACTTAACACAAGACCCAAAACGACAAAAATCCACAATACACTATGAACAATATGACTGTCAATGGTAGAAAATAGTTCAGTTCAATAAAGGTGATAAATGCGACACTCTACGTTCAATGTACCTTTGGATGCGTAACGCAATACAAACAAAAGAGTTGCAGGAAAGGTGATGCGTCGGTTCCTTACACGCAAGAACGGTGATGCGTCGGTTCCTTGCTCCGGGGGGGTGATGCGTCGGTTCCCCACTGCTGCGTAGGGGACGGTGATGCGTCGGTTCCTTACCGGAGAGGAGGTGATGCTTCGGTTCTTCACCGCGTGGGGAGGTGATGCATCAGTTTCTTACTGCGCTTCTGTGGCGATGCGACCAGCAGCGCCTCCATGCGATGACGACCCGGTGCAATGAAACAAAATGGCGTCTTCTGCTTGATGCGACAATGAAGAGGGCAATGCGTGCACGCCCGACGGTCGTGCGGTGACTCTGTGAATCTTCTGAGCCTCGACTGGCCCTGCGACACGCTTCTCCGATGATGCGACGGCGTCTGCTGCGACGGCGACACTCTTCTCCGGTGATGCGAGGCGCTTCGGTGATGCGATGGTGACAGCGGCAGCGGCGGCACGCTTTCTCGGCGATGCGATGACAACTGCTGCGGCGGCGACACGCTTCTTCTTCGTGAGTCGCGCTTCCAGCTCCCAGCGACACGCAGTCTCTCAGAAGGCCCAACACAACAGTAGGCACTTCAAATTCCCAGCAAGGGAATTCAGGGGAGCTGGTTGGTGAAGTCTTGTATCCCTGAGACTTCAGCAGGAGGCAAGCTCAATCTTCAAGCCCTTGGAGATTTTCTGCAAGATGATTTAAGTAAGCACAAAGTTCCTTTCTCCTTTCTTTGGCAATCAGGCAACCACTGCAGGCCAGTCCCTCAAACAGCACACAGCATAGGGATAGTCTCCTCCTTCAGCTTCTCTGGTTCCTCTCTTCAGCAAAGGTTCTTCTTGTTTCCCAGAAGTGATCTAAAATCTTGGGGTCTGGGTCCCAATATTTATACTAGCAAATCCTTTGTCCTCTGAAGGCAGAGGGTCCTGTACCTAGTCCAAACCAGTTCTGGGTGCATTCTGCCAGTGCACACCTTCTTCCTTTGTCAATGTGGGCCAGGGACATCAGACGCACCACAGGAGGTGGAGCCAGCATTGTGGAAGGCAGGCACAGCCCTATTCAGGCCCAGGTGCTACTCCTCCCACCACTCTACATGCAGGTAGGTCTATTCAGCCCTGTGCTGACTCACCCTGTCTCCTGGAGTCCCCCAGCCCCTGTCACTCACAAACCCAGACATACAATACACAAGCTAGCAGAGGCGGGCTGGATGGTTAGGCAAGAAAATACCTACTTTCTAAAAGTGGTATTTTCAAACACAGAATGTTAAAACCAACTTCACTAAAAGATGTATTTTATCATTTTGAGTTAAGGCATACTAAATTCGTTTCTCTACCATGTTCCCTGGGTCAGTTAGGATTATAAGATGTTATAATCAAACTGCCCATTCTGGCCTATGGGGACAGGTAGCCTTGCAATAGTGAAAAAACGAAATTGGCTGTAATTCACTATCAGGACATGCCACACACATCAGGGCATGTCCTACCTCTTACATACAATGCACCCTGCCCGCAGGCCTACCTTAGGGGTGACTAATATGTAGAAAAGGGAAGGTTTAGGGACTGGTAAGTGGGTGCACTTACCAACTCGACATGGCAATACTAGACTGCACACAGGCTCTGCAAGGCAGGCCTGAGACACGCTTTCCAAGCTGCTCCGGTGGGTGGCACAACCAGTGCTGCAAGCCCACCAGCAGCATTTGATTTATAGGCCCTGGGCACACGCGGTGCACTGTACTAGGGTCTGACAGTAAATCAAATAAGCCAATCATGGAGTCACTAATCCATACATCAATTTATCATCGGGAGCACTTGCACTTTGGCACTCATTAGCAGTGGCAAAGTGCCCAAAGCATCTAAACCAGCAAAAACATATCAACAACAGAGGAGGCATAGCGAAAAAATGGAAGGGAGACCCACGCCAATGGTACCAGGTCTAACAACCCCCCTTTGTGTATAGACTTGTTCCCTTAACATTTTCTTGTGTGTCTTTAATGTTTGCCCACCCTCTTCCAAGCTTGCATTTCCTCTCTGTCATTTTGTGCATTACCAAGGGCAGTTTATATTTTATCATTCCTAATATTTTTGTTACTGCAATTTAAAAAGATCTCCGCTAAAGAATCCTCTCGTGGGACCCGTGGGGTATTGTAGAGCCGACCCCACGAGGAGCAAAAACGCCCAATGATGAAGCATGATACCTTTGCAGGTGTATGAGGGCATCATGTGGAACTCTCTTCCACTACATCTTAGGGCCATACCCACCCTCCTTGCCTTCAGAAAATAACTTAAGGCATGGCTATTTAACAACTAGTAATCTCCCGGCTCAGAATGCTTATGTTCAGCAAGCGCCAAGACACCTATGGGTAGACGTGCGCTATATAAGTCTGTATAATATAACATCACTTCCCAAAAAGGAAGTCCCCCCTTTTCCCACCCAAAAATATTTTTTTGCATTTTCCTTGTTATAATACCTACATTAAAAGTATGCATCATAATATATGGCAAAAAACTTGGCATTGTTGTATTTATGCAAGTGTCGTAGAAACAAGGGATCTAACAGCACCATCTGTCAACATGCATAATTTGTTTATTGTGTTATCCTAAAACAATGGTCAGTTAATGTAATGCATGATTTTCACACTAGAATGATATATTTAGTTTTGGGGTGTTTTAAGTTTTGAAAGTTGTAAAAGTATGTTTTTAATGCAAATGATTTTTTGAGCACATCTGCACAGACTGATTCAATATGGCACTCCCCTTTGTGAGCAAAGCTACATGAGTGGCCGAAACGTGTTGTGGCAGACGTTTAATATAAAAGCAAAACAATTTCTGCTAGAAGGAATGGAATGAATGGAGTATGTATCTATATATATCTATACAATTAAAAAAGCAAAGGTCAAAGCTTAGTTATAGTTAGGAACATCTTCTTTCCAATTATAATGCATAAAAAGCTTAAACTACTCAAACCTTTGAAAATATAGTTATAATTTTGATTTATATATTTTGCCCCATACAAAAAAATAATATAAGCTGCACAGCTCAGAACACAGTGGTATAACATCAGTAGCCACATCACATTAACTATAACCAGAGCCACTAGAATTCTATGGCAAGAGAGGGCCAAATTATGAGGCTGGGTTGAGTAAATTATGAGGCAAGAAAAGGCAAATTATGCGTCACATGTTGTAATAGTATTACTTCGTTATTTAGTCATTTTTAAACTTGGTAACTCTGTCTGGACATTGGTTGCACCTCATTAGTACGAGGTTAATTCCCAAATGTAGCAATAACCAACAGAAAGGTGACCAGTCTAGCTTGGAAAGGGCATTTCGCTGCATGGCAATACGTGTTATGTTATGTTAAATAAACTTGTTAAGCACTTGAATACCCATAGGTGTCTTTGCGTTGGCTACAGTGGGCGTAAAAGAAAACCTGCTGAGAATTCAGTACCTATGAAGAATTGAATAACCAGATCTTGAGAGCTTTTCTGAATGCTAGAAGATTCGTGGAAGATTTAATGTGGAGGGGAAGCTTGTTCTAGATAGCGGAGGCATCCAGCACAAAGCTGCGGCCTCCCCACGATGCAAGTTTGTATTTAGGCAGAACCACAGATTTGGCTGTGGAGGATCTTAGAGGCCTGTTAGGAAAATACCAATTAAAGCTGTTCTTCAAGAAAGCGGGCCCTGGATCATTTAAAGCCTTGTAGGTGATACAGAGAGCCATGAAAATAATTCTGGGCCTGATCGGCAGCCAATCGAGTTTCCTCAAATGTTTGGACACCGATTGGTGTTTTGGAATGTTGAGGAGAAGGTGAGCCACAGTATTTTGCAGCGTTTGTAGCTTGTTAATCATATATTGATGAGCATTGAGGTATGATGCACTCCAATACGCTAATTTGCAAATTGCAAGAGCGGTAACTAAGAATTTTTGCAAATGTGACGGAATGAAAGGAAGAAGCATTTTTATCAGCTTCAAAGTATAGAAAACTTTGGTAGAGACTGCGTAGGCCTGATTAGTGAGGGAGAGCTTATTATTTATCAGGACACCCAGATTCTGGGCTTTGCTGACTGGCATGGGGAGGGGCCTATCTCTTGGGGCCACCAGGCTGACGTTCCGAATGAAGTGTGGGCACCAAAGAGCAAGACCTCAGTCTTACCTAAATTTAACTGGAGGCAGTTGACAGACATCAAGTTACTGACAGCTTGCATGCAGATAGAAAAGCTGGTACCTTGGTCTGGCCCCTCCTTGCCATGCGATAATTACGATTTGTGTGTCGTCCGCATAGGACATAATGGCAAAGCCAAATGATTTAACAAGCTCAGTCAGAGGGGTAACATAAATGTTGAAGAGCGTGGGGCTGAGCGCAGATCCCAGCGGAACCCCGCAAGGAAAAGAAGACCTCGGAGAGACATAGTTGTCCAGTACCAATTGTCACTGCATTTTTAGTAACTTTTTAGCTGTTTGAGCTAGATACAAAAATCTTTTTTGTTAAAACTGGAAATTAGTACAGATTAAAAAAGTGGAGGGAGGAAGAAGAAGAGGTTCATTCAGATTCCAAGAGGTACTGGCTATCTATTAGAAAGGGGGGGAATGAACCACATAAGTCTCAGTACCAGAGTATCAGAACTTTTTGTCTTGGAGACCCTCAACCACACGTTCACAGATTGTGTTGTATGTAATCTCCACTTAGTGTGGTTCGGTGGATAGCGTCATCATCGGGTCTTGTCACTTAAGTGTCCCGTTCTACAAGTGACATCAAAACCACCACCAGGAGGGAGACTGTCTGGATGTTGACAGCGGTGAATGGATTAAAATTAACTCCTATCCTTTAGGTGAATCTTTATTGGGGGAATAGAGTAGGATGGGGATAAGTCTAAAAACAAAGCAGTGTTTAGTGGATGAGTCACTGGGCCAGGACACCTAGTGGTTGGGTCAACATGTTTCAGCCTGGAACAGCCCCTGATCTATGCCCTTCGTCAGGACCAAAGGAATGTATATGGAGGCCTTATACTTCAGGGCTTCCCGGATAGTGTGTTAGAAGTGAGTGGAAGCACTCACACTTCTTCGTCAATGGGCACACTTTGCTCCAGACGGAACATGGTTAGAGGTACAGTCTTTTGTCCTATAACTGTGAGGGAAACAAAGGAAAATTAAATGCATGATAAAACTAATGTTGCCAATTTCCCAATTCATCCAGTGTGACACTGAAAAAACTGTGGGCAGTGATGTCGCCGGTGACGGCGGGGTTATCTTCCTATAGATATGCATTAGTGAAAGAAAGATACAGCCAGGGGGAACAGGAACACTGCCCTGCTCTCACACCGTGTATAAAGAATATGAAGTAAAGCATAGCACTCTCTATGTTAAATAATAATGATAGTGTTTAGATAAATCATCCCTTGTTAAATATTGGCAAACATTCTGGCAGAACTAGAGGAAAAAAATGTCTCTTAGTAATTTATCAAGTGAAATGATAATACTAGGCAGTTTGAAGAACCCATAATGGGGGGAGAGGGTATTTTTTATCAAAAAAACAAATGTACTGGTACCTTAAAGATGCATTTCATTTGCATCATGGAGTGAAGAAATGTAGGACAGGGGTTTAAGCCTGAAGGGAATATTAAATAAGTAAGGCAACAAATCCACATGCACTTTTAAATTGAAAACTAAACTATGAAGGGTAAATTCTGTACTCTCTGTCAATTGCATTTACTTGGCTTTAAACCATACTCCTCCCAGCCAAATGTTGAAGGTGGTCTGGAGAGACACAGTTTTCATAGCTTGCTCTGTGACTTTCATTGAATAAATTGAGAACAGGTGGTTGAGATTAGGTTGCTGCAGGTTCATGTGGATGGAAAAAAAACAATTCTTTGTGATCAACTACTGAAAGGGACCATAAATCATTGTCTGAAGTGAAAGTTACAAGTGAGAAACAGGTTTTTGATACGATGTTATGCGTGTGAGTATTTCCTTGTGGACCCAAGAGTGAAGGTCGCTGTTGTCAGCATATGGTCATACTTTACCGGTAGTTGAAGCTGTAGGAATGATGTCTCCAAACTCACAGGTTATTGTCACTAGTCTTGATGGCTCATACTTATATAAATGTCATAATAATACAGATTATTATTTTTACTGATTGAACGCTAACCAGGAGACATTGTCATTTAGTCCTATATCAAAGGTTCTAAGATGGTGGACCCATCTTTGTTCTTTTTGAAATAGAATGGGGTCGGCATCTCCGTCTGTCTCATCCAGTGTTTCCAAATTCACCCATTCAAGTTTGTTGGCTTTATGCTGAGAAGAAAGAAAGTGCTTACTAATCCTTATGGTGGCTTTCCTGCATCTGATATTGCTACAATGTTCCCCAATCCGTGTTTTGACTTTGCATCAAGACATGCCTATGTATCTTAGTCTGCATGGACATGTGATCATGTATATGCCATGTGTGCTGTTGCAATTTGTGTGTCGTTTTAGAGTCCACTCCAAGTTCTCGCCAAATGTGAGGGTTTTTGTTACTTTTGTCAAATGGCACTCTGCACATGACCCGCAGGGGTAATATCCTGCTACAGGTGGTAATCCCCAAGTTGTGAGCATTGTATTTGTTTTCTCTTTCGTTTTAGGGGTTCATGTATGTACAAAGAGATCTCGGATGTTTTTACTCCTTTTGTGGGCAAATCTCGGTTTCAGCCATTTTAAAGATCCAGAGGTTATAATGTGCCAATGTTTGTTGATGGTTTTCGTAATGCTGTTGGACACTGTGCAGTAGGTGGTCACTTATGTGAGGATGTCATTTTCCTTTGTGTTCTCTGTTTGTTCCAGGAGGTTATCCCTGTTCTGATTCCTGGCTTTCTTTTGGCACTTGTTGATAATCTGGTTGGGGTAATCCCTCACCCTCAGTTTTTCCTGTAGTGCTGAGGCTTGCTTTTTATAATCCTCTATATTGCTACAGTTGCGTCGTATTCATAAGAACTGACTGTAGGGGAGGTTCTCCCATAGTGGGCGTGGGTGAAAGCTTTTGAAGGAGAGAAGGCTATTCTTGGCAGTTGGTTTGTAAAAGGTCTTAGTTTTAAGCTCAGTGTCCTCAGCAAAGATGGTAACGTCTAGAAAATCAAGCGTGTTTTTGTGCGTTGTTCACGTGAATTTGAAAGATTCATCACAAGTGTTAAGCCATCCTAAAAAGTTCAGAATGGTGTCAGATGAGCCCTTCCAGACCATAAAAATATCATCAATGTATCTCTTCCAAAAATTGATCCTTTTTTTGTGGGGATTTGAATCATTGAGAATGTGCTTGTCTTCAAAGGTGCCTACATAGAGTCCTGCTAAGCTTGGGTCAAATGTGCTCCCCATAGATGTTCCGTGGGTCTGCAGACATAATGTCCCATCAAACTCATAAAAGCTCTCTTTCAGAGCTCGGCGGCAACATTCTAAGACAAAATGCCTTGGTGTATTGAAGGGCCATTCATTATTGAAGAGAATATCTTCAATTGTCTGCAGCGTGGTATCTTGAGGAAGGCTTGGAAATAGGCTCTCTATGTCTAAACCTACAAGTAGGTGAGTGTTTTGATCATATGTGACACCTTTCAGGTGATTAAGGAGATTCCTGGTGTCTTTGAGATACGTGGTGGTTTTTTGAATAATGGGTGTCAGGAAATAATCCACAAACTGCAACAGTGGTTCCAGAATAGAATTTAAACCAGACACAATTGGAAGGCCTGGTGGTGGCAATTTGTTTTTATGCATCTTCGGCAGGGAGTAAAAGTATGGTATATTGGTTGTCTTTGCCAAGAGATAGTCTCCTTCGTTCTTAGAGATCCAGTGGTTAACCTCTGCCTCTACTAGCATGATGGCAATGGTCTTTTGTAGTCGTGGTGTAGGATCTTCAGTCAGTGGCCTGTAGTATCTACATCTTTCTATCTGGAATTAAAGTGGTACATTGTATTTGGTAGTAAGATAGTTTAAACAGGATGATTCCTCCACCCTTATCAGCTGGTTTAATAAACAGATTTCTGTTGTTTTTCAGTACTGCAAAGGCAGTTTGTTCCTTTTTAGGTCTCGCGCCTAGCGTTGCAGTGCGTAGCACTGCTCGCGCAGCGCGAGACCTCCTGTATGGGCTTCTGAAAGCTAACCACACGCTCGTGCGTGTGGTTTTGCTTTCGGAAGCCCACATTGGCTGTAGCGTGCTTTTTTTTTTTTTAAATAACGGCACGCAATTGGGCAAAGGCGGGCGCATGTCCCGCCTTTGCTCCGCCCATTCCCGTTTGTGTCTAGGACGCGCATCAGCGCGCGGCACAGATGGCAGGCTCCCTCGCCCCCCCCTCTTCTGTGGTGCGCACGCACCACTGGTTTTTTTGCAGTTACCTGAACGATTTGGAGAGGATAGCCCGAGCAGATTACATCCCTACACAGCAGGATGTTCTGCGGACAAGGGTGAAGACCACCGGCATCGTTGAGACTCACTTCACCTTCAAAGACCTGCACTTCAAGTAGGTGACACATTGATGGAGACCTGGATGACTATTTCTTCTGCAGGCAGTTCTTGCATCAAGAAATACGACACAGAGTGCTATGCAGTTGCGGTTTAATGCGGCACATACATTTGTGTGTTTATTGGGTGCATGGAAGAAAAACACACATGAACTCAACATGGTTCCGGTTGGGCATCTTGTGAATCTTGACCGTAGCATAGATTATTATGGCAAATACAAGCTATGCCTGGGCGTTATTGGCGTGCGGCTGATTGTACCGCATTTTGTAACTCTATTAAAGAATTTTTAATTGTGAATGTCACACAGGATTGGGGTTGTAATCACCCAGTGTCCTTGAAGTGCCAGCTAGGACGTTGAAGTTTTGGGTACTTCTGCTGCACCACTGCAGCCTCTTATTGGGGACAGAGGTTGTCTCCTTCTTCAGGACAGTTGTCTTGACGTGTTTTGCCCATCCGTGCTCTCCCTCTCTTCCATAACTTAAAATATATGCAAGCTTTGTAGTTCAGGCACTGCCGTAACTGGAACATGCCCTTTTCAGCAAAGAGTGACAGTTCCTGAGAAAAGGTAGTGGGAGGGACTACATACAGTGGCGGTTCGCCGAGGGAGTGCTGCGGGCGGTGGAGCGGGGCAGGGGAGGGGCAGGGTGGGGGGGCAGTGGACTCTGACATGCCACGGGCCCCTGTCTAGGTCTGTAATGAGGAGGCTGATGGTAGCAGAAAGAGGCAGAACTCCAGGTTGCTGATTCATAGCATGCCCCTGATGAGTGTCGCAAATCACACATTAATTTCGCTAATATTTCATCCTACCGTGGCGCTTGAATTAATTTCCCCATGACACACAAAAAAATATTGGACTTTTTACGTTTGCTAAAATTCTCGATTCTCTAGTATAGTTTGGAAATGATGCTAAATACACAGCTCAACGGGCTTTACTACCGCTTTATTTCGTTTGGCGCTGGCCTGTCTCTACCACAGATGGTGACTAGAGAGCTAACCAAACTCCATTACTCATCCCAGACCTTCCAATAACCCAATGAACGTCATACTGCGACGCTGATTCCCACAATCGCGTCATGCCTGAAAGCTGGCCGACGCTGCTGTGTTTCACTTTAATTCTCCATGGGGACGCGTTTTACGCCTGCGCAGCTCCAATCGGGCATGGTATCAGATACTGAGACACAGCGTCCTGCAGCGATGATCTGCTCACGGGGACAGTTACAATATTGTCACTGACGTGTTGTCTATTTAATAATGTTTCTGCTGTACATCAGTGGCATATTGCTAGAGACTGCAGCGAGCGAGATACGGCGTGCAGCCAGTCGGAGTGTAGCACTTTAACATTGCACACATTTGACATGCCATAGATACGCGCACCAGCTGTCTGCCCATTGTTCATCACATGAAACCCCAGACTTTCATTTCACGTAGCACTGCTCGGGGGATACCATTAAGACTTCTGCACAGCTCAAAATAAATGTTTGTATAACCCCTGCCTATATTGTTGGGCACTAAAACTCCCTGGAGTTTGCAGTATTTCGCGCCCTTTTTACTGCTATGGTGCTAATAAAAAATTGTGTGGAAACAATTTTTGCACCCTGTTCATAGAAGTAATTAACTAATTTTCATGTTTTGCGTTTGTAGTTGCCACCAGTAGCTAACAGTGCAAACTGAGCAAGTGCAATTAATGCTCAACTCAGAATCACCACTGATTAAACAACGTTGAAGAGCCAATTGGTCTGGCTGGCATTTTTTTAATAACCAGACCTATTGTCTTTGCCAAAGCCACCAGTTGCACAGAATTTGTATTTCTGCTGCAGGTAGATGGCAGGAACTGGGGCATACTGAAACGTATCAGTGGTCCGGCAACCTAATCGCTAGGGACACTAATGCGTTGTTCCTCTCAAAGCTTTCAACCCAATGGTGTCCCTAGAAATGAATTTATTTTCCCATAGAATAAACAAATGTGTCTTGCAATGAAAATAAATAACAAAATGATTGCCTGTTGTACACAGGACGAAAAGTGTGATGATTAAGTGTGCTTTTCAGTTGTAACATAGCCCCTTGTGCATTGCAATGGAACCACTTTCTACTAGGAGGCAGAATGTTAAACCAGGCAGCCCGTAGCGCGAGGTAAAAGAAGTATACTCCTCTGGTCTGATCCGGGAACTGGTTGATGCTGTCACCAACCGTAGAAGAAGGTGCCTGTCCAACAAGATACTCTGTGTATTGTAAAAAAATGACAGCTGGACACAAACCCGACCTGAGTTAAAATAGCATTTACCTCTGTTTTCGCACTACTGCATAGGGTGTAAATGCCCCCCCCCCAATAAATGAGTGTTACCATATTTAGATGTGCAGGTGGCGTGACTAGTAAAACATACACATTAATTCCGATGCCAGTCCCTTGGTGATAGTTTGTAACCAAAAGGTTTTCTTTCCCCCATTCATTCCATGAGATTAAAAGCACTGTATAACTCTTCCTATCACACAAGCCTTCCTGTACTCTAGGCACATACGGCCCTGTATTCCTAGGCCAGCCGCCTGAGCTATCCGGTCTTGGACATTGGAAGTAGAGGATGTCTTTGCCAATACTCTGAGCCATCCAGTAATTCATAAGAAAGGTTATGAATACAAAAGATAGTTTTTGGCGCCATGAATGTTTTGAGGTAACCTTCTTAATGTGACTGTAACACTCTCCTTTGTGAAAGTAGCCCTCTATGTGACGGAAGGGGGCAGAAAGTGAACACACCACCACAGAACTCCGCTTATTTTTGTAGTGCCCTCTTGATGAACATTAAAAATTATGGGTTTTGGTTTGCTTTTAGTCCTGATATTAGTTACCATGACTGTGTTTTTATTGTTCAGTTGATGTTTTTTTCTCTCTAGCATAAGCTATGGATTTTAGTCTTAGGACCAAGCTTAAGGGAAGGGCTGTCTTTACTTGTGCTGGTGACATTTTACCAGGAGCTTCGCATCTGAGGGGGAAACTTTCTAGCTCTGTTCTTCTTGTGTCCTCTTGCTCTAAGAATCAGTGCTCTGACCTAGCTGTACCAGTCACACCTTCTACATTTTGGTCTCTGACTCACACTTTACAGTCCTTTCCTGGCTTTGGCTACTTCGATGGATTCTGGCCTTTGCTGGTTCCCTGAACGATGTGATGGATTCATTTGATGATCTTCCAGCAGTTTGGCCTTTGAGTCAGGTCGTTTTTTAGGTCTCGCCTGAGCCAGCGCATGCGCTGGTCTGGCGAGACATTTAGTGAGTGGGGGCTTTAGAAATGCGACCACAAGCTTTTGCTTGTGGCCTAAGGCTTGCTGTTACGCGCGTGTGCACGCACACAGCCGCCATCTGGCTTTCCTCTCTCGTCATGGGTCATCAGCTTTCAAGATACGAGAGCTTTCTTTCACATTCCTGAAGTCGATAGCTTCCTTTTCATTAGCGTTACCGAGCAATACTGGGCTGAGCCAACTGTTAAATTAAATGAATCAGGTTATTCGTGTTTACAAGCATCTCCTGAGAAACGCGGCAAAACTTTCAAACGACGACATTGTTTCTGTGGTTTGAAAGTTTCGCCGTGTTTCTCAGGAGATGCTTGTAATCAGCTTTCAAGATACGAGAGCTTGCTTTCACATTCCTGAAGTCGATAGCTTCCTTTTCATTTGCCTACATATCCCTACCTCTCTTCTACCCCTCTACCTCTACTCTACCTCTCTTCTACCCCTCTACCTTTACTCTACCTCTCTTCTACCCCTCTACCTCTCTTCTACCCCTCTACCTCTACTCTACCTCTCTTCTACTCTTCTACCCCTCTACCTCTCTTCTACCCCTCTACCTCTCTTCTACCCCTCTACCTCTCTTCTACCGCTCTACCTCTCTTCTACCGCTCTACCTCTACTCTACCTCTCTTCTATCCCTCTACCTCTCTTCTACCCCTCTACCTCTACTCTACCTCTCTTCTACCCCTCTACCCCTCTTCTACCCCTCTACCTCTCTTCTACCCCTCTACCTCTCTTCTACCCCTCTACCCCTTTTCTACCCCTCTACCCCTCTTCTACCCCTCTACCCCTCTTCTACCATTCTACTACCCCTCTACTACCCCTCTTCTACCCCTCTACCCCTCTACCCCTCTACTACCCCTCTTCTACCCCTCTACCCCTCTACTACCCCTCTACACATCTACCCCTCTTCTACCCCTCTACTACCCCTCTACCCCACTACTACCCCTCTACCCCTCTACCTCTCTACTACCCCTCTACTACCCCTCTACCTCTCTTCTACCCCTCTCCCCCTCTTCTACCCCTCTTCCCCTCTTCTACCCCTCTTCCCCTCTTCTACCCCTCTACTACCCTTCTACTCCTCTACTCATCTTCTACCCCCTTCTACCCCCTTCTACCCCTCTTCTACCCCTCTACTACCCCTCTACCCCTCTACTACCCCTCTTCTACCCCTCTACCCCTCTACTACCCCTCTACTACCCCTCTTCCCCTCTTCTACCCCTCTACCCCTCTACTACCCCTCTACCCCTCTACCTCTCTTCTACCCCTCTACCTCTACACTACCTCTCTTCTATCCCTCTACCTCTCTTCTACCCCTCTACCTCTACTCTACCCCTCTTCTACCCCTCTACCCCTCTTCTACCCCTCTACCCCTCTTCTACCCCTCTACCCCTCTACTACCCCTCTACCCCTCTTCTACCCCTCTTCTACCCACTGTAACTAGCAAAGACACTGTGTCACGGCAGCATCACTCAGCACCACCACAGCATCACTCAACACCACCACAGCATCACTCTGCACCACTACAGCATCACTCTGCACCACTACAGCATCACTCTGCACCACCACAGCATCACTCTGCACCACCACAGCATCACTCTGCACTACCACAGCATCACTCTGCACCACCACAGCATCACTCAGCACCACAGCAGCATCACTCAGCGCAACAGCAGCATCACTCAGCGCAACAGCAGCATCACTCAGCGCCACCACAGCATCACTCAGCGCCACCACAGCATCACTCAGCGCCACCACAGCATCACTCAGCGCCACCACAGCATTGGCATAGCCAATAGGTCTCGCATTATTAAAGTTTGAGCTATTGGCATTGCTAAATAATGCAACACCAATAGCTCAAAATTTAATAATGCGAGACCTATTGCATTGCAAATTCTTGTTGCTAATGTTATAGAATGATTTCTTCTGTGTCTTGTTGATAGTCTCTACTTCTTTAAAAATGGCCTGTTCAAAGGCGAGGATCTCAACTGTTACGGAGGATGGACAAAAAGTGGACTTCCTTTTAAGGTTTGTATCGCCCACTAATGGTAGGGTCTCCTCATCTTTAAAAAGCTTTCAATTTGATCTTGCGGCAGAATTCTGCTATTTCACAATGAAGTTTGAATTGACCCAAGGTAGGAGTGGGGACAAATCCTAGACCTTTTTCAAGGAAATTTTGTTGAGCATTTGTAAGGGTGAAGTCAGTTAGATTAAACACTAGCGACTGGTTGTGCCGGGCCCAAGCTTCTCCTGGTCTTTTGTCATGCTCCTCGTCTGGACTCCTTGAACTGTGTCTTCCCATCGCACTCCTCTTTTCTGTCTCCTGCGAGGTTTATTTTGGCCTCTCCCTACAAAACGGGGCCTGAACATGGGGGGGAAGTTCGGTTGGGGTCCTGAAATATATGTGTTCATCCATCTCCCCAAGTGTGTTTGGAAGGGGTGGTAAAAAGATGGCGCCCCCCCCCCTGGGGGCCTTTGGGTCCAAAATGCCCCCAGAATCTTCCTTGAAGACATTATTATCAGGAAGGACTGGGCTGCCATCTCTTAGAGATGCACACGCAATTGGTTAGTGCATATAATTAAAACTTCCACCAGTTTATCAGAAGCACTCTCTCCTGCAACGCGGGACGCGTGCGGGCCGCACCTGGTCAAAGCCCGGGCCTAGGGAGGGCCCGTCCTTACCTGTCATTGACCGGAAGAGGCCGGGCTGGGCCACCCCCATGGTTTTGCTTTACTATGCGAAGACAATGTTGGAGTCCACCTGCCTTTACCTCATCTCATCGGATCAAAGCGGCGTGCACAGGTACTTGGTTTTGAATATGGGGAAGCGAAAACTTAATGCGACAGAGGGGGTAACGACCGGCCCATTCAAATATTCTCAACAGGTGCTATGGGGGTCCTGAACAATGAAATAAAAGACACTGAGGCCAAACTCGAGGCAACCCTTAAAGCTACCTAAAAATGGCTCCCAACAGTACTAGAGTCGTCTGACCCTATTGCCTTAACACTTGGATGTGAGCCACAAACAAAAAACATTACCAAGGTTCTTCCACAGGGGGTTGACCCACTCATTTTAAAAGCTGCATCTCCAGAGGAAAATACATCACCCCCAAAGAAGAAATCAAAGCAGAAAGGCATACAAGAGGGCCATTCCAAGCTACCTGCCCCACAAATTGGTGTTAAGGTAGGAAAGAGACAGGCTGGAGGCACGGCAAAAAAAATGCCCCCAGTGAAGACATTCAAGAGGGACAGGACCCTGAGAGATAATAACCCTCAAAGACATTAAGGATACATTGGTAGCTATGGGACAGAGAATGACCACCTTGATCTTATCTCTGAACAATTGACTAACCGCGGTTGAGACCTTAGTGCAATCTTATATCGGAGTACCGGACCAGTGCATGAAGTGCTCCGCCTGTAATAAGAAGGTCCTAACCCAAATAGCACTAGACACGAACAGAGGGGACAAGCAAGAAAAGATCCTGGAGAGTAATGATGCTAGAACTATCATTGGCTCTGAGAATCACAAGATGACTAGTAACATAAATAAACAGATCAAATTTGCACTATCCTCAAAACAACATCAAGTTTATGAAACCAGCCCATCCTCCCTACGAAATATAGACCTGCTACCTGATTGTGTACCATATGTGGTTGCCCTTGCAGGCGTCCCCCGGCTCCCAAAAGTTAATGAGGAAACTTGGGGGGCACTAAAAAATAAATGTGCACACTGGATAGGGGGAGGATTGGATTGAAAGGGGTTAGTGAAATTTATAATGACATAATAATGGTAAGGAGAGTAAGTTGGGTGGGCAGAGGAAAAAAACCCATTGCAGGCAATTGTGTGATTGTGAACTTTCACTCTCCCACAATAGCTGGGAGGGTCCTCCACGCATGTAGATCAACTGCCCTGAAGAACAAAAAAAGATTCTGCAGTTTCGCTCGGCTTCTTCTATAGACAGGTAGAGGCTGACACAGACCCGCAGAACTTTGGGACACACTGGCCAAAGGCAGGAGGGAAATTCAGATGGGACCACAGTTAGAGGCATTTAGAAACTCAAGGGAGTCCTTGAGGGTGGGTAACAGGTTTGAGTCCCTTTCCAAGCGAAATGAGCAGGACTGACTTGATCCCCAGCCAAGGAAATCCAATAAAATGTTTCCAAAAGGGGGGAATGAAATGCCAGACCCAACGCTTGTTAAGTTACAACTGAGTATCGCGAGGAGTAACCCCAAGATGGCTGTTCGCCCAGGGGTGAAGGAACACATAGATCAAACCAACGGCATGCATGAACCAATAGATCTCAGGGTGGGGCTCAGATCATGGAATGTTTCAGGGCATAAAAGCAAGGTCGGCATTCCTGATTGACATAATTTAGTATCAGATGCCCATATTCTCTGCTTGCAAGAAACATGGAAGCCGTCAGCCCATCATATCGATGGATACCTAGGCTTCTTTCCCCCAAAGTACCCTCTGAAAGGGGCAGGGCAAAAGGGGGACTTGCGACCTATATCCTGAACACCATTCCATGGAAAATTCTGGAAATCTTCAATGAATCTCCGTATTTACATCTATTACTATGCGAAGTGGGCGAAGTACGGGATATCTTACTATTTAATTTTTACAAAAACAGTATTGATAGCTTAAGAACTCAAGTAGTACCAGACCTGGAATTCGCCATTCAGGGAGTGTCGGATTTCGATCACAATCGCGTAAGCATCATATGGGTGGGGGACTTTAATACACATCATTGCCCATATGCAGCTAAACCAATCTGCGGCATTACAGATACTCAAGGGTGTGGTCCTCACGCACTTTAAACACAACATATATGGACTATCTCTGAATAGCCTTATGGTAAAACGAAGTCTGAGGATTCAAAATAGAGCGCTAAATGAGAACAATAGTCTAGCACCAACTTTCTTCAAAAGTGATTATGAGTCCACAATTGTCTTTATAATGACCTCCGAAGCTTTTGATTTAGACATGAGAGGCTTTAAAGCTATCTTCACAGGCTATAGTAACCATGCATTGATAGCGATAAGGGTGAACCTACCCAAGAAATCGAAAGGCAGAACAAAGGCAACCTTTGATCCAATCCTGACACCTACAAATGGGTTTTCCATTAAATGGGAGAAACTAGACCATCTAGTCTTTCTCCCATCCATTATACAGCATACTATGCCAGAGATTGCGCAATGCCTAGATCCCAAGGCCGATCCAGTACATACTAATAATTTTTTCTCTGCTATTACACTTTGTGTTAAACAAGCATTGAGCCGTAGGATGCACCCAGCACATGCCCGCGAGAGAGGCTGGTTTGACTCAGAGTGCACACTAGCAAGAAAGCAGCTCCATTTAGCACTAAAGCAGAAACCCAAGGACCTGCAAGTAATCAGACTGGCTTGTGCGCACTTCAAGCAGACCATTGCATCCTGAAAGCACCGTATTATAGAAACAGCTTGGGAGGAACTGGTACGGGCTAGTGCCCTAAAGGACAGTAAATCCTTCAGGAGGGTAATAAATAACAGCTATTTTGAGGGACCCCATGAGACGTCAACTGAGGTTAACATAGCAGAGGAAGTCTGGGTAAATCATTTGTCAACCATATATGAAGGCCACCCGACAATTAGGGAAGACCAAGCGGCACATAATAGTGCTAAGAATTTAGAGAAGCACGGCAGTACTACTCTACAGCATCCGCTCCAGTCCGTGACCCTGCATGAAGTGGAAAGATCTCTAGATGAGAGTAGTAAAGGGAAGGCCCCAGGCCCATATGGGGCCCTTTTGGTTATGTATAGGGAACAGCCAGAACTCTGGGCCGCGCTGCTTACAAATGTTCATAACGCTATTATAGCAGTCGGTCCTCCCCCCTCATGGAAAACTTTGATCATTATCCCTTTCCACAAAAAAGGTGACCATACCCTACCCCAAAATTATCGGCCCATGTCATTGCTGGATGCCACCGCGAAGGTCATAAGGTGCATCCTGCTTAACGGATTGGAAATTGGGCAGTAGAAAATAACATATTGGTGGATACCTAATTTGGTTTCAAAAAAGGTTTGAGCACTGTCCATCAATGCTTGAACCTAAGTACCATCATAGGAAAGTGCACAGTGGCAAAAAGAGGACACTATACCTTTCATTCATGGACTTGTCTGCAGCCTTTGACTGCGTATCGCACTCAAGCTGTGGAAAATCATGGAGGACCTGGGGATTGAAGCAGAAATTACCAACTATATAAGACAATTGCGTGCGCTTTGGAAGGGAGGGTGAACGTTCTGCTAACTTCAACTTCAAAAGAGGGGTCTGGCAGGGTCGCGTTTTAGCCCCCTTTTTATTCTCGCTCTACACTAACTGGGTAGAATCTGACCTAGGTTTATCCACTAGGGGCACAGCGATGCTGGGTTCTCGTCTTGTCCCAGTCCTACTATATGCAGATGATGCTGTACTAATTGCTAGAACTGGGAGGGGGTTACAAGCCCTTTAAATGATTATATCATTTTTATGGCGGACCAGGACCTGAAAGTAAACAGCTCCAAAACCCCAAGGTGGCTGTTCGCCCAGGGGTGAAGGAACACATAGATCAAACCAACGGCATGCATGAACCAATAGATCTCAGGGTAGGGCTCAGATCATGGAATGTTTCAGGGCATAAAAGGAAGGTCAGCATTCCTGATTGGCATAATTTAGTGTCAGATGCCCATATTCTCTGCTTGCAAGAAACATGGAAGACATCAGCCCATCATATCGATGGATACCTAGGCTTCTTTCCCCCAAAGTACCCTCTGAAAGGGGCAGGGCCATAGGGGGACTTGCGACCTATATCCTGAACACCATTCCATGGAAAATTCTGGAAATCTTCAATGAATCTCCGTATTTACATCTATTACTATGTGAAGTGGGCGAAGTACGGGATATCTTACTTTTTAATTTTTACAAAAACTGTTTTGATAGCTTAAGAACTCAAGTAGTACCAGACCTGGAATTCGCCGTTCAGGGAGTGTCGGATTTCAATCACAATCGCGTAAGCATCATATGGGTGGGGGACTTTATTACACATCATTGCCCATATGCAGCTAAACTAATCTGCGGCATTATAGATACTCAAGGGTGTGGTCCTCACGCACTTTAAACACAACATATATGGACTATCTCTGAATAGCCTTATGGTGAAACGAAGTCTGAGAATTCAAAATAGAGTGCTAAATGAGAACAATAGTCTAGCACTAACTTTCTTCAAAAGTGATTATGAGTCCACAATTGTCTTTATCATGACCTCCGAAGCTTTTGATTTAGACATCAGAGGATTTAAAGCTATCTTCACAGGCTATAGTAACCACGCGTTGATAGGGATAAGGGTGAACCTACCCAAGAAATTGAAAGGCAGAACAAAGGCAACCTTTGATCCAATCCTGACACCTACAAATGGGTTTTCCATTAAATGGGAGAAACTAGACCATCTAGTCTTTCTCCCATCCATTATACAGCATACTATGCCAGAGATTGCACAATGCCTAGATCCCAAGGCCGATCCAGTACATACTAATAATTTTTTCTCTGCTATTACACTTTGTGTTAAACAAGCATTGAGCCGTAGGATGCACCCAGCACATGCCCGCGAGAGAGGCTGGTTTGACTCAGAGTGCACACTAGCAAGAAAGCAGCTCCATTTAGCACTAAAGCAGAAACCCAAGGACCTGCAAGTAATCAGACTGGCTCGTGCGCACTTCCTAGTGAGTAGGGTCCCCCTTGTCCTCTTTTTCGCCTTTTGGAGCGGTGGCTACACCGCAAGGGAGTTATCTTGTAAAAGGATTGCCCCCACACCCTATGAGCTTATAGGGTTTACTGTCTCCCAGGGCTAAGATGTCAGAAAGAGAGACACCTTTGTACACAGACGAATATATAGCAAAGATTATCAGTGGACCGTCACTTTTTTCAAATCAACCAATCAACAATACCAGTCCGAGACAACAATTACTTGAGAAGCTAGAAAAAGCTAAAAAGAAACACGTTAGGACAGAGCTACATGCACGTATGCTTACGGAGCACCTGAAGGCTGGTATAATACCCCAAGGTCTCCAGGTCAGAAACGTCCCTGGCTTGTTTCGAGAAGACCCCAAATTTAAGGGCAACTTCAGCAACATTTCAACTACCTGCTCACGCCACTGGATGGTGCTAGGGGTTGAAACGGCCCTGGAACACGCAAAAGCAGAATTACAGGAGATAGCAGACCTAGAAAGAGAGTTACTAGGGGCGACTGTGTCGCAGAAGCCAAGACACTTCTAGATAAACTGAATAAAACAATAGAGGACTTCAACACATTCGAACTGAAAAAGAAAGCAGACAAGGTGACCAAAGATATCAAGAATTTCAGTAAGGAGAGAGCTTACCCTTATTTGAGAGAAGATTATTACGCAACAGCAGGCCCCCAGAATAGACAGAACACCTGGGGCAGATTCAGGAGAAACCAGCCCATTACCTTTTCTGAGTCATCAGGTGGTTCTGACGATTCAGACGTCCAACCAGGTCCCAGCCGCCAGGAAGGTCACTCTGGACAGCCTTTTTTAGACCGAGGTGGGAAAACCAGAGGGAAAGTATGGTACCAGTATGCAGGGGAACGCCAAACCAGGCGGAAGCACTACCAGTGGGGCCCTCAGACGTACTAAATCAAGATATAGAAGTACCCTTGACCATCCCCATCTTTAACTTATCACAGCACACCTTGTCTTCTGATGAAATATCATTATTGAGTAAGGGATTGTCATTTGTGATAACGGAGCGCACTAACTATTTTGACCTAAAAACTGAACTGTTCCAGTTTTTTCGCAAAATACGCCTCAAACTATTCTTTATGAACAAGGAACCAATGACACATGACTCTGTGACTGGTCTTAGACCACCTTCCACTTTCTACCCTAACAACAATATGATTCCACATGAACTGTTGACATTTGAGAAAATCATTTTGGGAGAAATAGACAATCTCAAGACTAATCCCCCATTTATACCATACAATATAAGTCTACAGGAGAGGCATGCATTACAGTCACTCAAAAATGACAACTCAATAATCCTAAAACCAGCTGACAAAGGGGGTGGTATAGTGGTCCAAGACAGGAAAGAATATGACACTGAAATCATGAAACAAGTCAGTGAAGAAAAACATTACAAAAAGATGAACGGGAATCCGTTACTAGACATTAAAACCCAAATTCTGAAACTAACTACTGAAGGCAAAGAAGAGGGCTACATCAGTCAGAAAGAATTTGAATTTCTAAACACAGAAAATCCCAGAACACCGGTATTGTACACTTTACCTAAAATCCACAAAAGCACCACAAATCCACCTGGACGACCAATACTATCAGGTTGTGGGTCTGTCCTTGAACCTATTGGCAAGTATGTGGATTTCTTTATAAAAGACTATGTGCCCATACAAAATACATACGTGAGAGACACTATGTCAATGATCAATCTGGTAGATGGGTTACCTTACAATATGGAGACAGATTGGCTGGCCACCCTAGATATCTCGTCATTATACACGAATATCCCTCAGAACGAAAGCATAAAGGTGATTGAGGATCTACTAGAATCAAGACCAAGGCCCCCACAAGTACCCACTTCCTTCATTATATCTCTACTACGCATTGCTCTGCAATCCAACTACTTTGTCTTGAATGGGGTATACTATCAGCAATGCTCCGGCACCAGCATGGGAGCAATTTTTGCGCCAAATCTGGCTAATATTTATATGAATGATGTGGAAAACAGGTTCGTTCTGACTGACAACAATTCATACCATTCCAACATTAGATGCTGGAAGAGATACATCGATGACATTTTTTTAATTTGGTCAGGTACCCTGAATACTTTGAAGAATTTGTCAAATATTTAAATACCATACAGACACATCTGACTTTCACATCCACTATTGACAAAACGTCTATCCCCTTCCTAGACCTCAAGATACAACATGAGAATGGCTCCTTATTTACATCCTTGCACAGAAAACCCACTGAACGGAACACCTTGCTTTCATACAAAAGCCAACATCCTAGGGCACTTAGGGATGGGCTGCCATTTGGCCAATTTTTACGTCTCCGTAGAAATTGCACACATAAAAAAGACTACATGACGGAGGCACACATACTGAAATCGAAACTGCTGGCAAGAGGGTATCCCAACAAGATAGTGCGACGATCATTAAAACGAGCATGGTTCTGCCCCAGAGAAGAATTGTTAAAGACCAAAGAAAAAAAGTCTATGGACAAACTAATTTGTGTGACGACCTTTGGAGTGCACTCTAATAAGGTCCGTAGCCTCATCATGAGAAACTGGCACATTATTAAAAGTATTGATGCCTCAATTGAAACACCACTTTTTGCATACAAAAGAGGTAAAAATATAAAAGATCATCTTATTCACTCCTCCACCGAAAAAACAACACAGCAACCGAATACGTTACAATTAGTATGGAATTTACCAGAAATAAAGGGTCACTTTCGCTGTGGTAACTGTGTTGCTTGCCCACTAACATCAAACACTAACTATTTTGAACACAACAATGTTAAGCATACGTTAAGATCTTTTTCTAATTGCAATACAAAAAATGTGGTATATTGCATATGGTGCCCATGTGGCTTACCATACATAGGGCAAACGCAACAACCTATAAAATCACGCATTGGACAACACAGGAGCAGGATACGTTGCTCAGTCCTCAATGCACCACTAGTATCCCATTTCTCTGAGGCTAACCATACTAGTGATGAGATTAAATGGCAAGTCATTGAGAAAGCGACAATCCCTACCAGAGGGGGGGATATGACACAAATTCTCCAACGCATGGAATGTCGCTGGATAGAAAAGACAGACTCAATTACCCATGGATTGAATTCAGCCGAAGAATGGCGTGGATTTATAACAACATTAAGGTGATCTAGCCACTGGGTAGCTAGCACATTATTGTAACGGTCTACACAAGTCTGCCTTAATAATTTGATCAAGCATCAATGTCCAGAACATGTTACCAGTCTGACAATTCTTGCAATTATGTCTAGTGTGTGGGTTAGGCACCCTTGGCATTTGCACAGAAATTCCTAATTTGTATTTTAAATATACATGCTCTTATAATTTGTATTTTAAATATATATGCTCTTATGACCGTTTTTGCCTAGAACTACTGTAATGGGGACTGTTGGGGTTATATATATTTTTTCCCCTACCTTATTATGTATATATGTGTTCGATACAACTGCCCTATGTATTATGAACAGGAGCAAAACAGGTTCCCCGGGATAATTGTAATATGTGTTATTCAGTCCAATTATTTATAATCTCATGCATTTTGGCTTCAAAACACGGTCAATTGACAATATTAACACTCAAGATAAGTTCTGCCTCACCATTTAGACAGCAGTACATTTCCTCTTGTAACTCCCTATATTGTGTCCTAGGCCTCTCAAAGATAAACCCACTCGTTTATCAGCATTTTATCTATTGTTTTATTTTTACTTTACTTTTCTATTATTCTCTCTCTTCCTTCCTCTCTGTCCACCCTATACACCAGTCTTTCTTCTGTGCACATTGCGAGCACAGAGTCATGGATTAGATCATCTTGTCAGCAAGAGAATCACGTTCCGACTCCTCACCCACGCACACAAAGCTCTCCACAACCAAGGCCCCAGATACCTCAACGACCGTCTGACCTTCTACACTCCCACCCGCCAGCTACGATCGACCAACCACGCCCTCGCCGCCGTCCCCCGCATCCGAAGAGCCACAACGGGAGGAAGATCCTTCTCCTACCTGGCTGCCAAGACGTGGAACTCCCTACCCATCCACCTCCGCCTGACCCAAGACCACCTCTCCTTCAGGAAGCAACTCAAGACCTGGCTGTTCGAACAGTAGCGGACCCCCCTCCCCCTAGCGCCTTGAGACCCTCCGGGTGAGTAGCGCGCTATACAAATGCTTGATTGATTGATTGATTGATTGATTGTTGGTGATCCTCACTCATGTCTGACTTGACAGGCCTACATAAACAGACACGATCTGCCCGGTGCACTGTCATTGTTACCAGGCAGACGACCAGAGCAGTTCTCATCCTATGTGGCATATTTCAAAAGGTAAGCGCTATACTCTGGAGGTTTTCCTCCTCTTGAGAGCACAGACAGAAAGAGGACCTTGGACCTTTTGCCTTCATGGCTCATTTTATTTTATTAACTTGACTGTAGGCTCTGGCAGGCCTTTAAATGTAAATGTATTACTCAGGTGCTACCCGCGTAACCCATCACACGCGCGCCCCCTTCCTTTTCACTCCAGCCACATGTACTGGGAACATCTATTATGCACGGACCTCCGCACCTTGCTTCACGCATTAATTATTCATAGTTTATCATTACAGCTAGTTGCCTTTTGCACTCATGGCTCATTGTATTTTATCAACACGACCGCAGGCTCTGGCAGGCCGGTATTATTCAGGTGCAAACAGCGCAACCTCTCACATGCGCGCCTCCGTTTTCTCCCCCAGTTACATGCACTAATATTACCTCAGGAGACATGTGCGGATCTCCGCACCTTGCTTCACACATTAATTAATCACAGACCATTAATGTAAGCTAGTTGCCTTTTTTGCATTCATGGCTTCTTGTACTTTATCAACACGACCGCAAGCTGTGGCAGGCCTTTATTACTCAGGTGCCCCTTCTCCAGCTATACGCATGGGGAATTTTCACTTAAGAGATATGCGCGCACCTTGCTTTATACATAAATTAATAACTGACCAACATTACAGCTAGTTTGCTACATGCACGTGCCTCCTTAGCCTTTCATTTACATAGGAGTTCTTTAGCCCTTCCTAACACGCACCACATATTCTAACACCCAGTGCCTTGGCCTGTTTATATTGTGCAGGAGGGTTTTAGATGATACATCAGCACCCCGCTTAGTAGCGCGTCTTCCCCTTCCACCATGTTGCCTGTTCCATTCGCTGTCACCCACCACACTCTTCTGGCCATGCATGTCTATCACAGCAGTTTTTTAACAATTCCCATTAGAATACATTACTGATGTGCTCGTCATTTCACAGCCTTATTCTCCTGCCGTGGCACTACCGGTCCCGCGACTTTATCTATCCAGCGGAGGATCCTGCTCAGGTACCACTACATTGAGTGGTAAGCCTTCTCCCCTTGTTTCTTTTCATTATTTCTACGATTGTACAGTATGCCAGTCCACGTACTTCACTTACAAGCCTCATGCTTACTATTACAGGTGTTGATCCTGCCCACTATTGTGACTGAGCCACAATTGATTAATACCAGTTCACAGCCCTTCGTCTCTCACACGGGGGTAAGATTCTATTTTGGACTGTAATACGTACAGTTACCCGCCTGCTATTTATTAGTTTGCCTCTGACTGGTGCCCCTTTGTATCATTATGTGCAGTGCTCGACCGAGTCCCCGTGTGAGTATTAATTTCTTCTTTCTCATTTCAAGGGTGTCTCACACTTTATGTGCCTCTCACGCGGCTGTAATACTACCATCAGGTATTTACTATTCTTCCCAATCCTTCATTGATTCCAGATCCCAACAACCATTTCTAAGCACATTCTTTCTTCTTTCTTCTCTTCCTAACTATTCAGATTGTCCCTTACCCCTTGGTCCTGAGGAGACCCCACATTGCAAGAGGGTCGAAACGTCGTCGACTCGATTGATAGCGAACCATTTTAAATAGCTCTGACTATTGTACACAGAGGCTATAATTATTATCAATTCATGTTGTGGTCGTTGTCTTTTTCAATAATTGTGGAAACCAAGTTCTGTATATATCACATGTCTGTTCACAATGTATTAGATGGTTTCATTTGCTTGGGACATATAATCACTATTGTGGTTCTTCTCGGTCGGTGTATGTATTGTTTTTGAATTATAAAAATTTGGCTAAAAAAAGAATTATAATGAACACCAAGTCTGCGAGGCTCTCTTTTTCTGACATCCTTAACCCTAAATGATCGCGATTGTGCATTTTTAATTACCAGTATAGATTTATTGTATTCTCGCTAGAACCGTTGTTTTCGGATACATCGTGCGCACTTCAAGCAGACCATTGCATCCAGAAAGCACCATATTATAGAAACAGCTTGGGAGGAACTGGTACGGGCTAGTACCCTAAAGGACAGTAAGTCCTTCTGGAGGGTAATAAATAACAACTATTTTGAGGGACCCCATGAGCCGTCAACTGAGGTTAACATAGCAGAGGAAGTCTGGGTAAATCATTTGTCAGCCATATATGAAGGCCACCCGACAATTAGGGAAGACCAAGCAGCACATAATAGTGCTAAGAATTTAGAGAAGCACGGCAGTACTACTCTACAGCATCTGCACCAGCCCGTGACCCTGCATGAAGTGGAAAGATCTCTAGATGAGAGTAGTAAAGGGAAGGCCCCAGGCCCATATGGGGCCCTTTTGGTTATGTATAGGGAGCAAAACACACAAGATGATGGACGGAATGTTGCACATTGGCAAACATTCACCCCCAGTCACAGATCTGGGTTTAATCCATCGTTATTTTGCTTCACCACGCCACCCCAGTTCAGACATAGCCATATGCAAATCAGTCTTGACCCTGTGCCTCATGGGAACAGTCCAGACCGAACTGCCAAGCCATGTCTTCCTGGACCGGAATCAAGCATCCTAGGACCGGTTTCGGGCTTTCAGCCCTCATCAGCCAGGATAGCTTGACTCCAGTGGCGTAGTGAGCACGGGACCCATGTCTGGGCATACCCTTCCCACTTAGGGCGAAATGCAAAACACACAAGATGATGGACGGAATGTTGCACATTGGCAAACATTCACCCCCAGTCACAGATCTGGGTTTAATCCATCGTTATTTTGCTTCACCAGGCCACCCCAGTTCAGACATAGCCATATGCAAATCAGTCTTGACCCTGTGCCTCATGGGAACAGTCCCAGACCGAACTGCCAAGCCATATCTTCCCTGGACCGGAATCAAGCATCCTAGGACCGGTTTCGGGCTTTCAGCCCTCATCAGCCAGGATAGCTTGACTCCAGTGGCATAGTCAGCACGGGACCCACGTCTGGGCATACCCTTCCCACTTAGGGCGAAATGCAAAACACACAAGATGATGGACGGAATGTTGCACATTGGCAAACATTCACCCCCAGTCACAGATCTGGGTTTAATCCATCGTTATTTTGCTTCACCACGCCACCCCAGTTCAGACATAGCCATATGCAAATCAGTCTTGACCCTGTGCCTCATGGGAACAGTCCAGACCGAACTGCCAAGTGTTTTGCATTTCGCCCTAAGTGGGAAGGGTATGCCCAGACGTGGGTCCCGTGCTCACTACGCCACTGGAGTCAAGCTATCCTGGCTGATGAGGGCTGAAAGCCCGAAACCGGTCCTAGGATGCTTGATTCCGGTCCAGGGAAGACATGGCTTGGCAGTTCGGTCTGGACTGTTCCCATGAGGCACAGGGTCAAGACTGATTTGCATATGGCTATGTCTGAACTGGGGTGGCGTGGTGAAGCAAAATAACGATGGATTAAACCCATATCTGTGACTGGGGGTGAATGTTTGCCAATGTGCAACATTCCGTCCATCATCTTGTGTGTTATGTATAGGGAGCAGCCAGAACTCTGGGCCGCCCTGCTTACAAATGTTCATAACGCTATTATAGCAGTTGGTCCTCCCCCCTCATGGAAAACTTTGATCATTATCCCTTTCCACAAAAAAGGTGACCCTAGCCTACCCCAAAATTATCGGCCCATGTCATTGCTGGATGCCACCGCGAAGGTCATGAGGTGCATCCTGCTTAACGGATTTGAAATTGGGCAGTAGAAAATAACATATTGGTGGATACCTAATTTGGTTTCAAAAAAGGTTTGAGCACTGTCCATCAATGCTTGAACCTAAGTACCATCATAGGAAAGTGCACAGTGGCTAAAAACAGGACACTATACCTTTCATTCATGGACTTGTCCGCAGCCTTTGACTGCGTATCGCACTCAAGCTGTGGAAAATCATGGAGGACCTGGGGATTGAAGCAGAAATTACCAACTATATAAGACAATTGCGTGCTCTTTGGAAGGGAGGGTGAATGTTCTGCTAACTTCAACATCAAAAGAGGGGTCAGGCAGGGTTGTGTTTTAGCCCCCTTTCTATTCTCGCTCTACACTAACTTAGTAGAATCTGACCTATGTTTATCCACTAGGGGCACAGCGATCCTGGGTTTTCGTCTTGTCCCAGTCCTACTATATGCAGATGATGCTGTACTAATTGCTAGAACTGGGAGGGGGTTACAAGCCCTTTAAATGATTATATCATTTTTAAGGCGGACCTGGACCTGAAAGTAAACAGCTCCAAAACCTATATCATGACCTATGGGGCCAAACCCAAGACAAAGCTCGTTTTCACGCAGAAGGACATAATTTGAGTGAATCACCCACCTTCTACTACCTTGGGATACTTTTTGATAGTAAGAACTCGTGGTCCACGATGGTAATCAGCAGATGTGTGCAAATGGAGAAATCCATCAATGGGATAGCCACGTTTACAAAGAAATTGGGTTTTAAAGCAATAAGGGAACTCCTTATCATATATGCTAGTTAATCAGTGGCAGTGGCTTCATACGGTGCAGGGGTCTGGGGAATGGCCAATATACAAAGTATCCAAAGAGTTGAGGATTCATTTCTCAAACGCATCCTTTCCCTTCCCTCCAGCTCCTCGAACTATGTAGCCCACGCTGAAATGGAAATCCCATATATCTCCAACAGATTGAAGATAGCCCCTATATTGCTTTTGCATTCAATTTGGTCGCGTGAAGAAACGGGATTGAACAAACTAATACTTAGTGATGCGATGAACTTAGACCACGCAATGGAAATCCCTCGGCTGTGATACGTCAAATCCATATGCGAGGAGTTTGTTTTACTGAAACTTCTTACCAATCCAGAGTCCAGGAAACTATTGTGGAAGAGGTGTGGTGCAGCGGCCAGGGTGCCTGTCTCCGGACCACGGGGTTCACGGTTCGATCCCCGGTGCCGGCGACAGGTTAGCCCAGCACCATGTGACTCTGGGCAATAGCTCGCTTAATCTTCCCGAGGGCCCCCAGCGCCGGGACACCTCTCCGGAGGTAGCTGTGCGCTTTACAAATGCTGGTATTTCATTTCATTTCATTAGATAAACTTAAACAGTGTGCTCGGAACAATGCAGTAGAAAGGAGAGGGATGCCCGAGGGAACAAAACCATCTGAGGTCACCTATAATAGAATGACCCTCCAGGAGGACTTGAAACCATATTTGACCCTAGTACACAACGACCAGAAAAGGTTTATCTTGACCCGATTTAGGGCAAATATGTTACCATAGGCTTTACAAATAACTGCCATTCCCTGTCCAAGTTAGCAATGTGCCTGTGTGACAGTGTGTCACCCATAACCAGTTTGCACATCATATTTTTTTGAACATTTTATGAATCCCTAGAAAGAGATATATTTTACCTGTATTTAAAACACTTAATTTTAGACAATGTAGATCAGCACTGCTATTTGTACAGCAATTACATATCCCATTTGTATGCTGTGCAATTCTTACATGTGCCTTCTTACATATGGCAGGTATTTAAAATAAGGAAAAGCATGCAGGTGGTATCCCCATAGAATAATTGTTGCTTTTCTAAAGAGTCACCTGAGGGGATGAAATTGGTTCTTCTTCTTAATCGTTCAATTTCCAGAATGTTAATATTTGTATTTTATATATGAAGAGTCATTTTAAAATTTTAAGCGTTTTAATCGATTTTGTAGTATACTTCTATGTTACTGAAAAGCATTGAATAAAATTATCATTGATTGAATGAGTAACCACTTTCTTACTTCTCAGCATACAGCCAGCAAACTTAAATGGGTGATTTTGGAAACACTGGACGAGACAGGCGGAGATGCCAAATGCATTCTCATTCAAAAAGACCAAAGATGGGTCTACCGTCTTAGAACCTTTGATATAGGACTAAATGACAATGTCCCCTGGTTAGCGTTCAGTCAGTACTAATAATAATATGTATTAATATGATATTTATATATGTATGAGCCATCAAGACTACTGACCTGACAATAACCTGTGAGTTTGGAGACATCATCCCTACAGCTTCAGCTATTGGTAAAGTATGACCATATGCTGACAACAGCAAGCTTCGCTCTTGGGTCCACAAGCAAATACTCACACTCATAAGTAACATCATATCATGAACCTGAGAGACATAAGTTAACCTTACAGTATTCCGCAGAGCATGTTCACAGATTTCCACTCTTGAAGATAAGCTTTAAATCACATAAGTGATTTCCATCACCATGAAACGAGATTCCTGCGGTTCCCCAAGATCAACAATGGGTGACCGTATGTTGACACCGGTTACATTAGCTCTATTCCTTTTCTGCTCCTGACTCTACCAATTGATATACATGTACATCACATGCTTAAATATAAGAAACACAAGTTATTCATATAGCACTTTTTCAAATGCATGAGTCTCTTCTTTTATGTACACAAAAAGAATTCCTTATATTTGAACCGATGTGCCCCATGAGATTTGAGACATAGGGCACCTGATATGGCTTTGAAATGCATGATGCACTCTTTTTTTATTTATAACATGCAAGCAAATATTCTAAATTTATCTCCTAATTATATATACAACATAAGGGCAAAAAGAACAGTTGATGGACAGAATGCAGAACAATGTCATACATTCACCCCAGTACAGAGATCTGGGCCTAAATCCATCGTTTTTTTGCTCACCATGCCATTCCAGTTGGAACCCAGCCATATGCAAATCAGTCTTGACCCTGTGCCTCATGGGAACAGTCCAGCCCGAACTGCCAAGCCAGGTCCTCCCTGGACTGGAAACAAGCATCCTAGGACCGGTTTCGGGGCTTCACCCCTCATCAGCCAGGATAGCTTGACTTCAGTGGCATGAAGAACACGGGACCCACGTCTGGGCATACCCATCCCACTTGGGGTGACAAATGCAAAAAGAACAGTTGATGGACAGAATGCAGAACAATGTCATACATTCACCCCAGTACAGAGATCTGGGCCTAAATCCATTGTTATTTTGCTCACCATGACATTCCAGTTTGAACCCAGCCATATGCAAATCAGTCTTGACCCTGTGCCTCATGATCTCTTGACTGGGAGTGAATTTTTTTATTTGTTCTGCATTCCATACATCAATTGTGTGTCTTTTGTTTCTAGCCCTAAGTGCACCGGGTATGCCCAAACTCGGGTCCCGGGCTCACTGTGCCACTGGATTCAAGCTATCCTGGCTGATGAGGGGTGAAACCCCGAAACTGGTCCTAGTATGCTTGTTTCCGGTCCAGGGAGAACCTGGCTTGGCAGTTCGGGCTGGACTGTTCCCATGAGGCACAGGGTCAAGACTGATTTTCATATAGCCAGGTCTGAACTGGGGTGGCATGGTGAGCAAAAGGTTTATGGATTTAACCCAGATCTCTTGACTGGGGGGGAATGTTTTGATTTGTTCTGCATTCCGTCCATCAATTGTGTGTCTTTTGTTTCTCGCCCTAAGTGCACCGGGTATGCCAAGATGTGGGTGTTGGGCTCACTGTGCCACAGGATTCAAGCTATCCTGGCTGATGAGGGGTGAAACACCGAAACCGGTCCTAGGATGCTTGTTTCCGGTCCAGAAAGGACCTGGCTTGGCAGTTCGGGCTGGACTGTTCCAATGAGGCACAGGGTCAAGACTGATTTGTATATAGCCAGGTCTGAACTGTGGTGGCATGGTAAGCAAAAGAATGATGGATTTAACCCAGATCTCTTGACTGGGGGTGAATGTTTTGATTTGTTCTGCATTCCGTCCATCAATTGTGTTTCTTTTGTTTCTCGCCCGAGGTGCGCCGGGTATGCCCAGACATGGGTCTCGGCTCACTGTGCCACTGGATTCAAGCTATCCTGGCTGATGAGGGATGAAACCCCAAAACCAGTCCTAGGATGCTTGTTTCCGGTCCATGGAGGACCTGACTTGGCAGTTCGGGCTGGACTGTTCCCATAAGGCACAGGGTGAAGACTGATTTGCATATAGCCAGGTCTGAACTGGGGTGGCATGGTGAGCAAAAGAATGATAGATTTAACCAAGATCTCTTTACGGGGGGTGAATGTTTTGATTTGTTCTGCATTCCGTCCATCATTTGTGTGTCTTTTGTTTCTCGCCCTAAGTGCGCCAGGTGTGTCCAGACATGGGTCCCGGGCTCAATGTGCCACTTGATTCAAGCTATCCTGGCTGATGAGGGGTGAAACCCCGAAACCGGTACTAGGATGCTTGTTTCCGGTCCAGGGAGGACCTGGCTTGGCAGTTCGGGCTGGACTGTTCCCATGAGGCACAGGGTGAAGGAAATGACCCAAATAGGGCCATCCGGGTCACTCACGACCACCTCTCTGCCTTCCAAACAATGAAGAGTCAATCAGACAGTAGAGAATACAAACCAAAGATATTTTATTAAGATTGCGCTGCAGCGGAGTCCAGTCTGACCAGACTCCTGTGATGGCTGACGAGGGACTGACTTTTTCAAGCATAGAGGTAAAGATTATAGGTTCTAGCATGAGTACAAGACACACCCACCCAGTAACTTTCCACAGAGAGGCAGCAGGAAACAAAGGGGGCACAAACAGATGAGCTAAGAGTCTGAGACGGGCACACACTGTCTGTGCACCAGGTCACTCTGCCTGCCTTCGCAGCTAAACCAGTGGGAGCAGGCTTCCATCTCATGGGAAAGGTATGCAGAAATACAAACAATGTATTCATTAGCACAGCGAGGCCCAACCTTGAGAGACACAGATGCATCACAGCAATTTTCTAGCTAAGAGAGCTGAATGAGTTTTGGTCAGTAGGACAAAATGGCGGCCACTAATAAAATGGAGCCATGAATGCTAACTTAATGCAGAACAAAGCATGAGCAATAGGATAATACCATTTCAATTCTACCAGACCCTCCTGTTAGCATTCAATGCTAATTTTATTATTGCTATCAGGTAAGGGCCGTACAGTTCTAAGGGAAAAATTCGTATCAAGAATGGCTCATATAACAAGGAAAGCATTACTAGTATATCATTATGCAAGCATTATTAATAGTCAAAAATACATTCATCAATATTGCATCATTTTAGCAGTCCTGCTAAAGCTCAATTACAACATGTGCATTACAGACTGGCGCTAACTGATCTGGGATGAGAACTTTAACAGAATGTGCGCAATAAACTGTTATTAATGCATACAGGGCATGTCTTTTTGTGTCAGCAACCCTTTAGCTCGGGGCAGAAACATACTTTCATGTTGTAGCTGATAGAATGTATGATACATAGACGAGGCAACAAGGATATGGGAAAAAGAAACAACATCTGTCAGACCATTCCCTCATAGGCCAAACATGAATTCGTGATCCATATGTAAAGTAAACATTATGAAGTAAGATCCGAGGCAGACTTGTTGTCAAGCAGCCTATAAGTGAAGACACATGTGCTCTTACCCACCTTAATCTTCCTCGCCCCCTGGATACAAAAACGGCCTGCCATATTAACCACCATTACAGACATCTGCCCAATGTACACTTTCATTTGCAGTGCGGAAATCAATAAAAGTCATATCTGGAGCAGGAGAACAGAATTGAAGGTACACCAATCTGAACACTTGTATTATCAGTGTAAGTCTTCCAGTGCTCCCCTGTGTGAGGAGTCACATTAACAAACATGTTCACAGAAGAAACGGGTGATGTACCAACAGGGAGTTCACAAGATACTTCTCATTCAGAAAGTAGGATGTCCCTAACACAATTATTAGCGCAATAACAACTATGGATGCAACTTTTACTTTCTGTGGACCAACCCCGCTCTGGTCGCGGAGGTGCAAAGAGCTATTCTTCCTCATCAATTGTGCGACCAAAGGAATACATTGCTGTGAATAGGGGGAAGAATATGATGCAATGGGGCCAACAGCAAAGAGCCAAGAGAATGGGCAACAGGACCAGCGTCCTTTTAGAGCCTCGCCGGTAGGCTCCTATTGTCCTCCCACGGGGGTGCTATTGAGCACTTCCCGATGGAGCTGTGCGATCACAGCCCTTTTCTTTTGTCAAAGAATCCCACGGCGGTCAGGATAGGGCACTCTCCCTTCTTCCAGGAAGGTACCCCCCCAACTTATCCTGTTCAAAGTTTGGACAATGCACCAATCTCCCTTGCCCTAAACTACCGTTGGTACCACAGGCAAGGTACTCCCTATTCTTTATCCCTCCAGTCCATCCCTACTAATCTGACTGTCCCTTTGGTGCACTATTCCTCCGTCAGGAACGCAAATTGTACCTAGCCACTCCAGGCACAGAGTTGTCAAGGAAAAAGGGGTCAGGCTCAAAGGGACCAGGGGGCAGAGGCACGAAAACAGACGAGCACTCAGGCTGGGGCTCAACGGGCTGGGCTCAAGCACAGGTGAACCAACAGGCTGGTTTATCGGTGGTACTGCCTCATTCAGCACTTCATTAGGCTGAAGATCCATCCCAGTCTTATTTGCTTCGTACTGCCCATAACAAGCAGCCAGGCTGGGCATCACGTCCGGGCCCCTCTGATGTGACTGCAGGGCGTCCCGGACCTATTAGTGAATAGAATGCAAACATTCAGTTAACTGGCAAACATTAAAAAAAAAAAGAAATTGCTTCCAACAATGAGTAGTGGAGTAGAACACTCAGGACATCCTTTGAATTATTGCATCTATCTATTCCTAGATTATTCATCTGAAGAACCTCAAAAAGGAAAAATGTGTGGTGCGAAATTACCGGGGGCATACAGGTACCCTGCCTAGTATTATGCATCATGCGCACCATACGGTACACGAGCTGGGCAATGTGTCATCATAACCACGGGAAATACACATGCATCTGGCAACATTCTTTTTTCTTCCCTGGCCTATCAATTCACCATCCCTCGTCCTCTCAATTGTGGCATACTTTCAATTCAAACATCGTGACTTCCGGTACCCACCCAGCAGGGCCTGCTACAAACATACTTTTCATTTCAGTTTGATCATTTTCCTTAGCTGTCTTATTTGCAAACATTATCCCTTCTCACATCATCAGTTACTTTTTGGTGGGCACTACACTTACTATTCACCAGCTCTAGTAAGGGCTGTTAGCTCAATTACTCGGGCTAACTGATAAGGGACTCGTGGTGTCTCTGCAACTGTATGTAGTGTTGCTGTAACATAAGCAATAATGGTGGTGCCACCTGGGAATTCAAACTGAAGAGCCATCAACATATTGTTCCCCTTGAGGGTCAGATAAGGGAACATCAGTCTAGTCTACCCATCCTTACATCTCCTTTTCCTTTCCAATTCCATCAGTTGACAGAAGGGAGGGGCAGTAACATGGCTGAATTCAAAGTGGCACATCCTTTAATCATGACACTTTTGGCGAACAATGCTAATTTATAGCCAGCTAGACGTGCACTGGTGAGGTGCTGTGTCTCTGTTTATTCAAGGGCATGTTCACAGCATGGTGTACCATAACTGTGAGATCAGTGGCTAAAACGAGTCCAATCGATTGTCTAATAGAGACGGCCACCGTCCTGGCCGCCCCCCAGACAGCTCGGGAGGGCTCTTGCAACAGCGTCAAAGACATAAAGCGCACAACAAGCCGTCTCGTGTACTTACAACACAAAACGGCTCGCAACAATTTGTGTACCAAGCACAGGAGCCGAAGAAAGCGCAGTTTGTTAGTTGCCCAAGTGTTAGTTGCCCAAAGGACTGCTTCAGACATTCAGGATAAAGGCTCATGCACCTCATGCACTTCTTTAATGTGTTAGTTCCCCAAGGAGCTAATCTCCTATCCCCCTTTGACAGTAGGTGACCTAAGCAGGTGACCTCCTGTCGACAATACTTACCTTTTGAAAAGTATTCTTCATGGCCATTAGAAGCCAAACGCAATAACTATTCAACTGCACTGACCCTACATCTTTGACCCATGTCTGAAATTGAAATAAATAATACTACCAAAAAAAATGTATGGTATATTAGTAACAAGAAAACATTGAGCAGCAAGAGGAAACATAGCAATGACTAGAACAGTAGAATGTTAGAGAACCACATTCTCATTTATTGCACACCATTCAGTCACAAAATTGTAAACACACTCGAAATAATGGGGCTATTAAATAAACACAATCGAAATAATGGGGCTATTACAATTCAACAGTCATCTCCTCAACCACGCCTTTCTCAACCAAATCCTGCAGCACACACAACATGGCTCGCTGCCCCGCCCATTGTATCCGACAATAGGGATACAAGGCAATGTAACATTGCCTATTCCTTATATCCAAACCGGAGATATCTATAGCAATCCCACCTCTGCATCGCCTGTTATCCATAAAGGAAATGGCGCATCTGCAAAACTCAGGGGGGGGCAAACACGATTCACTACTTACATTAAGACCCATCATCAGACATTCACCTGCCGGAAGGCAATAATAGTAAGATACCAAACCCATCACAGTCTCACCACAATTAGACATTAGCACAAGTGGAAAATCCACGGTAAAGAGGACCAATAATCAGAGTAAGAGGGCGCAAAGCGTGTGCTACAACTAATGCGTCTGAAACACCCACCAAAACACTCATAACACTGTGCTATGTTAAATACGTAACAGAAAGAGGCAATGCAGACCAAATACTCTCAAATGTCTACAACCAAGTCGCTATTGCAAAAAACACAGTAAAAACGAATCTGCGAACAAACAATCGAATCCCCTTTTAAGACACAAATCCTGCCCACTAGAATCTAGAAACACCTTCACTCTCTCATCTTTCCCCTGGCGGCAGCAACTGAAATAGCTAGTGTTATATCCCGCATAGACGCCCTAATGTAGATCCGTTCGTACATGCCCTAAAATGGATGTATTCATATTTACCCTAATATGGTCATATTCGTACTTGCCCAATTATGGTCATGGCCGCATATGCCCAATTATGGTCACAACTGTACATGTCCTATTATAGTATGATTCCTTATATAGGCATGATCTTTCACCTACATTGGTCCCAGCTAGTACACATCGAGCTCTGAGGGCTGAACGTTATCTATCCTGTGGTTTTGAATGCAGCAGGGTTCTTCCAAACACAGGCCCACACTGTACTCATTAATTATGCATGGCTTTCTAAGAATACACCACCAGCATAATGTATGTACAAAGTTCACCCCTGACGTCTTCCTCATGTCCAATACAAACCATACTGAGGACCGAGACTCTTTAGGGTATAAATACACTACAGATTGCCCCGGTAAAACAGAGGGAACCGAGACTTCCATGCTGACACACTGACCAGAGACGCTGAGGCTCCTGCATGTAGTCGCTCAAGCTGACAGTGGTCTGACACAACCCGGACGGGGTGTCCAACTCGAGACCAGGACGGGGTCCCACACTCTCTCTATTCAGGTATGGGGGTTCGACTAAATCCTAGGAGGATTCTTGGCTCTTAGCTTCTAAGACCTACACACATATGCTAGGTACACACAGGTACATCTAGGTAGGCATTGTAGGAGTACGCACACTCTGCATAATGCTTTTATATTCATGTATGTATCCATGATTATCGCAATGTGGTAGAATTGTTCTATCCCTTCGCTTTTATCGTACTGCTAATAATATATCTCTGCTATTGCCTGTTGGTCTCTGCAGCACATATATTTTACACTAGAATAACAACTGTTCAATAAATACTTATTGAAACGCCCGACTGTTTATTCTGTGTAACTCTCTGAGACAAACCGAATAAGTGAGCACGGGTGACTGAGCGAAAGGTAGTACATTATTTCCACGATTCTGCGGGAATCAGGGTTGTCATGTTCTAAGTTTGCCAGAAACTAATCTCTCCCCGATAAGAGGAGACACTAGTGGCACTGCGAGCTAGCTAATGCAAAACAATCTAAAATAAGCGGTGGGGGTGCACAGAGTCAGTCTGCCACCAAGCCCACAGCTTATGTTACACAAACGCGCAGGTCCTGCATGGGTACTATAGGAGCTACACGACATGGCGCCACCAACGTTGGTTTGGTACTTATTTAACAGTAGAATCTGAGTAGTTCAGTCGTGCTGTTCTCAGAGAACCTACTCACAAAACCTCAGAGACGTCTGGAGTGGGTGGGCACAAAATCCGCCGCAGCTGAGTAGTACAAGAATACTATTTATTGGCTGTTGGTTACTCAAGCTTGAAGGACATTTAGTTCCTACAATTGTGCACTTACACCTTATTTTAAGAACTCTTTAATCTCCCTTCTTCCAATTAAAAATGGTGGAAGAAACAAGCGAAACAAGGAGAGTTGACACAGCCCTCTTCGGAACAGAAGACCCTGAAGATGCAATACAAATTGCACCAAATTTCAGAAGGGCAGTCACCATAAAAGTTCTAGAACATGGCTTAAGAGCCAGGGGTGGTACAGTAATTTTCGTGATTGAGGCACACAAATCTAATAAAACAGAGGTGTTCTATTAGTGGGTTACATTCCAGGCAACGAATGCAATTACAAATGTGTTTCACTACGACCTAGAAAGTGAAACACCAGCAGACTATACTCCCTTTGAGGAAGTAGAGGTCCCGCTCACTTACCAGGAGCATAATTACTGGTTTAAAGGTGCCCTACCCCACGTATGAGGAAGAGCAAGATTAGGCCCGCTCGGAGGAGCAGGAGCCACATGGCCCATATTAGCGGCATATACACCGCATCCTGACTTTGACACAATGCCACAGCCAGACTTACTCGTACAACACAGAGATTTAATTAAAATCTACAGAAGCCTCACACAATTTGTGATGAGGACTTTAACAGTTCAGCCTGCACCAGCTGCAGCACAAGACACTCCAGTCCAGAGTACAGTTAATAAAATAACTCCACAAACATTACACGCAATAATGGGCAAAATACCAGCAAAACGCAAAGAAATCCCATTCTGGATAGCTCAGAAAATAACTCAGCTTGAAGCAGTATTCCCGAATACTACAACCAGTGATAAACACAGAATCCTAACAATCTGCTTGCCCATGGGTCTCACACCACAAGTAGAGGACTGCACCTCCTGGGGTTCAGTCTTTGCTGCCATATATACCAGAACACATGGTATCCCGTCCTTAGCAGTAGTACCTGACGTATTGAAGCAGATACAAAATGAGTACGGAGCAGAACCTGCCCTTAACTTAGGGATGAAGTTGCTAAACAACTTTGAACAGGTCTCAGCCATAATACTAGCTAACATTAAGGGGGAAGCAGCTTCTGTGGCGATCCGCCAACGCCTAAGGGAGTTCGGTCCAGAGGATCAACAACACGAACTACCCAAAATAATTGAAACTTCATATGCAGAACAAGGCAGAGTCAGTCTAGGTGGGAAAGCATTAATAACCACAACTGGTGGGCAGTCCTGAAAAGGACACTACAAATCAGACACCTACTTCTTCTAAAAAGAAGTGGGAAAACAAAAAACAACAAAAGTCTAAAGACACTAGATCTCAGTCCAGAGGTAGGTCTCCTCAACAGGAGCCCTCTGAAAAGAGGTATAACCTCAGGAATAGGGATAACATTAAAAAACCTGACAGGTATCAGGATACTGATACTCGTTCCTCTCGTTCCTTTCAGGGTTCATTGCGAAACTCCGAGTGGGAAGGACGATCAAAGGAGCGTACAAAGTCCAGAGACATGCAACACGCTGCGGACTACGCACCTAAAAAAGAGGATAAACAAAAATCAAAACCTCAGTTCAAAAAGAAGAAGGTAGCAGGTCTCAAGATCAGACATGCCCAGAATTCTGAGGACACAGCTTCTGAACGGGGAATGGGCTCTGACGATGCTAGACAGCGTGGCAGAAGTAACGATAGCTCGCCAGAACCTGAAGGAATTTCTGGTGACAGCGGAGTTGAGTGAGTATATCACGGCGGAAACACCTGATACTCGGGTAAGTGTCCCACATGAGTTACATGAGATAACACTCCGGATGGAGGGGGACAAGCCCAGAAAAGTTAAGGGTCTCTTTTGGAAAAATCTGTCATCTGGTTATGACATTCTATTAGCAGAACAAGACTGGCTGCCATCATTCGTCATGGAGTGCCCTAGGGGAGAAACGATAATTTGTCCAGCCTTTTCCGACCTCGTTCCCTTTCACCTAAAACATGCATATGCGCAGGAGTGGGCGGTTGCCCTAGCTCCAGCATTGTATAAAAATCATGCTGGTTGGGATGAGGATTCAACCCACCACGTGATCCCGTTAAAAGTTTCCCCAAATGCTCAAAGGCAATATCCTATAAAGCAGGAAGCTAAAACACAAGTCAGGGAAATACTAGATCAACTAGAATACCAGGGGGTGATAGAAAATTGCACTTCATCTATGAACAATCCTTTGTTCCCCGTAGCCAAACCTGACAACACATATCGTCTAGTTTTAGATTACAGACATTTAAACACTTGCACAAAAACATTTGCAGTTCAAAATGCACACAGTGCCGCATTAATGAATAACATTGTGCGGAAAAAATACAAAACAACACTTGATATCTCAAATGGATTTTTCTGCCAAAATATAGCGCCTGAAAGCAGGTATCTGACTGCATTCAGTGCGTTAGGGTTTCAACAGCAATTTTGCCGACTCCCCCAAGGGTACAAGAATAGCCCGGGGTTGTTCTCAGAAAGGGTAACAGAGTTACTCCAAAATTTGGATGAAGAAACTTTGTCCTATGTGGATGATATTTATCTGACGGACGATGACTTAAAGAGGCACTTGACCAGGATGAGTGCCATTATTATGGGATTCGCCTCTGAGGGCTATAAATTGAATTTCAAAAATCAAAAATTGCCCACCTCAATGTCCTGTTTTTAGGATATGAGCTGTCAAGTGAAGGAAAAAGCCTAGCAGCTAACTTTTTTAGAAAAGTGTGCGCTGCTCCAACCTCCAAAATCATTAAAGAATTTACAATCAATTCTGGGATTCCTAAATTTTGGTCGAACATACATTTTGGATTACGCAGAAAGAGTAAAACCTTTCTACGACTTAATAAAACCTGATTTTTCAGTCAGACAATGGACACAGGAACACACAAATATCCTGCGTTCCCTACAGGAAGACATGATAGCTTCTAAACATTTACAGACACGCGTAAACACACAGAACTTAGTGATCCGAGTCATAGCGGGTCAATGCGGGTACACTTATTTAACTTTTAATGAAGGCGAAACAGTACCAATCGCATACAAATCACACCTGTATACAAACGCAGAAATGCGTTTCACTTCAACAGAAAAAATCCTGACTGCAGTTCAGACCGCTGTAGCAAGAGAAAGAGCTCTGGCTCAGGGAAAACGCATAATTGTCGTGACCCCAATACCAGCTTTAGAAGCGGTTACAAAAGCTAGCATTCCAAATGCGAAAGCCTTACATCCAAGATGGATACAATGGGCTAATTCTCTTACTGCAATGGATGTTGAATACAGATTTGATCCAAGTTTAAAAACACAGGCATTCCTGCAATACGAACAAGAATATCCTCTACCAAATGAAATTTTGCCTCTAGATCAGTATGAATACATTATCTATACTGACGGTTCTGCTCAACTAGCCACAGGAAGCAAGCAAGCTTACAGCGCAGCGTGTGCGATTGTTAAAGGTCGCATGCGTGATGGCAAGTTCCATCCAAGCTGTACAAAAACGCAATCTTTAGGAGACTGCACGGCTCAATTGGCAGAACTCAAAGCACATATACTGGCACTTATAAATACGGATCACGAATTCCCCACACTGAGGGCCTGATTCACAGAACTAACTTACGTCAAAATCCTAAACTTACAACAATTTTGGTATTCACAGAATGAACTTACACATTTGGGTATTCACAGAATGAACTTACACATTTGGGTATTCACAGAATGAACTTACAACAATTTTGGTATTCACAGAATGAACTTACACATTTGGGTATTCACAGAATGAACTTACAACAATTTTGGTATTCACAGAATGAACTTACATATTTGGGTATTCACAGAATGAACTTACAACAATTTTGGTATTCACAGAATTAACTTACTCATTTTGGTATTCACAGAAGGCACTTACTCATCAATGAGTAAGTGCCTTCTGTGAATACTCAAAATGTGTAAGTTACACAAATGTAAGTTACACAAAATGTGTAAGTTACACAAAATGAGTAAGTTACACAAAATGTGTAAGTTACACAAAATGTGTAAGTGTCTTCTGTGAATACCAAAATGAGTAAGTTTATTCTGTGAATACCAAAATGAGTAAGTTCATTCTGTGAATACCAAAATTGTAGTAAGTTTAGGATTTTGTCGTAAGTTAGTTCTGTGAATCGGGCCCTGATTGTGTGTGATTCCTTTTACTGTGTACAGTCGTACAATGAATATCTACATCATTGGGAACAAAACGGGTTCAAAGATGCAAAAGGTGGCACAATAAAGCATAAAATGCTATGGGAACAGGTAGTGGAGTTGAGAAACGAACTACCAAGGGCTCACGTGATACATACACTGAGTCATCAGCGTGATGGCGTTCACATTGAAGGGAATTCATTGGCTGATGAAGCCGCAAAGGGGCTGTTCGCACAGCCGCCGTAGCTGCAGTTACTCGTTCAAAGACAAGGGTAGACGGCGAGATAATGGTAGGTGTCAATGCTTCACACAAAGGCAGCACAGCAGTACCTAAATAATTTCCACTCAAGTACTCCTACAAGTTAGATGCACAAAACATTCCATATGCTCAGATTCCTGGAGTGGGAGATAGAGTTATACCAAATATGGATCGTAGGCTAGGCTTGATTTTAGCGGCACACGAGGGTTTGGGTTCTGTGCATACAGGCATACAGACTATTTCTTTATTGAAACAACGCTACTGGTGGCCAGGGTTAACGAAGCAGACTAAAGACTATGTCTTGAAATGCGACATCTGTCAGCAGATAAAAGGATCCACCGTAACACGCCCAGCACAGACACCATTACTGAAATCAGACAAACCTCTCGCATGCGTGTATTTGGACCACTGCGGACCCTTACAATCTGATGGGTCCAAGAAATATATCATGGTTGCAGTGGATTCCTGCTCTAGATTCCTATGGGTTTGGCCTCAGCGCTAGGCTGACGCTCGAACTGTTATAAAAGATTTACGAGTCTTTATCGGCACATACGCAGTTGGCACGTTGCATTCTGACCGTGGTCCGGCGTTTAGCTCTCGGGCTTACAAAGAGGCCATGGAAGGAATGGGTGTAGCATTGTGGTACTCCTCTCCGTACCATCCCGAGGGAAATTCTGTTGTGGAGAGGAAAAACCGAGACTTAAAGCAATCTTTAACAGCTAGGGTATTAGGCAAGGGCGGTAGATGGGTCGATCACCTTTATGGGGTACAGCTTGCGCTCAATAATCAGCCAAGAAGCTCTCTAGGAGGTGTCACTCCTTACAAGGTCCTGTTTGGGAAAAGAATGTGGGTACCTGATCTTGATTGTGAATGCACAGTGGCGGATGAAAAACCATTTGATATCCATGATCGTTTGGCTGTTTTACAGGATCTAAATGAATCCAGGACACAACAAAGTAACGTGCTCCAGAAACAGGCCGCCACTGAGGAAGTCAAGGCAGTAACGGCAAGACCTATCTGAATCCCAAAATTCGGGGATCTAGTCAGAGAGAAGATTGCTGACAAGAAAGAATTTGGGCCATCCTACAGAAAGCCTGTACCGGTCCTTGCAATCCACGGCACAAGAACTGTACTTCTGCCGCCTCTTGCCGGAAAAAAGGAGAAAAGATTTGTCTCAATTGACTTAATCAAACCACACTATGTGGCCGATACTAAACAGTAGGCCTCGTGGACTCCACAGTAGCAGATGCCCTCCTCTCACTACAATCCAAGAAGTCCAAACAGAAAGACTCATCACGTTTGAAGAGCCACCTGTACAAAATGAAGGGCTAAGCAACAATGCTATGGAACTCGTTCCACTTCATCAAGAAATTCATCTTCAAAATGAAAACCAACTTAACAACCAAGTTGCAATCAGACCTAATACAGACATCTACGTCAACATGCCTCGTCAAGAGCAAAATGCGATTTCAACAGATCCCGATGCAATTCCAACAATTGATCGAACTGCTTCTGGCTATTTCATGAACTTTGATACGTTTTCACTGGAACCAAGTGAGCCGGAAACAACACCAGCCAAAAAATCACTCCAACAGAAACTCATTGACTTTTTGAACTTTTTTAGAAAGACTTACTTGGTGTCACCTTGGATAGAACTATGGTATATCACTGGGATTTTATTTTTCATTTTCTGGCTAGGTTTTTCTAATAACTTTTAGTATGCTTATTAATGGACGATACCTCCAACCAAGCTCTACAGCCCAAAGAGTCAATTTGATTTTAAAACCACACCAGTCTTCACATCGTGAACCGAGAGACTTGTCTTCAGTGAACATCACAGCAGTTCCTATACCGGACGGTACAGTATGGGACAAGATTGATTATGATATATTACGTCCGACTGAACTCTTGAAGCTAAAACATGTATTTAATATTTCTTTAAGTGATTTCATTACCTCCAGTACATTTTCTGATGATTGGGACACTGAAACTGTAAATGCTATGATGTCTGATCTAGAAAAAACAGCTGCATTTCCGAACAATGAAATGTTAGAAGGTACTTCAGACTATGATACATTGTACTGTTACCAACAATTTGGTGATCATTTCTTACACAAATCAATAACACCTAGAAATGTATTTGAATACCACCAGTGGGAACACTGTCCAACACCTCCAAAAGGTAGTTCACAAGCATTTGCACAGAAATTCACATACTTCTCGGGTTTAACACATCCGACCCGACTTCATTTTATTATAAAATGGAGAAAAATTCAGCTCAGAAAATTATGTTAACAACCACCAAACATATTTTCTCTGCATCCTTTCTGAACCAGTTGTCTAAACAGGGTTTCGATCTATGGAAAGACACAATAGAATCAAAATCAATCTGGGGTTCTACGGACTGGCAAGTCCAGGGAATAGAAGCACTTTTTAGAGCATGCATCATTCCGCAGCAGATTTTATTTCTGAACGAATCTGTGCAACAGACATCCTGTCTTGGATTACCCAAAGGCAAGGAAATGAACACACCGGGGTTTCCAACACCATCACAGATGGGTGGGGGGCAGAACTCAACTACACAAGGGGTGGGATTAGATGCCATTTTCCAGTACAACAGATCAGATCCTGATTGGACAGAATGGCTGGTTTGGCCCATTGACACAAACAAATGTCAACAGAAATTTATGAATACAACCAGAGGGTTTAGTATCCATAGGCCAGATCCACGCTATGTACAGAGACTTCACCCAGGGGTAGTGACATCGTATAGTGTTGGGAAGTTGTGCCTTGATTGGCTAGAGACCTCAACACTGACAGAAGTGAAACACCACTTGATCTTACTGACACCTGACATGGATCTTAGAGATTTTCTACTGGGACCCAAGAAACAGCGTCAGAAACGTTTCATATATGCAGGCCTTTATGCCTACTATAATGAAAACTGGAAAATATCCCAACAAGAGGCCGCAGAAAGAATACGAGAAATAGACCGTATTAACTTAGAAAAGGCATTAGCTGTAGTGGATAATGGGTTAACAACTTTGACCTCCAGGATTTACTCCTTAGGCAACATTGTGTCCTCGGCAATCGACATATTCGAACAAGATCTGGCCTTGTTACAACACGGGCAATCTCAGCTACGTTCTATTATGATGTTAAGCTGGACGCTGCAATCTTTGCGTACAGGCTATGTGCCATGGCGTTTTATAAACACTACGTCTCTGTTCTCAGAGTACAATCTAACTGATAAACAGACAGAAATGGCACAAAGGGAAGCCAAATATACAATGCTGCGTACTGAGAAACTGGAAAGGTTACCATTCACTGTAGCCGAATCACCATCAACAGAATGGCTCATTCATGGCCAAATCACTCTGCCGGTCACTGCGTTTCAGTTTCAATATTGCCTTGAGCAAAGGCAGGCAGGCAAATATGTAAAAATGGGTAAGGGATACATCAAGGAAACTTGGGAGTTACCATATAGATACCGATGCCGGAATGGGGATCGAGAAGTGTATCTCAGTGGTACAAACTGCAAGAACGCTTTGAGCGGTTCTCTCATGTGTCAGGATATTTCTCTACACGGAGCCTGCAGTGGTTCAGTGGCAAACTTAACTTGTCACATGTCAGGGACCCCAGCGGCCATGATCACGCCGGTTTTCCAGCTGCTCTCGAATGGGAGTTACTTAATGCTAAATGATCAAGGTTGTTGTGGGATGCTTCCGGGCGTCGCATGTCTAGTAACTGTTAACTCCAGGGTTACTTGCTGTATGCAAGTATTGTTTCCGCCACTGAACACAGTCAGGGAGGCGCCGTTATGGCCTTCGCTGAATGTTTCTTTTATACAGTTCGATACTCTGAGCAGATTGAAAGCCATGCTTTTACAGCAACCTGTGCCCTTAACCTCCGCTCGAGAAACCTATGAACTTCAAGTTGCAAGGACCTCGACTGAGATACAGGCACTCATACATACAAACTGCCCCATTCATTTCGCAGAAATGGTGAGACGTATCTTTAACATGTCAGGATCGAGCAGAATTGTACACCTATTTAAGACCATAGGGTCAGGACTGTTAAGCACCTTTCAGACAGTCCTCGGAGTAATCCCAAATTTTATACACTCCGTATTGGGAAGCGTATTTGGAGGATTCCCTCTCATCTTGTTTCTAATCGCAGGAATCCTGATTGTAATATTGCTGCTACGCAATGGACGGCCCACTTCCCGAGGGAATGGTGAACACGTTCCTGGAGCGGAAATACCGTGAACGCATGGTACAACTTCTGGGCATTTCTTGCCTGCGAGAACTCAGTGCCTCCTGGGTTCTATCATTTAGACCAGTCTAGATAGACTGCATATTACCTGTGCTTCGATGCCTGTTCTGCGGAGAAGAGTGCATGTTGGATCTTTGTCTAACATTTCCATCAGATGCGCCTCTGGACACGGATGCAATGCTGGACCCCATAAAGGCCCATGCTCTGCGTTGTCCCCAGCGGCTTCCAATTCTGATGAATGCATTCCTGGAGAATCCACAGGTGCCGTTCGCTCCTGCTGGGTTAGGTGACTCCTCCACAGGCACCCAGGTAACAACTGCCGCACAAGCTGCCGCAGCACCGACTGTTGGCAGTACTACATTCCATCTATGTGCGATTGACGTTCTCTGTGAGGCGTTGGATTTGTCATCTACAGCAGCTGACACCGATAATATTGAGCTTCCCAGCAAGGACGCGTAATCTTGAATTGGCTCACCGTGTCCTGGGAAAGAATTCGGCTTCTTCACTCGTTTCAAAATAAAACGATCTAAATTTGGAACATTTTCTTACATTGACACTTTCGCTTGAGAAAAGTATGGCCTTCTCCTGCTTATGGTAATACAACTTCTATAGAGAGACGATATTGACTTTTAAGTGGCAACTAGGAAAAGCTGAATTTAAACATTTTTTTTTTTTTTAAACACCAAAAATTTTTTACAATTTTTTAGAACCATGTTTTTACTTGCTTTTAAAAAAAATGTTTTTAAATTGCCCAGATTTTAAGTATGGTCATTTATTATCCAGTTCGGAAGTGGAGTGGGTGTTATATCCCGCATAGACTCCCTAATGTTGATCCGTTTGTACATGCCCTAAAATGGACGTATTCATATTTACCCTAATATGGTCATATTCGTACTTGCCCAATTATGGTCATGGCCGCATATGCCCAATTATGGTCACAACTGTACATGTCCTATTATAGTATGATTCCTTATATAGGCATGATCTTTCACCTACATTGGTCCCAGCTAGTACACAACGAGCTCTGAGGGCTGAACTTTATCTATCCTGTGGTTTTGAATGCAGCAGGGTTTTTCCAAACACAGGCCCACACTGTACTCATTAATTATGCATGGATTTCTAAGAATACACCACCAGCATAATGTATGCACAAAGTTCACCCCAGACATCTTCCTAATGTCCAATACAAACCATACTGAGGACCGAGACTCTTTAGGGTATAAATACACCACAGCTTGCCCCAGTAAAACAGAGGGAACCGAGACTTCCATGCTGACACACTGACCAGATACGCTGAGGCTCCTGCATGCAGTCGCTCAAGCTGACAATGGTCTGATACAACCTGGACGGGGTGTCCAACTCAAGACCAGGACGGGGTCCCACACTCTCTCTATTCAGGTATGGGGTTCGACTAAATCCTAGGAGGATTCTTGGCTCTTAGCTTCTAAGACCTACACACATATGCTAGGTACACACAGGTACATCTAGGTAGGCATCGTAGGAGTACGCACACTCTGCATAATGCTTTTATATTCATGTATGTATCCATGATTATCGCAATATGGTAGAATTGTTCTATCCCTTCGCTTTTATCGTACTGCTAATAATATATCTCTGCTATTGCCTGCTGGTCTCTGCAGCACATATATTTTACACTAGAATAACAACTGTTCAATAAATACTTATTGAAATGCCCGACTGTTTATTCTGTGTAACTCTCTGAGACAAACCGAATAAGTGAGCACGAGTGACTGAGCAAAAGGTAGTACATTGTTTCCACGATTCTGAGGGAATCAGGGTTGTCATGTTCTAAGGTTGCCAGAAACTGATCTCTCCCCGATAAGAGGAGACACTAGTGGCACTGCGAGCTAGCTAATGCAAAACAATCTAACATAAGCGGTGGGGGTGCACAGAGTCAGTCTGCCACCAAGCCCACAGCTTATGTTACACAAACGCACAGGTCCTGCATGGGTACTATAGGAGCTACACAACACTAGTTCCCTCTTTTCTGCTTTTCCCACCTCAGATCACACACGTTCCTCCATTTGTATCCAGTCTCTATCCTCAAATCCACATACCTGTGTCCCAGTACTCACCAATATCAGAGGATGAAAAACCACAGTGGGAATAGCAGCAGAAATAACAGACATTATCATCACTGCTGGCCATGCCACAAGTATACGCGTTAGCGAAAAAAGGACGCTGAGGCAATATGCGAGTCAGGGGTACTAACTGTTATAATGGCCACAAATGGCAGGGTCAAAGGAAAGCAAAATGTGCCATAGCCTACACAGCCTGGACAACATGGCAGGAGCAGAAACAGCAGAAATAGAAACAACAGCTCAACCATGCTCTCACAAAGCATATTGTACACAAAGTACCCCATAAAGGAAGAAAAGCCTATTTTCTATGGAAAATGAGACATAAGAGACAATCAGGACTCTAAAAGTGCTCGTGAAATATAATGCAAGGGTGAGTGCAACATATAACTAGATCAATTTTTAATGAATGCAAAATCTCTCATGAAGAAAAATAAATGCATAGGACAAATGAACACTTTACAAAGCCTGTTAGTCAAAACATAAAACTTAGACTGCCAGCATCTAAATCTGTTCTCATTCCGCACTTCGTATCACAGCAGTCTCTCTGTGCTTGTGCTCAGAAGCTGCCCAATCACCCACCTCTTTCCCTGTCTGCAGAACTGAAAGGAAAAAAAAAGGCTGTATATTCTGCAAGCGTCCTGGTAAAAAAATAAGGAAAAGCCCCCACAACACAGCTAGCAACCAATATTCCAACAAAAAGTATTAATCATGCGGAAACAGAGAATACATATTATAATAATCAAGAAGAAAAATGTGTGCTTTGCTGCTTTCACTCTACGTTATGAAGTGAAGTAACCTTTGTTTAAACAAACTGCAAACCGACAAAAGTTAGCCACAAACGTAAATTATAAGAAAGGTCTTTTCATGAAGATGGGAGGAACAGGGAGAAAATTCAATTTCTTATCTCAAGGTCAAAGGCCACAGTAAGCCTGCCAAACCAAACTGAATCACGAACTGTGTGTTTCAACTTTGAAAATCCTTTTTATTCAGCATAAATACGGGCTGCCTGAAATGCTTGAAACACCTTTTCCAAATTAAATACACGTTATATTGCGGGGTCAAATCCAAATTAAACACACTCACTCAAATCAATCATGAATTAATTACTTGAGCATTCCTTACACTACCCATCAGACAAAAAGCATCAGCATCTGAGCAGGGCTCATTCATTCATTTTTACTTTCATGCACCAAACTTTTAAAATGCAACTTCATGTCTGTAGCTCAAAACAGCTTTTGTCATTTTACAATGTCCAAAGCTAGATGTGAGATCTGGTCGCCATCAGCGCACCCCTTCTTTTCTCTTCTTTTTTTATTATTACTACATTATGCTCTTTAACTGTCTTATTTCACATTCTCCCCCATTACACATTCCTTCGTCCTTTCTCAAACCATTCATCCTATGCAAAAACAAACATATATATATACATTATTACTATATTCCCTTTTTTTTTATTTTTATTTTTTTTATTCAAAAAGCCCACGTACTAAACATAATAGACCCAAGACCACTCTTCGCGCGCATCAATATTAACAGTGCCTCCTGGAGGCGCCGGCTGATCTTCTTCCAATCAAGCATCTGCAGAGCAACAATGACAACAAGAGAACAAATTAAGCTCATTTAAGCCTTTTTCAAGAAAGGACCAAATTCATTATTTTGCCTGGCAAAGCAATTGCAAGTACTCTTCCCCAAAAGAAAGTCCTCAGACCGTACTAAAAACAAACTAATGGTGCACCATGTTCACAAAGAACCCAAACAAATGCAAGCGCTTGTTCCAAAGACGGTCCTCAGACCGTGTCAAACAAAGAAAACCACAAGTCAGTCCTCAGACTGCACCAGAGAGACAGGCTCAAACCCCAGGATTTTCAAGAGTAAGCCAAATTTACTAAGTTGCCTGGCAAGGTATCCGCAGACACCATGCATCTCTAAACGGTCCACAGACCTACCAAGTTCAAAAGCAAACCAAGAAATGGTCTCAAGACCACACCCAAAATTATTCAAGATGGCGCCGTTTGTACCAAAAATCAAGACAACTCACTTGGTGCACACAGGTCAAACAAAATTATTCTCCACTGCCGACTCTTCGGACCAAATGGTCAGATCCAAGGGTTTCGCCTTTTCAGGACCCCAGCCGAGATGACCACTAGACGAGGAGCCGCCCGATCAGACAGGCGGGGCAGCCATGAGAACCAAGCTCGGTTGTGTGGGGATCCCCGATCCGCCCATCCGACCGGACGCAACCCCGACCTCCACAACCGGATTACGGGCGAGATGGGTCACCTGTTCGGGCGCCAACTGAAGGAAATTACCCAAATAGGGCCACCAGGGTCACTCACGACCACCTCTCTGCCTTCCAAACAATGAAGAGTCGATCAGACAGTAGAGAATACAAACCAAAGGTATTTTATTAATATTGCGGTGCAGCGGAGTCCAGTCTGACAAGCCTCCTGTGATGGCTGACGAGGAACTGACTTTTTCAAGCATAGAGGTAAAGATTATAGGTTCTAGCATGAGTACAAGACACACCCACCCAGTAACTTTCCACAGAGAGGCAGCAGGAAACAAAGGGGGCACACACAGATGAGCTAAGAGTCTGAGACCGGGCACACACTGTCTCTGCACCAAGGTCACTCTGCCTGCCTTCGCAGCTAAACCAGTGGGAGCAGGCTTCCATCTCATGGGAAAGGTATGCAAAAATACAAACAATGTATTCGTTAGCACAGCGAGGCCCAACCTTGAGAGACACAGATGCATCACAGCAATTTTCTAGCTGAGAGAGCTGAATGAGTTTTGGTCAGTAGGACAAAATGGCGGCCACTAATAAAATGGAGCCATGAATGCTAACTTAATGCAGAATGAAGCATGAGCAATAGGATAATAACATTTTAATTCTACCAAGGGTCAAGACTGATTTGCATATGGCCAGGTCTGAACTGGGGTGGCATTGTGAGCAAAAGAATGATGGATTTAACCCAGAGCTCTTGACTGGGGGTGCATGTTTTGATTTGTTCTTCATTCCGTCCACCAATTGTGTGTCTTTTGTTTCACGCCCTAAGTGTGCCAGGTATGCCCAGATGTGGGTCCCGGGGCTCACTGTGCCACTGGATTCAAGCTATCCTGGCTGATGAGGGGTGAAACTCTGAAACCGGTCCTAGGATGCTTGTTTCCGGTACAGGGAGGACTTGGCTTGGCTTGGCAGTTTGGGCTGGACTGTTCCCATGAGGCACACGGTCAAGACTGATTTGCATATAGCCAGGTCTGAACTGGGGTGGCATGGTGAGCAAAAGCATGATGGATTTAACCAAGATCCCTTGACTGGGGGTGAATGTTTTGATTTGTTCTGCATTACGTCCATCAATTGTGTGTCTTTTGTACATCATAAGGGCAGCAGAGACTTGCCAGGACCTTACCAGCATGTGTGCATTTGACACAGCTCAATTGTAGTAGGAGTCTTTCTTTCTTTCCTTTTTTGAAACTTCCTTTTTTCAAACTCCCACAAATTAATTAAGCCCATTACAGCTACTTCAACAATAGTTTCTTCTTAATAAAAAACATCTCTGAGAGTTTATTTGTGCATTTGACACAGCTCACTCATAGCAGTAGTCTTTCTTTCTTTCCTATTATGAAACTTTCTTTTTTGAAACTCCCAGAAATTAATAAATTATATTATGGCACTCTAGCAACAGTTTCTTCTTAACAAAAACATCCCTGAGAGTTCATTTTTATTAATCAAAATGTTCCTCACTTGTAACTTTTAATTCATACAATGATTTATGGGTTTTTTCAGTACTTGATCACAAAACATTATTTTTTTCCATCTGCACAGCCTGCAGAAACCTTATCTCAGACACCTGTTCCCAATTATTCAATTAAGGTCACCAAGCAAGCTATAAAAACTGCTCTCTTTTCAGACCACCTTCAACATTTGGTTGGGGAGAGATGCATGCAGGAGCACTGCACAGGACAGTTTAAAACCAAGTAAGTGCAATTGACAGAAAGTACAGAATTCACCCTTTATGGTTTAGTTTTCAATTTAAAAGTGCATATGGATTTGTTGGCTTACTTTTTTTCATTTTCCCTTCAGGCTTAAACCCCTGTCCCCCCTGTCCTAAATTTCTTCACACCACGATGCAAATGGATTGCATATTTAAGGTAACAGTACATTTGTTTTTTTGATGCAAAATAGCCCCCCCCTCGTTCTGGGTTAATCAAGCAGCCTAGTATTGTCATTTCACTTGTTTAAATTACTAAGAGACATTTTTGTCCCCTAGTTCTGTCAGCATATTTGCCAATATTGAACGCAGGGATGCAGTTGTGGGCAGCACGGATCTGGGGTGGTGGTGCAAGGGGGGATTGAGGTGGTAAAGAGGTATAATTGAAAAAAACCTGAAAAAAATCACTTACCTCCTTACCGCTCTGTCCCACGTCGTCTCTCCTCTGCCGAACAGGAAGCAGCCAGGCTCCCCTGAGCCAATCACAATGCTGCAATGCAATGTTGTGATTGGCTCCCCTGGTTTGGTGCTCAGATGGGGACTGGGGGCCTGGGCATGTTCTAACATCGTGATATTATCATTTTATTTTTTGTTTCTTTTACTGCTGCACAGCAGCTGTGGGGCAACGCTCCTCCACCTTAGTGGAGGAGCCGCCACTGCAGGGATGATTTAGCTATACACTATTGTTATTTTTTAACAGAGAGAGCACAATGCTTTACTTCACAGTCCTTTATACAAATTTACCAAGTGTAAGAGCAGGGCAGTGTACCTGTTCCCCCTGGCTGTATCTTGCTTTCACTAATGCATATCTTTAGGAAGATAACCACACCGTCGCCAGCGACATCGCTGCCCGTGGTTTTTTCAGTGTCACACTGGGTGGATTGGGAAATTGGCAGCGTTAGTTTTATCGTCCCTTTAATTTTGCTTTATTTCCCTCACAGTTATTGGCCTAAAGACTGTAACTATAGCCACGTTTCGTCTGGAGCAAAGTGTGCTCACTGACGAAGATGGGTACTGCTTCCACTCACTTATAACACACTATCCGGGAAGCCCAAGTATAATACCTCCATATACATTCCTTTGGTCCTGACGAAGGCCATAGGCCTATAAAGGCTGTTCCAGGCAGAAACATGTCGATGTGACCACTAGGTGTTGTGGACCAGTGACTCATCCACTAAACACTGCTTTGTTTTTAGACTTATCCCTATCCTACTCTTTTGCCTCAATAAAGATTCATCTAAAGGATAGGAGATCATTTTAATCCACTCATCACTTTCAACATCCAGACAGTCTCCCTCCTGGTGGAGATTTTGATGTCACTTGTAGAACGAGACACTCAAATGACAAGAACTGAAGATGACGCTATCCACTGAACCACACTAAGTGGAGATTACATACACCACAGTCTGTGAACGTGTGGTTGAGGGCATCCAAGACAAAAAGTTCTGAGATTCTAGTACTGAGACTTATGTGGTTCATTCCCCCACTTTCTGATAGATAACCAAAACTGCAGATTATGCAGCAGATGATGGATTATGTGGAAAATGCAGCAAATCTATAATTATGTGAAAATCACCACACAATCGCATAATTCCAGTGGCCCTGGCTATAACTCACTCCTTCTACATGCATTGCTTATAGCCTTTCACATAACATCACTCAGGGCTGGCTTAAGCACTGGTGGCACCCGATGTGACAATTATTTTTGGCATTCCCAGCCCATGACCTTCTCTTCGGATTCTCTCACTACCACCAGGCAAAAGCGCCCCTCAACTCTCCAATCATAAGTTATTGCTAAACACAGCGCATCCCCTGTGGTCAGCGCCCCCTTCCAAAGGTCAGCGCCCAGTGTGACTGCACTTGTCGCACTGCCCTAAAGCTGGCCCCGGCATCACTTCTAGCATGTTGATTCATAGCATAAGTAATGACACCTATCACAAGTGTAATGAAATGATTTAGGACAACAGTATGCATGGTAAAGTGGTGAGTTACGGTTAATGTGGTGTGGCTACTGATGTGATACCACTGTGTTCCAGATTGATTTGCAGTCAGGTATTGGTTTATATGCAAACCTTTCATATTCTGTAACAGTGGAGCTTGAATGTTGCCAATGGAAGTATTCATGTTCCCAAGAGAAGCTTACACCAAAGAGGTCAGAACTCAGGTAAGTCTAGTTAGCTAATATTTGTAGATCAGCTATACAGAATTCCTGAGCATCTTGCTGTTCATTGATAGAAAACTGAATAGCACCTCTACACATATCTGCAATATCGCTATTGCCATTTGTAGATTGGCACATGCCTCTTTGTGACAGAATTTGTGATGAAGATTTTTCAAAGTCTTGCAGAATGGTTGAGCTCCATGTTGGTTTATTTATTCTTTGACTGACGGTAGGTATAAAAGTAGATTAACAATCTCTGGGCCTAGTACTGGGGGGGTCTTTCTTTCCTGATTGATCGACAGAGGCTACAGGCAGGAGCACAGTCAAGCAGTGCACGACCTCTGAGGCTGGGAGAAAACTGAGCCCACCCTCGACAGACTCAAAAGTCTGCCCTGATAACTTGATCCCTCCCCCTCCCCTCTATCCCCACTAGCCCGCGCGCTGCTCAATGTAAGCAAACTGATGAAAACGTCAGCAAGTTTCTCCCTGGAATCGGGGAAAACCACATGGAAAAGGACCCTGCATTATTTGGGCCATGAGGTTGTTTCGCAATCAGGGGGAAGGCTCCTGTTTCCCGGGTTTTGTGCGCGTGTATCAGCTGGAATCGGAGATTCCGGCTCTCTGGTATCTGCACCAAAAACTGGCAGACTGTTAACCATGGCCTCAGAGAACTCACACCCATGACGAACAGGCACACGCAGACCTGAGGGGAGAGCGCTGATAGGAGCACTGCCAGGCGAGCAGCAAACGCCACTTTATCTCATTGTCCCAGTGACTTACCTCACTCCCTTAATATCTGTTTACCTCACCGCCTTTCCATGCTCGTCTGGCATTAATCTCGTATTATTTCATGCGTCAGCTAAAGGGTAAACATTATGCTGAAATAATGAAACGGTTAGCAATCTGCCCTGATTTTGTATTTGTGAACTCGTACAACCACCGTGACCAAACAATGAACTGCCCGTAAGCAAAATCCAATTTCGAGTCCAGAACACACAGTCTCGCTTTTGATAACATAATTGTTTATTTTACATGCATTGCAAGCGTCTTTTGCAAACAAATTAGGCTTTCATTACTCTTTCAGTAGTACATTGAATAGTACATTGTGTTTGCTTGGTTGGAAGTGCTGGTGAGTTGGTTTGGTAACTTAACAAAATACGGGGCATATTAGCAAGAAGCTCGTTAAAATTATCGCCGTTTTAGCGCCAGGAAACTGCCGCTATAGCGGCGATAATGGGCTTGCTAATATGCGTTATAGAATTCCAATAGAAGCCCAGGTTAGATGTGCAGGACATCTAACCTGGGCTTCTATTGAATTCTATAGCGCATATTAGCAAGCCCATTATCGCCGCTTTAGCGGCAGTTTCCTGGCGCTAAAACGGCGATATATTTTAACGAGCTTGCTAATATGCCCTTAAGGCATATTAGCAAGAACATGCGATAAATATCGCAAACCTTGCTTAGCGCGCTTTTTTATCGCCGGCTATCGCTGGATATTACCGCGGAAATAACATGCTATTAGCAAGGTTTATCTCCATTGCGATAAAATATCCAGCGATAGCGGCGAAACCCAGCTTTAACGCGAGAAATCCAGCGATAAAATCCTATCGCTAATTCTGGGGACTTAACCTTACAATCCACCTCCCATTGACTTTCATTGCTAAGTCATGTTTTTATCAGTTCTAAAAACAAGCGCTAATCGGGGTTAGCGTGCGTTTTTTATCGCTCGCGGTTATTGCTAATAGGAGATAGGTATGTAAGCGACTGTTTTCTGTCGCTTTTAGTTGGGAACGCCTACCTTGCATGTCATTAGCGATAATTATCGCTGACATGCAAGGCGATGTAAAACCCGGCCGCTATCGCCGGAAAGCTGTCGCTAACGCCTGTTAGCGACAGCTTTTAGGGCGTTAAAAATATCGCCGCTTTAGCGGCAAAAAGTGCCGCTAAAGCGGCGATAGTGCCCTTGCTAATATGCCCCTATATCTTTTCAAAAGCACACAGCAAACAGTAAGAAGGAAACCATTTATACAGAAATACAAATATGTCCCCAGATCAAGTGTACTTGCTCGATTGCCCCCTGTGTCTGTGGCTTCTTTCATACATGAAGCATAGATGTCGTGCACAACAATGTAAGGGGTGGCCAGTGGCATAACGTAACTTGAGAGCCCTCCCTGCCAAGTACATAGAGCTCCCCCCCCCCGACCCAGTCAGAAGCCCGTGCACAGTGCTAGAGAGGACTCCCTGGATCTCGGGTCCCACCGCACCGCAGGGACTGCAGGGGGCTGATATTACTGCACTGGGGGTAGCCCGGGGTTGCGCTCACCTTGACCCCTGTTACATCACAGGTTTAGCACATGTCCCACCATTAGCGCCTCAACAGTTGCCTGTTCCATTCGGTGGGTTAAGGGGAGGGCAAGGAGTAAAACTCAGGAAGGAATCAAAGTATTGAGATATCTATTTACTTTCTTTACCTGATGCACCGTCTTGAAAATAGGAGGGCAAGACCAGGGTTAGGGGAACAAATAACAAGCTGGGGGTAGCAGCTCCTGGTCCCAGCAACTCCTATTTCATGACCATGCATGGCAGTCATTTGTTTTTAGGCCTAGCTACAGACAACTTTACCTATGGCCTTCCATTGCAATCAATGAATGTAAGACTGTTTTAAATTATCAAGCATCTACAAGCATATTGTAAACAAACAAATATGTATTTTTTTTCTTTTTGCAGTGCTTGAGTACCAACTCCCTCATATCCTGCCACAAAGACACTGCTCTTTTTCAGCACACCCCTCAATTGCTTTTGATCCTGCTCCTGGGCCGCTTATGAAAAGCTTTGTGTTGAAAAATGGCCCTTACTGCAGAGTCACCCACAGACGTTTTGCCTTCCACCTTCTACATTTTGCTGAATTCATTTTTGCTGGCCTTAGGACTCTGAGCACTTTAGAACTGCTAACCAGTGCTAAAGTGCACGTGTTCTCTCCCTACAACATGGTAACATTGGCTCATATCCAATTGGCATATTTAATTTACTTATAAGTCCCTAGTAAAGTGCACTACATGTGCCCAGGACCTGTAAATTAAATGCTAATAATGGGCCTGCTGCACTGATTGTTCCACCCACTTAAGTAGCCCCATGTAACCATGTCTCAGGCATGCCATTGCAGAGCATGTTGTAGTGTAGTTCCTCTTTCCCTAATAGGCTCTGCGCATTGGAATAATATACACTATAGGCTTGACATAGGACTGAGGTCGGTATGTCCCTATCGAGTATATTAAACTTAATTACTTTGTGCCAGCTAGCTCAGAGACCACTAGAAACTCCTTGAAAACAAGAAGGGAGTAGTTTCTGGCAACCGCATAAACATGACCACTTTGTTTCCCTGTAGAATCGGAACACGTCTCAGAATCGTGGAAACAATAGATAACAGTTTCACCTAGTCAATTGTGCAGGCTTAGTTTCCACAGAGTTACACAGAAAGAGAAGACGGGCGTTTCAATAAAAAGGTTTTATTGAACAGTCTTGTTTCTCGTGTAAGAGATATGTGCTGTTATGATCACAAGACAGTATGCAAGATATATAATGTACAGCGTAAGCAGTAGAAATAAATAATACTGCGCTAGCATTACCTTTTAGCATATATTCACGTACATAAATAACATGAGCTAAAAATGCGAGTACTCATACGATGCGTCTCTAAGCTAGTTCTACCCCAATGTACCTAACCTAGTCTAGGTGTAGGGAAAGATAAGAAGTAGGTGGAGTATTCTCTAGTATGGTATACTGAGAGTATGTTAAGTCTAGTATGCCAAGAGTCCCTCTAGGTTCTAGTCAGCTCCATATCTTGAGAATGAGAGAGGTGGGAATCTCTTTCCGGACTCGAACTCTAACATCCCGCGAAGGGAGTCAGCTCACTGGAAGCTGGATTCTCTGCGAGCAGGGATGACAGCGTCTTCTCAGTGCGTCAGGCCGGGATACGGGCTCCTCTGAAGTCGAGGTCTCCTCTAACTTGCTTGGGCAAGGGAAGGTATATTTATACCTGATAGGTGCCTTGGAATGTTAGTATTGACGTGAAGTCGGACAGAGGAAGACGTCAGGAATGAACCCTTAAGGTATAGCGGTTCATGCATAATAGCTGAGTTCTTGGAGAAATCAATAATCCTGTGCTAGGGGAACTCCCAAGAGCTTACGGGTCTGGTTTCTAAGAACTCGTTGTGACGTTAGGGTGGACGGATGTCGGTGACCATGCCTGTATTTGGAGTGCACGGCTAATGCCTAAATAAGGACTGGGAATCTTATGCCTATATAAGGGCAATGCGAATTGTGCCTATATAAGGACATGTTTCAGGAAAACCTATATACGGACACCTAAAGCGGAATACAACACCCACTCTCCTTTCGAATGAACGATAATACTAAATGCTAAACATTAAACTGAGTACCACATGTTTCTAAAAACATTTCTAAAAGCATATTAAAAGAAGTTTAAAAATAAACTGTTGAATGCAATAGGTACTGTACATTTTAAGCATTTTTTCATTCTAAGCATATATTGGAAATAAATGCAACATGAATGAATAAACAGAAATACATACATATGATGAAATGGTTGACAAGTTTTCAAAAATCAAAGCCTTTGCATATCATGGTATTAAATGAAATTTTAGAAAAATAAGGTGACATTGTATCGCTGGAAGTAGTCAAAGAAGTCTGTTTTATAAGAATAGTTCTACTGTAAGCAGATTGAGTTCGCCATGTATTTTCAAAAAAAAAAGAAAAAGAAAAAGTTCAATGTTTGGAAAAGTTCCAAGTTTTGAAAATATGAAGGCCAAATTCATTGCTTCCCTAGTACACTGTGAGCCGAATCAAAGTCAGTGTATGGGTCTGGTGTAAACATGAAATCATCTATTTCTGTAGACAAAATATCATTACCGAACGTCGGTGACAGTTGGAACACCTCGTTCAGAAGGTTAACTGCACAGAGATGAGAAGCATCGCCCTCAGCATAAGATGCCGCAGCAATGTTCGCGTCCGTTGTTACCTGTGTGCCTGTTGATCCATCTCGTACCTCAGCAGCTGCAGGAAGCGTCTGTGAGATCTCAATGAATGCCGTCATCAGGATTGGTAGCCTCTGGGGACAACACAGAGCATGGGCCATTATCGGGTCCAGCAGAGTATCGATATCCGTTGGCATGACTGATGGGAGTGTTAGACAGGTGTCTAGCACGCATTCTTCACCGCAAAGCAGGCAGCGTAGAACAGGTAAGCTGCAATCTTGCCAGATTGGTCTGAATGACAGGAACCACGTTGTATTAAGTTCCCGTAGACGAGGCATGCCCAAAAGCTGTACTATGCGCTCACGGCTCTTCCGTTCAAGGAGAGCTTTCTCCACATCGCTCGGAGTGATGTTGGCAGATAGGCTTGCCATAGCGTAATAGTAGGAATAGAAATAGGATTCCTGCAACAAGTGCTAGAATTAATGGCACACCACCAAACACCGAATGTGCGAAGTTTGGGATGATTCCGAGGACTGCCTGGAAAGGTGCTAATAGTACTGAACAGATGGTCTTAAATACATGTACAATTCCACTCGTATCAGACATGTTAAAGATACGTCCCATCATTTCTGAGAAATGTATAGGGCAGTTTGTACGAATTAAAGCCTGTATCTCAGCCGAAGTCCTTGCAACTTGTAAATCATAGATTTCTTTGGCCGAGGTCAGAGGCACGGTTTGTTGTATAAGCATGGCTTTCATTCTGCTTAAAGTATCAAATCGTATAAAAGAAACATTCAATGAAGGCCATAAAGGCGACTCCCTGACTGTGTCTATTGTGGGGAACAATACTTGCATACAGCAAGTGACCCTGGAGTCCACCGTTACCAGATATGGGATGCCTGGCAACATGCCACAGCAACTCTGATCATTTAACATGAGGTAACTCCCGTTAGAAAGTTGGCCAAACGTTGGATTAATCACAGTAGCTGGTGTACCCTGCTGGTGGCAAGACAAATTTGCCACAGAACCATTACAAGCCCCGTGTAAAGAAATGTCTTGACATTTGAGTGAACCGCTTAGTGCATTTTCACAGTGTGTACCGCTAAGAAACACTTCACGATCCCCACTCCAACATCTGTATTCGTAAGGTAAATCCCAGGATGTCTTAATGTATTCTTTACCCAACTTTTCATATTTTCCTGCTTGCATTTGTTTGAGGCAATACTGAAACTGAAAAGTAGTGACAGGTAGAGTGATTTTCCCATGAATAAGCCATTCTGTTGCTGGTTTTTCTGCCACAGTGAATGGTAATTTTTCCAGTTTTTCAATGCTCAGCACTGTATACTTTGCTCCCCTTTGTGCCAGTTCGATCTGTTTATCAGTCAGATTGTATTCTGCAAACAGAGCCGACGTGTTGATAAAACGCCAAGGCACATAGCCCGCACGCAAAGATTGCAGCGTCCAGCCTAATAACATAATAGAACGTAGCTGAGATTGGCCTTGTTGTAACATGGCTAAATCTTGTTCCAGTATGTCAATAGCAGAGGATACAATGTTGTCCAATTAATAAATTCTGGATGACAAAGTTGTTAACCCATTGTCGACCACAGAGAGAGTTTTCTCTAAGTTAATACGATCAAGTTCACGTATTCGTTCTGCGGCCTCTGCCTGTGAAACCTTCCATACTTCATTATAAGCAGCATAGATGCCGGCATATATGAAACGTTTTTGACGCGATTTTCTTGGTCCTAGCAAGAATTCCCTACGGTCTGCGTCTTCTTTAAGTAAAGATAAGTGTTGTTTCACATCCTCAATGTTAGAAATGAGGGTCTCTAGTTGGCAATGGCTGGCGCCACTGTCCAAATAGGGACCCTTCTTCCTAAGTCAGGGCAAGTGGGCTACCCCCTTTCATAACCCCTGCTCAACCCTGTGGTAACGTAGCACGAGCAGTTAGGCCTATCTCAGAGGCAGTGTGTGAAGCATTTATGACCATGCACAATAAGGCAGTAACGACACCACAAAAGGACACAACTCAAGTAGGTATAGAAAAAAATAGTATCTTTATCTAAGGTTTAGTACGAGACTCCCAAAAGCGTTTTAACCAGTCACCATGCGTGTAAATCAGTAGGGACTTAAAAAGGGCAATACGTATTCACCAGAACGTGGCACTGACTGAGTTCAAGGCCTGGGTCTACGCGACCCGTTGCGCACCAGATACCTGCCGTTGGACGGGGACACAGCAGGTAGCTTCTCGAAGAAGCGGAGATGGTGACAGGCGGACTACCAGCGACCACAGTTCTCGATGGCAGTGGTCCGCAAAGTGCACTCGCAATGATTCGGGCACTCCGGGACAGGCGGGCCCTCAGCGGCAGCAGCACGCGGCTGCGGCGGCCCGGGCTGGTGGTGGCGATGACTCTCGTCGTGCAGCTCCGTGGTGGGCTCGCGGTGGCAGCAGCGCTCTCCTAGCTGCGGCGGCCCACGGGACGATTCACGATGGTGCAAGGTTGACAAAGAAGTGGGCACTCTGCGGCAGCAGCTCTCTCTTAGCTGCGGCGGCCCACAGGACAAATCCCAAAGATGCAAAGTTAGCAAAGGTGCGAGCCCTCCGCGGCAGCAGCTCTCTCTTAGCTGCGGCGGCTCACAGGACAAATCACGATGATGCAAGGTTAGCAAGGGTGCGAGCACTCAGCGGCGGCAGCTCTCTCTTAGCTGCGGCGGCTCACAGGACAAATCACGATGATGCAAAGTTAGCAAGGGTGCGAGCACTCCGCGGCAGCAGCTCTCTCTTAGCTGCGGCGGCTCACAGGACAAATCGCGATGATGCAAAGTTAGCAGGGGTGCGAGCACTCAGCGGCGGCAGCTCTCTCTTAGCTGCCGCGACTCACAGGACAAATCACAATGGTGCAAAGTTAGCAAGGGTGCGAGCACTCAGCGGCGGCAGCTCTCTCTTAGCTGCGGCGGCTCACAGGACAAATCACGATGTTGCACAACTGGCACAAGTGCGGGCATCCAGCGACGGCAGCTCTCTTAGCTGCGGCGGCCCACAGGGTTTCAGCGAAGGTTCTGAGGATTCAAAATAAGGCGGGCACTCAGCGCCGGCAGCTTTCTCTTAGATGCGGCAGCCCACACAGCTTCAGCGACGGTTCTGAAGATTCAAATTAAGGCGGGCACTCAGCGGCGGCAGCTCTCTCTTAGCTGCGGCGGCCCACACAGCTTCAGCGACAGTTCTGAAGATTCAAATTAAGGCGGGCACTCAGCGGCGGCAGATCTCTCTTAGCTGCGGCGGCCAACACGCAGAGTTCACAAGGGTTACCAGTCCACGTTCCTCACAGTAGAACTAGAGGTTCCGGATTACTCGACGGAGGCCTCACTTGCAAGTAGAATTCCTAGCGAAGGAATTAGGGCGGCTGATGGGGTGAAGTCTAATGTCCCTGAGACTTCAGCAGGAGGCGCTCTCAATTCAGGCCCTTGGGTAGTTTCTTCAGCAAGCTTGGTGAAAGTTTCAAAGTCCTTTCCTCTGTCTGCTCGGACAGAGTTTCGTCTTGACATCCAGAAGGAACACACTTGAAACAGGCTTCAGCGCAGCGTTTTATACCTAAAAAGTCTTTGTTCTCTGCAGTCACAAATCACTGCATCCAGCCAGAACCAGTTCGGTGGGGTCGGGGAGCACTTGGTTTACGAGGCGACATCCTGCCCTTTGAGAATCTGGGGGTCTGCTATCAGATGCCCAGTGGGAGGTGGAGCCATCATTCACCTTGCCAGGCATGGCCCTGCTCATATCAAAGAGTCACCCCTCACCCTACTCTAAATGCCGATCTCTCTCTCCAGCCAGGTCTGACCCAGCTGGCCCTGCTGCTCCAAAACCAGACGGCCAATACACACGCTAGCAAAGCCTACAGGAGAGCTGAGGCCAGAAAATACCTCATTTCCAGCAGAGGTATTTTCGAACACGGGCTACGAAAATAATCCTTACTAAAAGATGTATCTCAATGTCCTGAGCTTAAACATATCAAATTCGACGTTCCTATCAGGTTCCTGGGGGCAGTAGGATTAGGGCATGTAATACTCAGCCTGCCCATTCTGGCCTATGAGAACGGATAGCCTCACAATAGTAAACAGTGAAATGGAGGGTAACTCGCTATTAGAACGTGCTACACAGCCATACTTTAAATGCTGCTTCGGTGGATAGCGCAAATCAGCGCTGCCGGCCCATCAGCAGTATTTGGTCTACCAGCCCTGGGCACACACAGTGCACTGATACTAGGGACTGACAGGTAAACCAAACGAGCCAATTATGATTATCCCAATTCATACAGTTATCTTTACACAGGGAGCATTCGCGCTGTGTCACTGATTGGCAGTGGCACAGCGCCCAGAGCATCTAAATCCAGCCAACATAAAAGGTCAGAAGCGAAAAGAGGAAGGGAGACCCGCGCCAATCATGCCAGGTCTAACACGCGTCCCCTCCAACTGAAATGTGGGGAGAACTAACCATTCCCTTGGGAGCTCTCATCACTAAGGCGGAAAAACCTGGACAGACCGTCAGCATTGGCGTGTTCTGTACCAGGGCGGTGTTCCACCTTGAAATCCATACCCTGTAGGGAAATGGACCACCTCAACAACTTGGGATTCTCACCCCTCATATGCATCAACCATCTAAGGGGCCTGTGGTCTGTCTGAATCCGGAAGTGAGTCCCAAACAGATATGGTCTCAGCTTCTTCAGCACCCAGACCACAGCAAATGCCTCACGCTCAATTGCACTCCACCTCTGTTCCCGGGGAAGTAACCTCCTGCTTAGGAAGGCTAGCGGTTGGTCTAGTCCCTCCTCATTGATCTGTGACAGAACAGCCCCTATACCATGCTCTGAAGCGTCTGTCTGGACAACAAATTCCTTTGAAAAGTCGGGCGCCTGAAGCACGGGTGCAGTGCACATGGCAGTCTTCAGGGCGTCAAAAGCGTTCTGACAGGTGTCAGTCCAGTTTACCTTCTTTGGCTGCTTCTTAGAAGTCAGCTCAGTCAAGGGTGCAACAATGTTACCATATCCTTTGACAAACCTCCTGTAGTACCCCGTGAGTCCTAAGAAGGCTCTCACCTGCGTCTGAGTCTTGGGGGGTTCCCACGCCAGGATAATTTCAATTTTGGGCTGAAGGGGCGCCACCTGGCCGCTCCCCACCTGGTGCCCCAAATACACTAAAGAACCCTGCCCAATCTGGCACTTACTGGCTTTGATTGTGAGGCCTGCCTTCCGCAGTGCCATCAATACCTCCCAGAGGTGGCGCAGGTGGTCCTCCCAAGAGGAGCTAAACACCGCAATGTCATCCAGGTAGGCGGCACTGAAGTCTTCCAGACCAATCAACACCCTGTTGACCAGCCTCTGAAAGGTGGCAGGGGCATTCTTCATTCCAAAGGGCATCACCCGGAACTGGTAGTGCCCATCGGGTGTGGAGAAGGCTGACCTCTCCTTTGCTCCCTCGGTCAAGGCGATCTGCCAATACCCAGACGTCAAATCAAATGTGCTGAGGTATTTTGCAGCCCCTAACCGATCTATGAGCTCATCAGCTCTGGGGATGGGGTGCGCGTCAGTCGTCGTGACTGAATTGAGGCCCCGATAGTCCACGCAGAACCAAAGTTCTGGGGTGGTACCAGGCGCTGCAGCTTTTGGTACCAGGACCACTGGGCTGGACCAAGGGCTGCTAGAGGACTCAATCACCCCAAGGGCAAACATTTTGGTAACCTCATCCTTAACGTAGGCCCTTACCCGGTCAGTCACTCGGTAAGCCTTGTGCTTAATGGGAGGACTGTCCCCGGTGTCCACGTCATGGACACACCAATCAGTGACACTAGGCACTAGGGAGAACAGATAACTGAATTGCCCCAACAGTTGGCGACAATCACCCTGCTGCTCAGGGGTCAGTGTGGTAGAGAGGACCACACCCTCCACTGACCCATCTCGCTCCCCGGCACACAGGAGGTCAGGGAGGGGCTCGCTCTCCTCCATCCCAGCATCTGTGGCCAGAAGCATGCCCACTTCAGACCTCTCAAAGTGGGGTTTCAGGCGGTTAACATGCAGGACCCGCAAGGGGTTCCTGGGAGACTGCAAATCCATCACGTAGGTAACAGGACTCTTGCGCTCCACCACCTCAAAGGGGCCGGTCCACCTATCCTGGAGCTCACAGGGCTCCACCGGGGCCATGACCCAAACTTTTTGTCCAGGCTGAAACTCGATCAGAGTGGCATTCTGATCGTGCCAGCGTTTCATCTCTTCCTGGCTGGCTTCCAGGTTTGCCTCAGCAAGTTTCCTGAAATGCCGAGTCTGGTTCCTGAAGGCCAGCATGTAACTAAACACATCCTGGGGAGGTTTCCTGGGAGATTGCTCCCAGCCTTCCTTGACCAGACTCAGAGGTCCTCTTACCGGGTGACCATAGAGCAGCTCAAAGGGACTGAACCCTAAGGACTTCTGTGGCACCTCACTGTAAGCAAACATCAGGCATGGCAAGAGGACATCCCACTTATGCCTCATGGGCTCGCCTAGGCCCATAATCATGCCCTTAAGGGTCCGGGTGAATCTCTCAACCAGCCCATTACCCTGGGGGTGGTAAGGAGTGGTGAACTTATACGTTACCCCACACTCCTCCCACAGAGACTTCATGTACTTGGAGATGAAGTTAGTTCCCCTATCGGACACCACCTCTCTGGGAAATCCCACACGGGAGAAAATCCCCATCAGTGCCCGTCCCACCATGGGGGCCGTCACTGTCCTGAGCGGGATGGCCTCAGGGTACCGGGTGGCATGGTCCACCAAGACCAGGATAAACCTGTTGCCCATGGCTGTCTTGGGATCCAGAGGCCCCACAATATCAATGCCCACTCTCTCGAATGGGGTGCTCACCACGGGAAAGGGCTGTAGTGGGGCCTTAATCTTCCCCCCACTCTTCCCACTTGCCTGGCAAGTCTCACACGTCCTGCAGTGAGCATCTGAGCTCCTGCGCATCTGGGGCCAATAGAAGTGGGTGACCAGCCTCTCAAAGGTCTTGGTCTGCCCCAGATGTCTGGCCAGTGGCACATCGTGAGCCAACCCCAGTAGGAAGGTCCTGAAGCGCTGGGGTACCACCAGCACACGGGCTGACCCAGGCTCAGCAACCTTAGGCTCGCTGTAAAGGAGGTCGTTCTCCCAATAGATCCAATGTGACCCTGTCTGGTCACCTGCTGCCTGGGTGGCGGCCTGTCGCCGCACCCCCTCAAGAGAAGGGCAGGTTCTTTGCTGCTCGCAAAATTCCTCCCTGGAGGGCCCCCCTTCCTGCTGCCAATGGGTCAGCCCCGGTAGGTCCCCCAGTTCGGCCACTTGTTCCCCTCTAGGTTCCAGGGCATCCCCCTCAAGGTCTGCTCCCTCCGGGACCGTGGGAACCGCGGGGGCCGATTTCCCGTGCCCCCTACCCCTTCTCTTTGAGGCAGGGGCCTGGGCCATACTTTCAGGCTCCAGACCCTCCTGAACATCCTTCTGAGCTGCCATGGACCGAGTGGTCACACATGCCCACACAGGCAAACCCAACATTTCCAAATGAGACTTTCTCTCCACCGTAGCCAATGGGGAGTTCTCCAGATCGTTGCCCAACAGACAGTCTACAGGCATGGCAGCCCTCACAGCCACTTGAAGAGTTCCTGTGACCCCCCCACTCGAAGGGAACCTGAGCCACTTCACACTGGCTCTCTGAGTTGTCTGCTGACACTACGGGGCAGAATGCATGGGGGACAACTTGCTCTTTGGACACCAACCGGGAGCTGACAGCAGTCACACTAGCTCCGGTGTCCCTGAGAGCCTCCACCCTATGGCCATTGATGGTCACCCACTGCTGGTACTTCTGAGTGTTGGTCGGCAGTGTGGGGTTAGGGACCTTCTCGAAGTCCCCTAGCGAGACAAGGGTTAACTCTATGGGATCCCACCCACCTTGGACCTCCATTTCCTCCCCCCACAGGGTTACACTGGCAATCTGTCGGGCTGGTGCACGGGGTGGTGCACGAGGGGATGCATTGGGGTCCCTCTGGGGACACTGGGGATCTTAATACCGGTGGCCCACTTGACCACACTTGAAACAAGTAAGGGGCCCCCTATGAACAGGCCTACCTGTCGGGGACACTGGCTTCTTCTCAGGGGGAGGCTGTGACACCACGGCTTGGTTCCCTTGGGAATTACTTTGGGGCCCCCTCTGGAACTCCCTCTGTTTACCCTTGTCCCCCCCACTCTTCTGCTGGGGACCCTGCCCACCTCTGGCGAAGTCTCCCACAAAACCTTTGCGGACCCGGGTGCTCACCCAGCGGTCCGCCTCCTCAGCAAGCTTCCTAGGGTTAGTCAGCTTGCTATCAATCAGGTGCTGGCGTAGCTCTGGAAAACAGTTACTGGACAAATGCTCCAATGCAAACAAATCATACAATTGCTCGAAAGTTTCCACTTTGCTACCTTTTACCCAGCGATCCATTGCTCTGCAGAAAAAAAGACACATATTCAACCCACGTGGTACCCTCTAACTTCTTACAGGTCCTAAACCTCTGCCTGTACATTTCCGGGGTCAAACCATAACGGGTCATCAAAGCTTCTTTCATATGGGCATCCTTCCTAGAGAGACCTATCACGGGGACTGCGAATTGCCTACAAAATGACTTCAGCTGTTTGGCAGTATAGGTATCTAATCTTTCCTCCTCAAAGGCGAGATCCTCCGAAGCATTGGAGGTTGGCCTTCCCATATTAGCAGTACTCATGGCTGCGATCAACAATTCAATACTAAAACAACCAACAACAAAAAAAATTCGGAGAGAGAAAAAAAATCAGCGCGTCTGCGCTTTGGTCTGTACTCACTAGTGGTGTCTACCAGTTATTGTACGTGGATCATAAATGCAAGTCCTGATCCCACCGCTGCCACCAATGTTAGAAATGGGGGTCTCTAGTTGGCAATGGCTGGCGCCACTGTCGGAGACGGTGACAGGCGGATTCCCAGCGACCACAGTTCTCGATGGCAGTGGTCCGCACAGTGCACTCACAATGATTTGGGCACTCCGGGACAGGCGGGCCCTCAGCGGCAGCAGCACGCGGCTGCGGCGGCCCAGGCTGGTGGTGGCGATGACTCTCATCGTGCAGCGCCGTAGTGGACTAGCGGCAGCAGCAGCGCTCTCCTAGCTGCGGCGGCCCAAGGGACGATTCACGATGGTGCAAGGTTGACAAAGACGTGGGCACTCAGCGGCAGCAGCTCTCTCTTAGCTGCGGCGGCCCACAGGACAAATCCCAATGATGCAAAGTTAGCAAAGGTGCGAGCCCTCTGCGGCAGCAGCTCTCTCTTAGCTGCGGCAGCTCACAGGACAAATCACGATGATGCAAGGTTAGCAAGGGTGCGAGCACTCAGCGGCGGCAGCTCTCTTTAGTCTGGCTGGGGCCCTGCTATCCAGGACCCCAGCCTAGCTGCTTCCTCTCTAAATGGATTCCCTGTACTTTAGGTACAGCCCAGATTGGATTCTGGAGTGCCCTTATAAGTCCCTAGTATATGGTATACTATGTACCCAGGGCATAGGTACCCCAGAGGCCTACCAGGGGCTGAAGCATGTATTGTGCCACCCCTGGAAGGCCATCCAAAATGACACAACAGGACTGCTACTGCAGCCTGAGTGAGGTGGTGCCTGCACCCCTTACAGAGATATAGGTTCACTATATCTCACCATACACTGCACATAGAAACCTATCAGTCACCCCTATGGCAGGCCTTATCAATCCTGAAGGCAGGGTGCTTGGTTATATGTGAGAGGGTGCCCATGCATGAGCAGAGCCCCTCTGCAGCCCTCGGAATCTCCTATCCGGGGTTGTCTGTAATGCAGCCTGACCATATACTCTTAAGTGCATTATAACCTCGCGGTAAAATGCTAACTTTGGACTGACTGCATGGAAACGTCGTGTTTGGTGTCAAACACCTTGGAATCCTACCCCCCGCCAGTCTTGGCGGCGGGGGTAGAATCCCACCCTTCTAGAGGGAGAGACATGTCCCCACCGGTATACCCGGTAGAAACCTTAAAGAGCCCTGGCATCACAAAATGGATGCTGCAGCCACAGACACGAGTCTGGCCTCCTGCTGCTGACCGAAACTCCGGCAGGGGAGGCCTGGACAATAGATTTCCTGTCACAGGGAGGTGTGACCACCTCCCAGACAGGCCTTAGTGGATTGCGGCTGGGTGGGTGCACTCTCTGAGTGCTTTGAAGTCCTGCACTGGGGGCACATTTGGTGTCCTCGTGCATACCCCAGTTCAAACTGGTTGCAGGGGCTACCAGCCCCTGCTCTGGTGCGAAACTGGACAAAGGAAATGGGTGTAGCCACCCCTCTTTCCAAACCCTCCCATAAGTGGGTCCCCAGAGTTAGTCCAACCCCTTTTCTTAGTATAAGTAAGGGAACCCTGGCAACAGGACTTTAGATATCCCTGGACGAAACTCTGAAGCTGAATCCTGGACCTTCGACGCTCTACATCAAGATTAGAGGACCGAAGAATCTCCCTTGGGGTCAAGGAGTGACTCCCCTGCTTGGCAGGCACCAACGAAGCATCTGTCCGGTCTGCATCACTGAAGCTCCTGCTGGACGCCCAAGAATTTGCATCACCAGAGGTAGATTTCCAGACTTTCCTGAGGTTGCCCTGAGTCCCCAGCAAAGCTGAGGCATGTAGCTTTCGTGGGTAATGTGGAACCATGACCCCTGGACTCCAAGCACATTTGCAAGTGCATCAACTTCCTGACATCTCTCGAAGCTGTGCTTTGGGTTCCAAGTAGCCCTAGCCCCGAGCACCAACTGCAGTGAAGATCACTGGCCTACACTCCACGAGTGTCTCGTGGGCCAGCTCCAAGTGCGACCGCTCAAGGCTCCTTCGTGATCTCTAGTCCATTGGCTAGTGGGTCCCCACGAAGGCAACTCTTCAATTGCTTGGACTTTTCTGGTTGCTCCAGACGTGCCCTGATTTACCTCGCTGGGTGAGTCCCTCAGACCTTGCTGGTCTGCACCGCAGCCTTTTCTTCACTTCCCCATGACTTGCCGTTGCCAAGGCTTGTTGGGTCCAATCCAGTCGCAGACACCGCAGCACACGACAAACTTTGTGGGACAGCTCGAATCCAGCTCCTGGTCATCGTCGACACCTCCTGGACCTCGTGGCTGAAGAGTCAAGGCACCCGTCAACTCACCTGAAGCAGCCGACATCTGAGGGCATTCGACTATCGTGCCCCTGGTCACTGGCTAGTGACCCAGACTCTGTCCCCTCTGCTTTCAGGTCTTCCTCTTCCTTGATCCAGGCTTGGATCGCTCCGGACACTCTTCTTCTCCACGGCAGCAGCACTTTTCCAGAGGTCGCCATTGAAAATGACGACGATTCCCGACACCTTTTAACACGTATGCACCCGGCTTCCCTGGGTGAGGTAACTCGAGTATTTCGGTACTCACGTGGGTGTGGGCCCTAGAAACACTCAAGTTTTAAGGGGTTAACTGGAAGTCCTCTCCGAAGTGTCCTTTTTCTTTAAAAATCCAACCGCAACTTTCCCCATAGAAGTCAACGGCGGCTCGCGGCTGTGTTCTCACACTGCACGCGTCCCCCGTGGGTCGCCTGTGTCACTACCTTGGGTGGTTCCTTGGGGTCCAAGCACTTCTACAGGCTCTAGGCCTTGTGTCTAGTTCAGTCGTTGTTCTTATACCACTATTTTAGTATATGGTTTGGTACGCCCCGAGGGCTCAAATGTGTATTGTGCTAAATACTGCTGATATTTGACTTGTAACTTATGTACTTCGAACTCTAGCCTCATAAAGAGACTAGAGGGGTGTGTTTAAGACTAAATACATATATTTTATATATATACCTGGTGTGGTCCTCTTTCATTTGGTCACTCAAGAGATTATAGACTGGTAAACCAAGCTGCTTTACATTCCTCCAAGACTTAGCCTGAAGGCTGCTCTCCATAGCTACCACTAGGATAGCTTTCTATAAAGGTTGTCTTTAACCTATCACCTATAAGGGGTTGTTTGGACTGGTGCAAGGTGCCCACTATAATTAGTGGACAGCATATACCAGGCCAACTTCTCACATTGGGGAGCACTTGGTTTACGAGGCGACATCCTGCCCTTTGAGAATCTGGGGGTCTGCTATCAGATGCCCAGTGGGAGGTGGAGCCATCATTCACCTTGCCAGGCACGGCCCTGCTCAGATCAAAGAGTCACCCCTCACCCTACTCTAAATGCCGATCTCTCTCTCCAGCCAGGTCTGACCCAGCTGGCCCTGCTGCTCCAAAACCAGACGGCCAATACACACGCTAGCAAAGCCTACAGGATAGCTGAGGCCAGAAAATACCTCGTTTCCAGCAGAGGTATTTTCGAACACGGGCTACGCAAATAATCCTTACTAAAAGATGTATCTCAATGTCCTGAGCTTAAACATATCAAATTTGATGTTCCTATCAGGTTCCTGGGGGCAGGTAGGATTAGGGCATGTAATACTCAGCCTGCCCATTCTGGCCTATGAGAACGGATAGCCTCACAATAGTAAACAGTGAAATGGAGAGTAACTCGCTATTAGAACGTGCTACACAGACGTACTTTAAAAGCTGCTTCGGTGGGTAGCGCAAATCAGCGCTGCCGGCCCATCAGCAGTATTTGGTCTACCAGCCCTGGGCACACACAGTGCACTGATACTAGGGACTGACAGGTAAACCAAACGAGCCAATTATGATTATCCCAATTCATACAGTTATTTTTACACAGGGAGCATTCGCGCTGTGTCACTGATTGGCAGTGGCACAGCGCCCAGAGCATCTAAATCCAGCCAACATAAAAGGTCAGAAGCGAAAAGAGGAAGGGAGACCCGCGCCAATGATGCCAGGTCTAACACTCAAGTGTAGATTTTTGTAGCCAGTCGAGGCACAATTTTCCTACACTGTATGTTGTTACTACCCCGGATGTTGTCTTTGGACGTATCGTGGGTCTGGCCTATGAATAGTAAAGCCCTGTGTTTTATTCAGGAATCTTTCTTGACAGATGTGTGTGTCTGTGGGCCAGATCAACCATTTTCTCCAATCAGGATTTGTTCTGTTGAGGTCCCCCAGATGTGTTTCATAAATCAAAGCTGCTCTATGTTCCATGTTTGGAATTACCCTATCCCCCACTCCAAGGATTCGAGCAAAAGGAACGTTGTTCGCATCAATTACATAAGAGTACTTGAGTGGAAACTTTTTTGGTAACGCTGCACCACTGCCTTTGCTCGTAGCATTGACAGCCAACAATATCTCACTGTCTATTCTCGTTTTTGAACGAGTGATCGCAGCTACGGAAGCCATCTGAACAGCCCCCTTTGCGGCTTCGTCAGCCAATGAATTCCCTGCAACGTGAACGCCATCACGTTGATGACTCAGCATGTGTATCACGTGAGCCTTTGGTAGTTCGTTTTTAACTGAACTACTTGTTCCCAAAGCGTTTTATGCTTTATTGTGCCACCTTTTGCATCTTTGAACCCATTTTCAAGCCAATTTTGTATATATTCATTATACGACTGAACACAGTAAAAAGAATCGCACACTATGAGTGTGGGGAATTCGCGATCTGTACTTTCAAGTGCCAGTTTGAAAGCTTGTAGTTCAGCTCGCTGAGCTGTGCAATCTCCTAGAGATCGAGTTTTAGTGACCATTGGTCTGAAGTTACCATCGCGCATGCGACCTTTAACGATTGCGCACGCTGCACTGTAAGCTTGCTTACTCCCTGTAGCGGGTTGTGCGGATCCGTCAGTGTAAATTATGAATTCATACTGATCGAGAGGCAGAATTTCTGTGGGCAGAGGACATTCATGTTCATATTGCAGGAACGCTTGTGTTTTTAAATCATGATCAAAAACATATTCAACATCTGTTGCAGCAAGAGAATTAACCCATTGTATCCATCTAGGATGTAAAGCTTTTGCATTTGGAATGCTCACTATAGTAACCGCCTCTAAGGCCGGTACTGGGGTTACAACAATAATGCGTTTCCCTTGGGCTAGAGCTCTTTCTTTTGCTACGGTGGTTTGAACTGCTGTCAGTATTTTTTCTGTTGAAGTGAAGCGCATTTCTGCTTGTGTATACAAATGTGATTTGTATGCTATTGGTACTTTTTCACTCTCATTAAATGTTAAGTGGGTGAAGCCGCATTGACCCGAAATTATTCGGATCACCAAATTGCGTTGACTTACGCGTAAGTGATTTGTTGCTAACATGTAAGCTTGGAGTGAACGCAAGATTTCTGTGTGTTCCTGTGTCCAATTTTCGATTGAAAAATCAGGTTTGATTAATGCGTAGAGAGGTTTAACCCTTTCTGCGTAATTTAGAATGGAGGTTCTTCCAAAATTTAGGAAACCCAGGATGGATTGTAAATTTTTCAGCGTTTTTGGAGGTTGAAGCAGCGCACACTTTTCTAGAAAGTTAGCTGCCAAGCTCTTGCCTTCACTTGAAAGCTCATATCCTAGAAAAAGGACATTGAGATGGGCAATTCTGGATTGTTTAAATTTGAACTTATAGCCCTCAGAGGCGAAGCCCAATATAATGGTACTCACCCTGTTCAAGTGCCTATCCACGTCATCGTCTGTCAGATAGATGTCATCGACATATGACAATGCCTCATTATCATAAATTTGTAGTAACTCTGTAACCCTCGCTGAGAATAACCCCGGGCTGTTCTTGAACCCTTGTGGGAGTCAACAAAATTGACGCTGGGTCCCCATTATTGAGAAAGCTGTTAAGTACCTGCTTTCAGGTGCTATGTTCTGACAAAAGAAACCATTTGAAATGTCTAATGTGGTTTTATATTTTTTGCGCACAATGTTATTCATTAATGCTGTACTATGTGCATTTTGCACTGCAAATGTTTTAGAACAAGTGTTTAAGTGTCTGTAATCCAAAACTAGACAATATGTATGGTCTGGTTTGGATACAGGAAACAAAGGATTGTTCATTGAGGAGGTGCATGTTTCAATCACCCCTTGGTATTCAAGTTGATCTAAGATCTCCCTGACCTACTTTTTAGCTTCTTGCTTTATTGGGTACTGAATTTGTGCAGTAGGTTCATTTTTTAGATGTATTTTATGGCGAGGTGAGTCCTCATCCCATCCTACATGATTTTTGTATAATGCTGGGGCCTGGGCAACTGCCCATTTCCTGGCATAAGTATATTTTAGATGAATTGGAATATGGTTGGAGAAGGCAGGCATAATAATGTCCTCACCATGTGGGCACTCCCTGACAAATTGTGGTGGCCAGTCTTTTTCTGCTAGAAGTATATCATAACCCCTTGAAAGTTTCTCCCAAAAGAGCGTTTTCACCATTCGGAGTGTTATTTCATATAACTTTTGTGGAGTACTAACCCTGGTGTCTACAGTCTCTACGGTGATGTACTCATTCAAGTCCACTATCTCCAGAAGTTCCTTCAGGTTCTGGCGAGCTATTGTGACTTCTGCCGCACTGTCCAGCATTGTCTGAGCCCATTCTCCATTCTTGAGTTGTGTTCTCAGTATCCTCGGCATGTCTGATCTTCAGACCTGCTACCTTCTTTTTTGAGAATTGAGGTTTTGATTTATTTTTCTGAACGTGTTTGTCGTCTTTCGATTTCACGCGTTCTTCTCTATGTTCTGACCGTCCTCTTCTTTCCAATGTCTGTGACGATATCTGAAAGGTACGAGAGGAACATGTATCAGTATCTTGATACCTGTCAGGCTTTCTTAAATTATCCCTATTCCTGAGGTTATACCTCCTTTCAGAGGGCTCCTTTTGAGGAGACCTACCTCGGGATTTAGAACGTTTCTCCTTTGAATTTTGTTTATTAGCTTCCCACTTCTTTTTAGCAGATGTAGGAGTTTGTTTAATAGAGTCCTTCTCAGGACTTTCAGATAGTTTTGGCTTCAATGGTCTTCCACCCAAACTATCTCTGCCTAATTCTGCATAAGATTGTTCTATTATTCTGGGTAGTTCTGTTTGATGTTCCGTTACATCAAATTCCCTTAATCGTTGGCGGATCGCCACTGATGCTGCCTCCCCTTTAATATTAGATAATATTATTGTTGAGACCTGGTCGAAATTTTTCAGTAATTTCATACCTAAATTTAGAGCAGGCTCTGCCCCGTATTCATTTTGAATTTGTTTCAGGACATCTGGTATTACTGCAATTGATGGAACACCATGTGTTTTAGTAAAGATGGCAGCAAAGACTGAGCCCCAAGGGGTGCAGTCTTCCAGTTGTGGTGTGATCCCCATTGGTAAACAGATTGTTAGAATTCTGTGTTTCTCATAAGGGCTAGTATTTGGAAATACTGCTTCGATTTGAGTAATGTTTTGAGCTATCCAGAATGGAATTTGCTCACGTTTTGTGGGCATTTTACCCATGACTGCGTATAAAGTCTGTGGTGTAATTTTTAGTGTATTCCCCTGTTGAGGGGTTTGATTTGGAATGGTCAATGGTGGTTGGACTGTGAAAGTCTGCATGACATATTGGACCAATTGTCTGTATATTTTTATTAACTCTGTAAGTTGAGTAAGTAATTCCTCGTCTGACATCTCTTCAATGTCAGGATGAGGTGTGTAGCCGGCTAGAATCGGCCATGTTGCTCCTGGTCTACCTAGTGGAGCGAGCCTGGTAATGTTTTTGTGATGTTTTAGGGCGCCTTTAAACCAGAGCTGATGCTCCTGGTATGTTAGTGGAATTTCAATATCCTCAAAAGGAATATATTCCTCTGGTGGTTCATCTTCTTTGTAGAAGTGAAACAGTTTTGTTACTGGATTTGATTCAGGGAATACTATCCATGAATAGAATACCTCTGTCTGAAAGGATTCGTGTGCCTCTATCACGAAAACTGCTCTACCTCCTCTTGGTGGTAGGCCGTGTTTTATAAGTTTTAGAGTGATGGCTCTCCTTAAGTTTGGATGGATGTTTATAACACCCTCATCGGCTTTATTTAAACCGGTAAAGTTAAAAGCTGTTACGACTGGTTGAGCCGCAGCTACACCGTTCTCGGTGTCATTGTCCCCGTGTATGCACATTTGTTTTTTGAAAAATGTAGAACAAGTTTCAAGGAAACAAAAGATAAGGTGCACAATATTTTGGAACACTGTATCCTTCAACGTTGATTAAACCAAAATAGCTAATATATAGGGTTTTTGTCCTAATTAGCTTTGGCGGATATTTAACCCTACCCACTCCAGACGTCTTATGGAGTATGTGAGTAGGGGTCTCTGAGAAAAGCACGACTGAGTTACTCAGTATCTAGCGTTAAATTACTGCCTTACCAAACGTTTGGGCGCCATGTAGTGTAGTTCCTATTTCCCTAATAGGCTCTGCGAATTGGAATAATATACAATATAGGCTTGACATAGGACTGAGGTCGGTATGTCCCTATCGAGTATATTAAACTTAATTACTTTGTGCCAGCTAGCTCAGAGGCCACTAGAAACTCCTTGAAAACAAGAAGGGAGTAGTTTCTGGCAACCGCATAAACATGACCACTTTGTTTCCCTGTAGAATCGGAACACGTCTCAGAATCGTGGAAACAATAGATAACGGTTTCATTCAGTCAATCGTGCATGCTTAGTTTGTACAGTGTTACACAGAAAGAGAAGACAGGCGTTTCAATAAAAAGGTTTTATTGAACAGTCTTATTTCTCATGTAAGAGATATGTGCTGTTATGATCACAAGACAGTATGCAAGATATATAATGTACAGCGTAAGCAGTAGAAATAAATAATACTGCGCTAGCATTATCTTTTAGCATATATTCACGTACATAAATAACATGAGCTAAAATTGCGAGTACTCATACGATGCGTCTCTAAGCTAGTTCTACCCCAATGTACCTAACCTAGTCTAGGTGTAGGGAAAGATAAGAAGTAGGTGGAGTATTCTCTAGTATGGTATACTGAGAGTATGTTAAGTCTAGTATGCCAAGAGTCCCTCTAGGTTCTAGTCAGCTCCATACCTTGAGAATGAGAGAGGTGGGAATCTCTTTCCGGACTCGAACTCTAACTAACCCTGGGTGTAATACTTTGCTACGCTCACGGAGCATGCAAAGTTTGTGCTACTACGCAAATTGCACATAGCAGAGTGAAAAACTGTGCTAATTGACATAGCGTAGCAGCAGTATAATAAACACCTACAAATGCTTTGATAAAGCAATTTTCTATGCTAAAAAGCATATAACCAATTCACAAAAGTGAACTTTGACAATAAAATATCAAGCAATGAGAGAGGTGATGATTTTGGGGTCCCCCCTAACCTAGGGGGAGGACCAAGCAGATGCCTTGAACACAAAAAGCATATCATGTGAACGATTCAGTGGTGGTCCCTTCCTCCTAGGACCACCCCAAGCACAGTTATGGGCAAAAATACAATCCCAACCAAAGGCCCTGCAAAGCATTATGGGACGAGATTAGCAGTGGGCAGTGAATATTATAGTGTCCAATATCAAAATAATTCTATCAAGAGCTGCAGTTCGATTAGTCGTTACTAGATGTCCCTCACGAGTCAAATGCAAAAGCATTGAAATTATTAATACATCAAGCTGCAGTTCCACTAGTCGTTACTAGATGTCCCTCACGAGTCAAATGCAAAAGCATTGAAACCCTTTCATGAAGCTTTTGCACCTCAGTTTACAAGACGACATGGAAAAAAACACGACGGTGTTGGAATCATAGCAATGCAGAAGAGAGTAGATTAAGGTAGCCCTGGCCAACATTGGAGTAAGTCCATCATTTACAGGATGTAGAGCTGGTGAGCCAGAGGAGCAACGCAACTCTTGAAGCTTTGAACTCCACAGGAGAAATGTCCCCTTCATTATTTAGCGCGTCATTAAGTACAATGTGGAAGCGATTCCTTTAAATATATTGCAAATTAAACACACAGGGATTTCTACAGTTGGATTCCAGCGCGTGGACCGCTGGTCGTGTTTTTCAGTCCAGATGTATCACCTTATAGTGGAATCTGTGTGAATAAACTATTTTGGTGCTCAGACTTAGCCTAGAATATTGAGTCATTTTCAAGGCACATACTTTAAAATTGCTCAGGAGTTAGATATGCCTGCTAGCATCGAGCATAGTTTTGGAATCACTTTCATCTTGACCTGTTAATGCAAAATAGCTCTCAATTAAATTATTTAAAAAAATTATCCGAAGACCCATGAATGCACGAAAAGTAATTAGGCTAGATTTACTAAGCCGTTGTGTTGCCTTTGCGTCACGCAAGGCAACGCAAGGGCTTAAGTGAGATTTTCTAAGCCACGCAAAGCCACCTTGAGTGGTTCTGTGTGGCTTAGTAAATTCAGAGTAACGCAAGGAAGCACATATTGTTGTCCTGCATTACTCTGTGTTGGGAAGGCATTCCATGGGTTGAGAATGGGCGTTCCCATGCACCCACCATGGATTTTGGCACACTCTGCAGCACAAGTAGAAAGAGGAAAATGCATCAAAGGATTGTTTTTGTGCAGGAAGTTAATCCAAGCATGCATCACGGCACTCATTTTAGGGAGGACCCTAATGTCCTCACTGTTGAATTTTGTTGTCTCACTGCACTGCCCCTTCGAACGTGCACATACATGCACACACACGCGCATACACACACACACACTTTGGTTGATGCAACAGCACACTAGCAAAAGTAACAGTATTGCTGCTTTTGGTGCTAAAGTGGAGGTGCCAATCACACAAGATGGTTTTAAAACCAATGTCTGCCTCTGCTTCATGTAGGAGTATCGCTGGCACCATTGACTACATGATGTAGTCACTGTCTGCCATTGGCTGATTGAGCAAGGGTGAGCTCTCCAGGCTTTCATTTCCAGTGTTTAATTTATAAATACGTAAGTGCCAGGGCCCTCCTCAGGAGGGCAATACAGCTTGCATCACCCATTTCCCCTGCCAGCACTGCCAATGACAGTACCAGCACAACTACAAGTCATCACACTCCTACAAGTGTGGCAATTCAGACTATTCTTGGCCACCCAAAACTATAAGAATGGTGTGTATGGCAGGAATTATTACTTTTTAATGTCTATTGAATAATTAAACTGTAATTTGCTATGCTCATCTCAAAATTAGGCAAACAGTGCCACAATGTGGTAGACTCTCTTAAGTGCCAGTGTTGAGAATCGCCAGCACCGGAAACCACTGGTGCAAATTAAGCACTGCTTCGTTCCGTGCTTGCACTGCATGCTGTGTTGCAAACCACAGCACATTCCGTACAACTGCAGCATCATCTCCCTTGATACCTGCCACAACCAGGGACAGTAGGCCCATCCTTTGAGAACATGGGCAAGTTGCTGCATTCTCCCAGGTTAGTGCTAAAGCGCTTTTTTCCAGAGCGGGCTTGAATCCCAGCCTAGGATTCACACACTGAACCGACCCACAATAGGTGAGTCAGACTGCCAGCAGTTGATCTGCCGTCACTTGTACCCACTGGCCACGATTCTGAGTAGGAAATACGAGCGCTGATGTAAGCCGCAACAGAAGTAGGCACTGTCTGATGCTATGAGCAGTGTAACCACCCCAAGCGTCCCAGTGTGATTCTTAGCTGCTGAGCCTTGACAGCGTACACTGGAGAGCTCAGAATTTAAACTGTAAAATATTTCTTTCCTCTCAGAGGCAGAGGAACTCGGGGAGTTGAGGTCGTGATTGTGGCCTGAGCTAAGGGAATAACATAATATTTTTAAAGTAAGTTGGGCTTGTTAGAGTGTTTTCCTCTTCAGGGGGAGGCAGTGTGTTTCACTTGAAATGAAGCACGATGACTTCTGATGCCTGCACTTTTAGGCAGTGTCACGATACAACATATAGTTTACCTCTGTCACAAAACAGCAAAAACAAAAAGAGGGATTTAATTTTACTTCCAGGGAAAATACGTGTGTTTCTTGGAAAGGAATGAAACTACAGGGTCATTGGCCTAAAATGAGTTAGGTTTCCCTTTTTCACTACGATTCCCTCACACAATACCCACCACTGCTCCTCAGGAGGCACCAGGCTTGTTGGTACTTTTGACAGGAGCTCATGAGCCCCCTGTATCAGGGTTGGAGCTCACACCAGAATCGCCCAGACTGGTGCTGGGATTGGGCCAGTGATGCAGCAACCCACCTGAGGGTAAGTGAGGGATTGTCATCCTGCAAGCAGTAATGGTGGTGCCTATTCCTGACAGCTACTATAGCGTTTCTACCCTTTAAGAAGTTCTGAGTACCTAGTCAAATTTACATTTCCCAACAAAACAATAAATAAAGCAAAAGAAAACATTGGAATAGAATACACCTACAATACACTGAAGTTTGAAAAAGCAACCGTGATAAAATCTGACCATAGCTGTCATAAAAGTTCCAGGAGCATTAACAAACATTCTACAAGAACACATCTGAAACACGCTCTGAAAACCTACATATCAGCAAATTTATATCAGAAGAGATTATTTATTTATTTGCAAAGTTTTATATAGCGCTGGCTAGACCCGGAGGTATCAGAGCTCTTTACATGAGGATCAGCAAGTTACAGGTTACATAATTACTTCAGTTACCGGTTCCAAGTATAGACATAGGAGAAAGGTAGAGGGAAGGAAACATAGTGGGGAGACGAGGAAAACAATGTCAGATGTCCGGCTGGGTAGGTGACGGCCGAGGGGGTGAACCAGGGCCAAACTCCTCTATAGCTGCATAGGACAGCTCCACTGGGCATCGGCCAATGTTGCTCGGACTCGGATTAAAAACATAGTATGGTTGTTTGAAGAGAGGCCATCAGTGCTGATCAAAAAAATACTATGATTATGTCATTTGCTAATGTGATCCATGTGGTCATGAGTAGAACATGGTGGGGGCATGAGTTAAGGTTTGCATAGCGAAAAATAATTGCCCTGTTTTAATGCTTTTATGTTTTGTTTTATAACCCTATCACCACTTGAACTCTGTTTCAGGGAATGTCTGAGATATTTTGAATCTGAACTTCAATGTGTTTGTTACAGCACACTTACACCCAAGGGCCTCTCTGCCCTAAATGTTAGAGCTGCAGCAGAGCACACTGGAGATTAGTAAAACATTAAGGGCTTTCCTAAACTGAGCATTGCTCTTTGTGTGTTGGAGTGAAACAGGCAGGGTGTGCTTGCAAACAGATAGTGTGTGCTTGCACACAGTTCCAGATAGTGTGTGCTTGCAAACAGAAGTCCCTACCACCAAAGCATGCTTACATGGACTGCATGAAAGTCAGAGTTTGAATGAAAAAACTGAATTAAGTCTTCATGCAGGAGTGTATTTTGTCAGTCTTTTTTGGGATAAAAAAGCAGGTTTTGCCATAAAGAGCCCAGAGAATGAAGCAGTGAATATGCCCCTTTCCGCTGCAGTCCTTTGTGGCAAAGGGGCCTGCAATGGGTGTTGCAGTGGGCTTTCCACCGCAACACCCATGCTTTTTGACGCTACACCAGATTTACAAGGTTGGGGCAGCGCCAAAAACTAGGGCCAGGGAATACTTGTTCTTAGAATGGCAATGCGAGGAGAAATTATTAATTTCTCCTTGTTTTTTGCTCTTTCTATGTGTGCTGCAGAAGCAAATTGCCATTATTGATTGTTTATGTGCAGGAAGGTGTCCCGTCCTGCACATATCGCTCTTGCAGCACAGGCACCCTTGCAACATGGTGGTAGGGTGCCTGCGCTGGTGCTAGGCAGCTTGTTTAGTGTCAGCGCTAGGGGAAAAACAGGGGTGCACCATAATCTTGTGAATACAGCGCATCCCTGCGTTTTAAAAATGTCGGAGCGTGGCCTTGCCAAATTTGGCATAACACTGCGCTCCAACAGTTTTTTTGTAAATATTCACCTTGGTTGTCCTTCTGAAGCATTTTGCAAACCTTAACATCCAGGCTTTTTGATGTTTATCAGGTTGAGGGCAGCACCAAAACTAACCAGTGCTAAAGTGCTTGTTCTCACTCCCTAAAATATGGCAAATGTGGTTTACATCTGATTGGCATATTTAATTTGCTTATGAGTGCCTAGTAAAGTGGTTTACCATATACCCAGGGCCTAGAAATGGAATGCTGCTAGTGGGCTTGCAGCACTTATTGTGCCACCCACTTAATTAGCCCTTTGAATCATGTCCCCGGTCTGTCGATGCAGCATGTATGCAGTTTTAAACTGCCGATTCTGACTTGGAAAAATAACCCCCTTGCCAAGCCTTAAACTCCCCTTTTATTAAATATAAGTTAACCCTAAGGTAGGCCCTACGAGGTCCACAGGGCAGGGTGCATTGCAATTAACAGGTTAGACACGTACGCTTAAATTTTTACATGTCTACTTTTTAAAAAGTTGGCATTTACTTGCTGTAACTATCTGGTGCCGGCATCATGTTCCTGGGCCACATGACTAGGTGTAGTTCCCAGTTGGACTTTATATAGTCCTTCCAGACAGATACACAATAAAGGGATTAAGTGCACCTGGATGGGTCCGACTTGCAAGCCAATAGGGTGTGGCCTGCCTTCACACAAAAGACTTCACACTAGCTCATTGTGCCTGCAATCAGGCTGAAACCAGGGAAGGGGAGGCAGGGAGGCACCAGGTATGAAAATAGGACCCTCAGACACACTCACCTGTGGAAGGACTCTCAGAGGACTACCTGCTGCTGTGGCCTGTTGGGTACTTTAGAAGACTGCATTGCTGCACCTGGAAGGACTGCTATGCTGCTTAAAGCCTGCCTGTAACTCTCAGAGACCTGCCCTGCTTTTTGAGCCCTTGAACTCAGGACTACCAATGTGACTCAAAGGCCTAGTTGGCTGGCCTCCTGATCAGAGCCTCAGAGACAGAAAGGCTCCAACCATTTTGAATCCACACCTGGACCCAGCCTGAGTGAGTCCTTACCCTCTAAGTGATGCCCCTCCAGTCCTAGACCCTGGGAAGTGGTGCTTAGAGAACTGAGAGGACCCCGTGACTTACCTCCTAATCGATCTGCACCAGCAGCATCGCCGGTTGGCATGACTTTGCAGGAGCCCTCGCCATATTCTTCTTCACAGCAGCAAATCCTGTTCAGCGGCTCTTCACAGAAGGAATATCCGGACTCGTGGAGGCCTCCTTGGCTACAGCTTGCAGCTTCGTCCTCAGGCTTTTCAACTTCCAAAAAAGAGGCTAAGTCTGAATGTAGAAATCTTTTCCAGACCTTCATCCAGTGGTTCCCCAACGATGACAACTCCTCCATGGACACTGCCTGCAGACTTGCCTGCTGAACTTTACCTTCTCAGACATTTTTCCTCAAAATTTCTTCTAAGTCCGAAGGTAAGCACCGAATGGGCTCAATACCCCCCATGTATCCGACCAGCATTCCATCACAGTCGGCCATAACTTTCAACTTTGCCCCGGTCTCCCATGACTAGATGTCCGTGGTTGGTGCTTTGATCTTTTAGGCGCTAGCTTTTACTCTAAAATTTTGAAATCCATAACTCCAGTTCTACTGATTGGATTTTTGTCATTTTGGTGTCAATTAATTTATTAAATTTTAAGTTATTTAATTTAATTTAATTAGTGTGAGATTTTTCCTGTGTTGTGTTGTCACTATATTGCTGTTTGTGTGCTGCATAAATACTTTAAATTTTGCTGTCCAAGATGTCCAAATGATAACTTTAATTGTGTAAACATTCAGAACAGAAACATGTATTTTAAATGATGTAACCTAACATAAAAAGGCTTGTCAAGTAAAGTGACATAAATATCTATGCATCACAGATATAGCATCACTGACTGGGCAAGCAACAGAGCAAGAGGAAGCCCAAGATAGTTCCTCTGACATTGAGGAAGCCACAAATGTACCAGCCACACAATCTGCACCAGTAGCATCCCAACAGAAACCTCCTGTTTTGCCATTGCCAGATTTACCTGATGTGTCAGAAAAGCCAAGCATGGCCAGGGGGACATCACAATCTGCTGTTAGGGACCACCAGATGCACATGAAGCTTCAGCAGCTTTGACGCATTGCTTCCATGCCAAGAGATGCAGAGACTGTAACACCTGAAGATGGTTGGGAAACATCCTCATTGTTTGGTGGTTTGGAGGCCTCTATTTTGTCAGTGCAGCTTCTGCAGAATCAAAACATTAAATCTGTCAATAGACAGTTAGTATCCATGAATAAAAACATGGCACATATGATTTAAGAGGAGAAGAATTTGAGAGATGCTGTAGAGGTGGGACATAGATTTCTAGGTGAGAAATTTGATAAGCTCACTGATTCAGTAGCCAAATCAAATATATTCTTTATTCGGTTACCAGTCACAAGCAACCATAAAAGCACAATATTACATCAGATAAAAACTATATTGATATATTCTAAATTATAAAATTTTATAAAACTATAGATTTGCGACACTTAAGTACATTTTTTTAAAAAGCGGACACTGCAGCAATAACAAACACAACATCTAAAAGTTGCAAAGCTAATAACGCAGGACGACATTGTTTTATACCAAACTTCTGTAAAACGGGAATAATCCATCTTTTCCTGGGCTTACTGTAATATTTACAGAAGAACATAATATGTATTGTAGATTGTGCGGAAATCTCATCACAAGGGCATTTAATCAATTCTTTAGACCAGTCATTCATGTCAGGGTAAGTAACTAAACGATGTAAAATGTTTAGTTTAAATCGAGTTAATAAAAAACGCTCATAGTCACTCATAGTTAGATTCAAATATGGTTGCATTCCCACACTAGAAAGTGTAAGTTGATGTGCTGATACAGTAGATTTTTTAGACTCATTTAAAGCCCTCTTCTCGTGCAAAAAATTTAAACATTTAGTTTTAAAATCATTCCTTGACTCACCGCACATTGATGAAGGATCATTAAAATATTCTGAGTGACCAATACTACTTAAGAACGTTTTAACGTATTGAATCCATCTAAAGCAGCTAACCCCATCTAATCTCAAAGCATCATTTAAAATAGAGCGATTAAATGTAATTTCATCAACCGTCCAGATTTTGAACCATAATAAAACTGGCTGTAACCTGATCAAATGCTCTAAATACGGTATGCCTAACTCAACATGGCATATATAATTTGCCGTACTATCCGGAACAGCCAAAATAAACTTAAGAAAATGGTTCTCTATAATCTGTAGAGCACTCACATCAGAATATCCCCATATGCCTGCACCGTAAATGGCAACAGATATACATTTAGCCCTATAAATTTGCAGAAGTTCACATGGTGGGCGTTTACCCAGCTTTTGGCTAAAATTGATCAATGCCTTTACTGATTTGGTGAACAAAAGCCGTCTTGTGCAAATAGCCTGGGTCCAAGATCCAGAATCGCTAAAAAGAATCCCCAAATATGAAAAATCTTTAACACTAATAATAGGTTTTGTGTAGATAAAAATGGGGCCCGCCCTGTTTTTAGTACCCTTACCACAGCCCATAAAAAAAGTTTTCGAGCAATTACCGTTCAGCCCCAAATTAGACATAAAATCTGTAAAAATATTGGCAACCTTTTGAAGCGCAAGCGGTGTTCGGGCCATTAAAACCGCATCGTCCGCATATAAAAGTGCGGGGATGGGTCGCCCCCCTACGAGAGGTAAATCATTACAGTTCTCAACCAATACCGCCTCTAACCTATTAATGTACAATGTAAAGAGGAAAGGGGCAAGGACACATCCCTGTCTCACTCCTCTTTGTACACGGAAAGGTTTAGTGCATTCACCACACCTTCCGTACCGGACCTTTGCGCTAGCCCCTAAATATAGCTGCCTCAAAAAATTAATAATTAAAATATCTATTCCTAGATTCTCTAAAATTTCCCATAACTTATGATGCACAACACAATCAAAAGCCGCAGTTAAATCAACGAAAACCATAAAAATTCTCCCCCTTAGCTCTCGTATATTTTTCCAAAATGATGTGTAAATTTAACCCTTGCTCAATGGTACCCATACCCTTCCTAAAACCATATTGGAGATCGCTTAAAATGTTATGCTCATCTGCCCACACCTGCAATCTATCCAATAAAACTCGACCTATAATCTTTATTGTAGAATCCAGGAGTGAGATGGGACGGTAGCAAGCTGGGTCAACCCTATTGCCTTTTTTAAAAATGGGCACTATTACCGATTCGGCCCATGTAATTAAAAATGTCCCTTCTCTCATGCAGGCATTAAATACTTGTGTCAGCAGGGGTCCCCATAAATCTAAATTAGCTTTAAAAAGATCCACTGGGATCCTGTCTGGTCCTGCTGCTTTTCCTCCAGCACTCATCTCTATGGCCTTAGATTCAGTAGCCACATTACACAGTGTCTTGCAGCAAGACAGTGTTAACCAGTGGTGCAGACATCACCAGAATGTCTCGTTTGGATGGCTTTAGCAGGTCATTGAACTGCTTGGCCCGTGCTATTGCCATGTTATCTTGCAGAATGGTAAATTTTGTGAAGATGGGGTACTGGCTGTAGCTGGTGCCGGGCATTTTCCGGGTAGGTCGGATGGGTGGTTGAGCAGATTGCCAGGGCTGGTTGCTGTTCCCAGTCCAGCCGTGATACAAACTTCTCAAATCTCTGCAACTGGAGATAATGGGGGAGTGAGAAGGCTTCAAGCCTTAGTAGCCTCTCAGTCACTGATGTTATTAATGTGTGGCACATACACAGACAAACATCAGGAACGATGTGTCTGCTACTCCTACAGCTCTTAGCACTGAAAAAGGAAGTGCCAGGAGAGGCAGAAGGAAGCATTAAGGAATTATTTAGCCCTTACTATCATATAGCTTGTGTTTTGTCATGCAGCTCTTGAAAAATCTTTTCACATTTTTAACCAGTTTGTTATCTTTGTTGATTAACCAAAATATATATTACAATTATGTAAAACTTTATTAAAAGGCACAATTTTGAAGGCATAGTGACACTGTTGTTTTGTATTTCATTAGAAATCTTTGATTTAAGCTTACTTTAAAAGTATTTTTTTTTATGTCTACACAACATGCTCTGCATTTACCAGCATGAGAGGCATCTTGGGGAAGCTGAGGTAGTGGATTCTTATCCTTAGATTCACAATCTGATTCCACTTCAACATTGGTTGGGTTCCTCTTTTTTGCTAGGTTGTACAGTATAGGACAAGTGCCTATTATTTTGCAACAGATATACTTCAGAATTCCTACACTTCTGTGATGACACCAGAATTTTACTTTCTGAATGCCAAATGTTAGTCCAATTACAGAACATGTGTGCTTGTAAGCTCGGTTGTATCTACACTCACTTCTAGTGGTAGGATTTAGATATGGGGTCATTTTCCATTGCCTTAGAGCAAAAATACTGTCACTTAAAATAAACAAATTAAAAAAAGGACTAAATATTTTTTTATAAAATCATAGTTTACATGCGTGTGCAAGGTATGAAACACATTTACCAAGCAAATAGCCATCATCAAAATCTCTACAAAGGCGATTATAAAACACACTTTGGTGAAACATATTTGAGTCATGTGTGCTGTCTGGAAATCATGCTACATGGTCTGTTATAGGAAAGGAGTCATCACACACAACCTGTATATTGATAGATTGACTACTCTTACAATTGCTGTATAAGAACTCATTTGTGGATGGTGGGCATATAGCAACATGAGTCCCATCTGCAAAACCTATAAGAAGGGAGAATTGTGCATTACAATAAATAAAGTTTACTCTGTTGCAAGTCCTGTGGTGAGCTAAAGAAAAAATATACTGATGAATTTTTAACCACATAACATCTAAAAATCTACAGAACAAACAGGATAAGCAACTTTGTGGAACTCAACTTGCTACTGCAATTACTCCCTGGTACCTTCCAGCAGCTAACAGGTGTAGGGAAAAAAGTACTTGGACATGCAGTAAGATTTCATTACTTCTCTCTGTTGGTCTTTTTGGAAGAGACTTCAGATTAGCAATAAGATTTAAAATAACCTGACTACGAAGTCTATATTTGTCATATAACTCCTCCTCAACAAGAGAGAGAGGAATTAATTATTTCCTGTAAGGCCAAGGCCAAAAGCTCCCATTGGAGGGGAAGACATTTAGCTGATAGGGGATCCAAAGGAGAGTCGGATCTGCATTTAATCACAAGCTCCTCAAGAGTAGGCAGATCTAAAAGGTGGAGAACTGATTAAGTTATCTCAGGAGGACATGGGGGGTCACTGAAGAAGGGATGATCTAGGAGTCTCTGGCAATATGAGCCATAATAAGTTGACCTGCAGCCAGGCCCAGGGCCCCAAAAATGGTGCATTCAAACCCGCTTCACACTGCTTTTGGCCATGAGTATCAGGGGCTGGTCACAAGGTCCTTACTTTGCCGATGGTACAGGCAAAGGTATTTATGTTACTTAACCTATTACACATCACAAATATCACAATTTTCAAAAAGTAAGAGATTCTTGGTAAAAAAATAATATAATGTTTATAGTACATGAGGAAATAAAAGAGAGAAATAAAGAAATAAATAGTTCTATCATTTCACCAGAACAGGCATTTCTTAAAATATCCTTTTTTGTGTTTTTTTTTCCAAAATAGTTTTTATTTATTTCAATAAACTTTAAAGGCAGATGAAGAGGGAACACACACCGCTGACGTATGTAAACTGGAAATTAAGCGACTCTCTCAGGAGGGAGGGAGGGAGGGGGATTGGGAGTAGGAACCGGTTGAACATGTTGAACAGTTTACTCTGCAAAGACACTAAAACGGAAAAGAGGAAGAGCAATGCAATGTAAACATGTGAACAGATGAATATTATGAGAACTGCTCAAATGAATGTTATACGAACCAAATGCCAATAAAATCTGTTTTAAAAAAAAAAAAACTTTAAAGGCAAGCCACCACTCCAAAACTGCAATACAAAGATTTTTGCACAGAAAAAGAAGTTACTTGGGAACTTTCTGTAACTGATCCAAGAACTTCTGCTCACTAGTCCTAGTGTTTTCTTCTTCACACCAATATGTGATTTATAATCTAGGCAATACATGAACACTCTTAGGAGAGATGGATTCTTATCTTCTTGATTTTCTCCAAGAAACTTTGCAGACACATGCTGATCAGTTTTCTTCAAAGCAATTTTCTTGAGCCTACTGTTTTATATTCTTTTTCTCTTTTAGTACAGATCTTCTTTTCTCATTTTGATTTTTTGCTTTCAGGCGTCTGTCCGTGGAGAATGTTCCAAATTAGAACATACCTGTGTGTGCCTGGTTCAAAACATGACTATATAAAAAGTGTACGAAAAAAGTGATGGATGGAATGCTTGAATTAATCTCAGTCACTGGTAATTTCTCTGGCCTCATCCCAATCCATCATTATTTGGCACACAATGCCACCTCAGTTTGGACCCAGCTATATGCAAATCAGTCTTGACCCTGCTCCAATCGGAACAGTTCAGCCCGAACTGCCAATCCAGGTCCTCCCTCAACTGGAATACAAGCCACCCAGGACCAGTTTTGAACTAGTTATTGGGTCATCAGCCAGGTACAGTTTGGTTACAGTGATACAGTGTACACAAGCCCAGTGATACAGTGTACACTGGACCCACGTCTGGGCATACCCATCCCACTTAGGGTGGCAGACTAGAGTGTACAAAAAAGTGATGGATGGAATGCTTGAAATGATCTCTTAACTGGTTATGGTGGCTTAGTGGACTACTACGTCCACTGTAGGAGTCTGTGTTTGTCCTCATGGTCACAGGTTCAAATCCCGGCGGGTGCACTCAGCCTTTCATCCTTCTGAGGTTGATAAAACGAGTACCGTTGAGTTGGGTAAAATTAAACATCTGTTATTCAGCGCCAAGATTCCCTTGGGTAAATGTGTACTTTACAAATACATGTTATGTTTAGCCACTGGTTATACTTGAGCACAAAGTTTGCACCTAACATTCAGTATATTCACCTTTCATCTTCAGGTGAATGAATGAAAAACTGCATACTATGGAGATCTTGGGGAAATGTTCTGCTTCTGGTGACCCCTCCACAATTATGAAAATTGTCTCCACCCTCCTCTTCTTCAAGTGAAATAGCTTGATATAGTCAAAACTCTCCTGTTCACCAGTAGTCAAAATAATGTCCCTCTGGAAAAAATAAAGATGATGTGGATATGTCTCCTCTGCACCGAATGATCACATTGCCCAAGAGCATGGACCCTTAATCAGGTATTTACTTTTAATTCAAGAGGAGGTATATGTAAACGTGCAACCAATAAACTCTGTATTACCTTTCAAACTTTAAAAAAAGTGTGTGAGCATATTGGAGGCAGGAAGTCCTGCCACCACCAATGGGTTGCGGACCCTGTGATTTTAAAAAGATGTATATTTTACATTAAATCCACAACATTTCAGCTACTTAATCATAGACATATGCTAATGACTAATTCTAAGGTACATACAATGTCCTTATGAATATTAATATACACTTTTGTATCTGTTAAGGGCGGGTGCCTGTGCTAGAGGCCCACGTAACAATGCCACGTGGGCCTCTGTGCCAATGGGGTTTTAAGACATTTGTGTGCAGGTCATCTGTTTTGCAGACCCAGAGTCTGTGCCCAGGAGCCTTGAGAATTATTTTGAAATGAGTTCAGTAGAAACATCTTTTGGAAATGCTAGAATGAGAATAGGCATCTCCTAAACACTAACTTAACGTAGAAGGAATGCATTCATATATATTGCAATCCCAATTTGTGTGTGTAATGTACATAGACCGACCTACAGAAAGTCCCACACTTGCATGGGGTCTGCAAACCCAAGAGATCAACTAAAGGATTGTATTGGTTCATATTTAAGCATTCCTCCGCTCTAATCAATACTGACCTTGTTCTAATTTTGAACCATTACAAAGTACATGCCTTTTTAGCTTTTACAAGTGGGAAGGTGCTAGATCTGTTGGTTCAGATTTGTGAAGGTACCAGTGCACTTCTTTCAATGACAAGACTTCTTAGGGAGACAACACCACAGACCTCACTGAAGTGCCTGACTCTGCCTGATTTGCAAGTAGAGGATGAAGAAGTTGAAGATATTGAAAAGCGATAGAGTTGTTTTTTCTCAAATTTAGTGCATATCACTAATGAAAACTCGCACTGCGGCTAACCTAGAAATTATAGGCCTCATACTGCCTTTTGTTCGTGTCCTCCACACTATGTGGATAAATGTGTATTTTCATGTCTCAATAGAATAATGTTTGAATGTACTTTTCACAAGCAAGGCAATGGCCTTCCTGAAACATTAATTCTTGCTTTAGTACATCTGCTCCTGCTCAAGTTCGCACCTAGCTGTCATAGCAGAATCACACACGATGTAACAATATTTGTTGTAGCTCAAGTAGTGTTCCTGAGAAGCTCAATGTTGTAGAAATATGAGAAGTTTTACAAATACATGTGTTTGCAACCTTTGCACTCTGCTTAAGTGGGCTTGATTAAATTCATGGGAATCATGTACAACTGTAGTAAATGTGGGAAAAACTTTGTTCAGAACTTCATAAAAAGCGTGCTCTTTTTGGATATCTATGGAAGCCTTCTTACTGATCCAGTTGGAGGCGAACCCATGGGGACTGATCATCCATTGTTATACTTTGTATTTTGCTGTCCTGAACTTTACTCACTTCTTTGATTGAATTCTAAACTGTAACTGAGCTTGAATTCTAATTTGTTGTTTTTTACCATATTAATAACTGATTTCTGTATAACAGAATCTGAAAAATAAACCTTTAAGGTTCAAGACTTCGCAGTCTGTCATTTTTGTAGGAACATTTGGGTTCTACGGGCCTAATTGAAATTGGTATTTCGAACGCTAAATTGAGACACAGGTTAATAAAGGAGTAAAAAAATACATAAAGGGATTATTAACCTAGCTCCCCATCAATCTGTCAAGGGTAAGAACTGCAGAGAGATGTGAAAAATCACCTTTCAAATCCATCCTTTTGAAAACTGTTTTCCATTCCAGATGGTGAAAAAAATAATGCCTGGCATGTCACATGTCTGTTTTCTGAGAAACTCCTCAGCTGAGGAAAATTTATCAGTAACAGTTTGGCATTCAATGAGTAGACACCTGAAAGCCAAGTACAAGTACAATTCTCAAAGTCAAAACTAGGACAAGATGAAGAGTTGCCTTCTGCCTCCTGTACCACTGCACCTAGGAATAAATTCAAGGAACACGTTGTGTCCCCCAGTGTACAAGAAGTACAAGAAGGAAATGTGAACACCTGATTCCAGCACACAGGAAAGTACAGCACGAGCAGCGGCAGCCATTTTAACACCATGCCCTCCTATCAGATGCTCAGATGTAGCTATGCAAGCCTTCATTTATTTTTTGTTTTCATCTCATTCTTTCATTTTACTTCATTTTTATAAAACAACCTTTGTCAGTTAAAAAGTATTTATTTTGTTTCTGTTAAAAGAGACAACATTGAAAAAACCACAAATAAAACTAAAATAAATACTATTTTTTAGAGCAGTATCTACAGTTCAAAAAATAGAATCTGTTATGTTTGATCTATTTTCTTGTTATTGGGTTAAGTGGAAGGGCATATAAGTGAGGCTACTTTGTCAAGTGTTCCCAAGGCATAGGTTAATGAAATACACAGTCATGCAATGTGTTTACTTAGTTCGTAATTTTGCACATATAAGTATTTACACTGCAGACTTCTGAACTACTGTGAGAAAGTGTATTCTTTCTTGAGGTGGATGGTAGTTCACAACAAGTAATAACGTCATTATTCTTGTTATGTCCAGTAAAAGATTCAATAATTTAAAACCAGTGGCGTAGCTAGGCACTTTGCCGCCCGTGGCAATCCGTGCCTTTGCCATCCCACGCGGGGGGTGTCTGGCAATGATTTTTGCTTTTGCTTCCCCTGCGGGAAACTCATGTAAGAGCGGGGAAGGAGAGGCCGCCGCTGCCCCCAAAACTTGTGCCGCCGAGGGCGGACCCCACCCCCCCTTGCTACGCCACTGTTTAAAACTGAAGTCAACCCCTGGTAGCTGTGGCACAGAGCAGACAGGCTTAACTCAAGTAAATGTGTAATGCACTTAGAAGTACCAAAACAGTTAAAAAGTCATAAACACAATACAATAAACATCCCACTTCAATTCATAAGAGAATTTTGTAAGAACAAAAGGGCATACAAAATGACAAAAATCCAAAAGGGGAACCAGGGATATGATCTTTTAAAATTTTAAATAAAAATAGCGCCAAAAAGCACAAAGAGTTAATTGAGGGCAACTGGTCGTGCTAGGCCAGGGCAAAGTCTAAAGTTAAGGTAGACTGATGTTGATCACCAGTTAGCTACAGGGAATGGGTTTGTCTCAATCACAGAGTTTCTTTTCTTAAAAACAGTTCTCAGTGTGGACAGGTTGTCAATGGGTTTGTCAGTGTCAAAGGCAGTAGGCTAAAGCCAAAGCGGACTTGGCAGCAGTGCGTTGCAGGAGGTCGGAGTCCTGATGTGGTAGCTGATGAGGTAGGAAGTTTCAGAGCGGGAGAAGTTCACCATTTGTCAGCATCTGTTTCGGTGAAGTCGTTGGCAGTGAGGCTTAAATGCTTCCATGGAACTCGAGATTTCCTCAGGGGACAAAGCTGGAGGCTGGAGCCAGAACAGACTTTGACAATGTCAGATGTGGCTTCGATGTTGCTCTCCGTGAAGAACGTAGCAGGAGCTGCAAGAAGTCCAACCCCACCAGCGATGCACCATCAGTGGATCAGTGGGCAGGTAGTTCCCGGTCCTACGTTGTTTCTCTTCAAGAAAAGTTTGCAAAAAGTATCCAAATTACCACTTTTAGGGTTAGGCAAGAGGAGTACACTCTGTCACCAGCCTAGAGTTCCAGGATCTCAGGAATAGCATTTGGGAGTCAGGACTCACTCCACAAAAGCCACCAGCAGGGTCCACAACAGGTACAGTGGAAACTAGTAAGCTTGGGTCTTCTGTGAAGGTGGGCTTCTTGCAGTTTTTGTGACTCTGTAGCTTAACAGGGGGTCAGCCAACTGACCCTTTGAGTCTACTTCTTTGTCCTAGGCTCAAGTGGGAGTGGGTCCAGGCCTTAGTGATAGCCTCACAGGTCTCAAGAGCAGGTCCTGTCCTTCTTCTGTCTTCCTCAAGTCCACTAGTGTTCTGAGAAAGGTTTCCAGGTGTGCCACTTTTATGCTCAGTGCCAGCCTGTGGGTGGAAGGGCAATCCTTTGTCACCCCACTAAACCAGTACAGGGCAGGTCTCCCCCTCCCACTGGGTTTAGAGTCAGCTTGACTAGAAGGATAAAAGCAAGGCAAGTCCAGGTGTGAGCTACATCTGCCAGTGACAGGGTAAGCAGCCTTTGAAGCTCAGGAAGGGGCTGGGCACAGCAATTCGGCCATCCTCCTCAAGGTGGAAAGACCCCTCCCCTCCCCACACCCAAAGCCCCATGTCCACAGTCTGGGAGCAATCCACATCTCACTCCAAAGGAGCCATCAGGGGTCTGATGACAACTGGAAACTGGCAGGAAAAAACATTGTTTTTGAGCAGAGGGTATAACTTTCTAAAATTATTTGTTTCTTCATAGTAATATATCATCCAACTTTACCATTAAATTGGATTTTAAATTAGTATTAAAATGAGTCCCGGAACCATTTTTGTAGCTATTCCCAAACTGTATTTAGCAATTATTAAATTTAATAGTGTGAAGCTGTGTTACACTATGGGTGAGCCAACATTGTCGTAAGGCCTTTTTGGGCCTATTTTGGTTCTCCATTTTTGTTTTATATTTTACATGTTTTAGCTTACATCATTTTAGCTATATTATTTTTACATGTTTTGCTTGCACAATATTATTCTGATAAGACGCTGTACATGCTGCTTGTTTTTAGATAGCTTTTTCTCGCTACATAATCTTTACACTTCGTTCAAGGCTAGGAACACAAAATAAGATATCCTAGTGTTGCCTGTTTGGAGACAGCTTCTAAAATCTAGACTCATCATTGCATCAGAGCTGTACATCTAACACAGTGGTTTAGTTATATAAACAGTGCACTGTCCTTTTTTGGGTGAGAGGGGCATTCTAGTCACAATTGTCCTGAAACTAATCCCGTGCTCGACATGCAGCTCTGCTGATGCTGATCTTCCATCCTTCAGAGAAGGGTTGTGTTAGAAATGGGATGCAGGCCAATCTCACCAATGTACACAGAGAGCGCACGCACTTTCCACTGGACCACAGTGCAAAAGTGCCCAGAGGCCTAAAACCACCAACACCATGTCAGAACTTAAGGCAAAACGTTTAGGGGTGAACTTGCCAAAAAGGGCCAAGTCCAACAGGTTTCCAATCCTACATCAGGCTAACTCCCTGGACAAGTCATCCAGGTATTGGGACTCAGGCTAACCTAAGAGATCGGGCAGAGGAGACACTCACTATGCTTTCAGACAAGTGGTCGTGATAGGTAGGGATATATAGAAATCAGACTGCCATGGTTGGACTGTTTATTCTTTGCACCCTGTACATAATGCTGGTTACATTGCTTTGTTTTATCTGCCTATTAATCGCAGCTCATTCTTTCTATGCAAGATTACGTTTGTTTCAGTAAATTTATTGAATACTTTATTCATATCTTTCTTGTGTTTACCAATGGCGTGCATAAGTAAACAACAAAAGGGATAAAATCTGTTTCCACAATTCCCTTGGGAATCAGTGTCTTGTTTGAAGTTGCCTAAATCACTAGCCACCCCAGGAAGGTTAGGGGTTAGGGTGACGCATTGTGAGCTAGCTAGGAATTAGACAGAGACTCAGTCTCTACATTCTGAAGTTCTGCCGCCCTAATACGCAGTCTTATCTTTTTTAGTAGAAATAGTATACCATGGCGCCACTGATCCAGCGGCTTACTAGCAACAGATTCTCCACTACCATATACTCACCTGGGCCCATATAACTCTCTCGCACTAAACCCCAAGTAGACCGCTGGAACTTTGTAGTTTTATAATTTTCATACCTCGAGATCTAGTTATTTCTTCTCTAACTAAACCTTCCACTCATCAAATAGTTCTTTCCTCTGGTCAATGGACCAGTTAGGTGGAACTAGTTGATGGTGATAATTAACATGACTTATTATACATTTCTTGATTAAAAATAAAATAATCACAGACTCAGTAAGCTTTAAAATCTTTATCTAAATGAATTGGTTGTGAACCATCTCAAAGCGTTTCAGTACAAACACCCTCATTCGCAAGAGTGCCAATTTCAATCAAGTTTCAATAGACATTAACAATTCAGATCCACACAATAACTATGCTCAGAAAGAAGAGGATAGAAAGAGAAGAGCATTTATCAAGACGATGAATCTATAGTTACCAAGTATGGTGTGAAGACCAACCCCCTGGCCAAAGGGCTGGTAAAGGTCCCCAGGACAGATCAGGAGACAAAGGCTTCAGGACAGGAATCAGGACAGGATACTTCACCTCTCTAGATACCGACGACTGCGTCGCACCCCTCTCAGACACTCTCTTCCTCCTCGTGGTTCTTCCGCGATCTTCTTTCTAACCCACCCAAATTAAGTAGATGGTTCTGCATTCGATTTCTTCATCAGCATTTCAGAGCATCAGCACCACCCCAGCACCCCAAGCTCCGAATTGTTTCTGGTGCTTCCGCTCGCTCTAGCTTCTCTCCAGCTCTCGCTTCTGGTGCTCTCTCTCCCTTCCTTACCAACTAACTAACTACTTCAATTATACCTTTCCATTACCATGTACCACCCATTAATGTTTCAGTTTTACAGAATACTAACTTCTGATTGGACAGGCGAGGGGGAGATGATCATCACACCATGCTTATACTTCATTTATTTCTTTAAACCATTGTTTCCAAACTCCTCCCCTCAAACTTATAATCCGCCCTTCCTTTCCCTTACATCTTTAAACTTTATTAATACAAATGTAACAATTTTCTTGAATAAGTTCCTTCATATGAACTCTTCACCCTCATGTTCCCAGGACACATCTTCGCCGACCTTGGACGTGTGACAAGTCCTTAGTCATCTTTTCGAGCTTCCACACCAGGGCGCATGCGTCGCGCAACATCAGTCTGCTCGACTCAGACAAATTTGACAGGCCCAAATATGCACTAATAATAAAGTCAAAAGGAGAAATGTTATTCTCAAAAATAAATGATTTCACTGTATACCACCAACCTCTACTCTAGCCCGTACCATTTATTATTTCCCTTTCTGCATTTGCATTAGTATAAAACTTATTTTCTAATTTCAGCAAGCAGGTACCATGCATGTGAGTTTTCAAGCGGCCATTTTATAGCTCTTTGCGCAAGTGCCAGAATTTCCCTCCAAGCGTTATTTCGTCATACTACGTAGATGCAGTAGACGCATGCGCAGTAAAGATCCTGTGTTAGAATGCATCCTAGTCCTTCGTTCATGTTATTGCAGTTAGTAAACACATAGGCAAGCTTCATTCTCTCCCGCGTATAGAGGAAATGCGTATTATTAATCACAAAACACGTTGTTAGTAATTCGTTAATGAGTTTAAACTAGAGGATTGCTTCTGAGCAAGTCTCATGTTCGAGTCCTTGCTCCATCAATCCCCTCTCTGATGGCATATTAAGCCATCACAAAATTTCCCATCCATCCCAGATACCAACTTTAACACTTCTCAGTTTTCTCTATTTGTCCTCTCAAACTTGCATCAATGATTTCGTTTCCTTCTAAATCTCGCATCTTCTTATATAACCTGCCTTTCATTTCTTCCAAGCGTATTTCATCATATTTTCTCTTTCGTGTCTGTCCCTTTCCTTTTCTGTTCAAGTGTACTTTTTCTTTCGTACCTTTTCTACAACATCTATATGTAATCATTATTAACATCACTGTCGTTATTATCATAACTAAGGGTATTATTATCTGACCTAGAAAACTTTTTCCAAAATCAACAAACCATTTCCCTATTGATGTTATAGTTTTTGTTAGTCTTCCCCACACACTGTCAACCTCCAGTTGGGTCAAATCTTTATGCATTCCCGTAATGTTTTCAATATATCCTTTAATTTATACTGCTCTTGTCCGGAATATAAGTGCAGCAATGTTGAACTTTCAACATGCCACAGACTCCACCTTCTTTTGCTAACAATATATCAAGAGCAAGACGGTTCTGTAAAACCATAGATCTAATTGCAACCATTTCTGTGTTAATCATTAGAAATCCTCCTGCAGTATCTGTAGAAAGACGATCAACTATGGTTGATAACTTACAAATTTTCTGTGAATTTAGAATGACTCCAACTGAGGGTATCAGTGCACTAAAAATATCTCCTACAATTTCAGAAAAACTAGCTCTTCTTTTACGTGTTAGTCCATTAGAATTTCCATTGGTTCCACTGATTTTATCTACATGATAAATGTTTGGAAAAACTATTCCAAAATAACAGCTTCTGTACCATCTTGCAGGTAACCTGTAATAGGCATTGCTCCCACAAACATAATACACTCCTGGAAACACAGGATCAGTTCCCCTTTTAGTCCCCATCCTCCTAATATTAGGAAGTTATGTTCACATTCACTGGAACCAATGTAATTATTGTTATAATCTGTCTTTAATCTATGGAGGCAGAATTTTCCCTTTTTCACAAAGTCCAGGGACATCGCAGCATGAGCCTTGCCACTTGCATAGATTCCCTCCTTCCCAACCCATGGAGGAACATGGGTTTTCTGTGCAGTTGCCTTCTTCATTAAATCCTGTCTCCTTTCTTCTACCAAATTCAAAAAATCCTTTTCTTCTTTTCATAATATACATGTTAGATTATCTCTATGTGCCTGAACTAAATCTATTGAACTCATTGTTATGAAAAATTCACCCATAAACTGTGCGTTTTTACTACTAGCTACTGGATTCATATTCTTTCTAATAGGTAGTTCAGAAAATACTACATCTAAATTAGAATAAAAATACTGCAGTCTCCCTGTAGTGTAAAATAAACTTGATAAATTACTACATGACACACCATAAGTTAAAGGTATATGGTGATATGTAATCCCTTCTGATACTGATGAGGGTAACTTCATACATACGTAACAATTGTTAATTTCCATAGTGCTAACATACTGAAATAACAATTTAATAAACACATTAGAGGACGTATTATAATCTGATTCATTATGATAGTTTGCTTCATCCTCCACTCCTATTTCTAATTTAGTTTCTCTTATTCTATCTACCTTAACATTAGTATCTGTATTATTCTTGTCACTTGTCTTCATTATTAAAGGTACTCATACTGTTAGGAATAAGCATCCTAATGCTGCTAATAAAATACTACAAAAACAAAATCTAAAACACTTTCTTTTTAATCCACATTTTGGTTTTCTGTTAACTTCAATGACGGCCATTTTATTCCTGAGAAAATGTCTTTTCTCTTATCTTTTTCCTTTTCAGTCTTAGCCTTCCTTTTTGTTCTTAAGGAGGTTTCAATTGGCTTTCATCAATTTGTGCAATATGGACTTCTTCTGTCTCATCAGACAGATCCAGGGACTCAAATTCCTCAAGAATGACGTATGTCCACTCTGGAGCCTTGTATCTCCTGTTTAAATTTCTCAATCTTGGACTTCTTCGAGTTATTTTTGCTAAGGTTTGTTTAGGTCTTGTTTGACTTGTGATTTCGTTCACTTGCTCTGGTTTCTTTTCAGATTTTCTCAGATGATATTTTAGTTTCTTTACTCCAGTTGGCCAATTGTCTCCCTTTCTGACTCTTTTGATTTGTACTGCGTTTTCACCTTCTTTATCTCCTTGTAAGGTTCTTTTTATTTCATTTATTCTGGGCACAATCTGTTCTATTTCTCTGTTTTCTGTGCTTGTACCTTCTTTTGCTTCCTCCTGCTCAGGTTCTACTGTATTTTGTTCTACTTCTTCCTGAGCTTGTTCTTCTAATTCTGTCTGATCCTGCTCAGGTCTTACTTCAAATCTTTCTTCTTCTGCCTGAACTTGTTCTTCTAACTCTATCTGGTCCTGTTCAGGTCTTAATTCAAACTTTTCTTCTTCCGCCTGAACGTGTTCTTCTCTTTTTCCCTCCTCAGGTTTGTTTGTGTCTCTTTCTGTTTTCACCTGAGTGTGTTCTTCTTCCCCTGTCTCTTCCTGACTACTTTCCTGTCTTTTCAGTTCTGTTCTTCTTCTGGTTTCAATAGCATCATCAATTATTTCAATCACTGGGATCCATTCTTCCTGACTTATCTCGAGCTGTTCATCATATGGTTGTCTTTCAGAATCTACCACTCTAGATTCTTCAATTTCACAGTTTACAACTCTTGACACTTCAGCCTGCTCAGTCAGTGGTGGTTCTTGTTGATCTGATGGGCTCGGAACTCTCTGGTATGGCTAGCATGAATCCAATCAGGCAGACCTGCACACTTCACTGCTGTGGTAGTGACTAGTATGACTTGCCGTGGCCCGTCCCACCTTGGTGCTAGGCACGACTTCCTTGCGTGTTTCTTCACTAGCACCCAATCTCCAGGATTCAAATCATGCGCTTGGTCTGGCTGTCTTTCAACTGTGTCTTCTCCAACGTGGTGAGAGATACAACGCATCATTTCAGCCAATCCTTTGCAATAGTCCAATACCAGATCATCAGTTATACTCATTAGTTTATTTCCAGGAATAAATGCCTGTCTCATGGCTCTTCCCATGAGAACCTCATGTGGGCTCATTCCTGTTTTTCTGTCTGGAATGCTTCTGAGACCCATCAATACAAGAGGTAATGCATCTGGCCATTTCAGTTTTGTGGATGCACACACCTTTCCCAATCTTGATTTGATTGTGCCATTCATTTGCTCAACAACTCCAGAAGCCTCTGGACGATAAGCACAGTGCAATTTTTGTTCAATGTTAAATGCAGCACAGATTAATCGAATTATTTCATTATTAAAATGAGGGCCTCTATCTGATTCCAAAGTGACCGGAAAACCAAATCGTGGCACTAACTCCCTCAACAACAATTTTGCAACTGTAAGACTGTCATTTCTTCTCGTTGGATAGGCTTCCACCCATCTTGAGAAAAGGCATACTATGACAAGTACGTATTTCAATCCGTTACATGGGGGTAATTCAATGAAATATAACTGTAATCTGGTGAAGGGTCCTTCTGCCTTTCCGATCTTTCCCCAGCTTACCACTGTCTTTCTACCTGGGTTCTGCTGTTGACAGGTTAAGCATCTTTGGCAAAGGCTCTCTGCGACTACCCTGAACTTCGGATTATACCAACTCTGTCTGAATAGCCTGATCATTGAATCTCTCCCTATGTGTGTTGCTCCATGGTAGACTCTCGCCATTTTTGAAAGCAAGCAATCTGGCATGACTGGTCTTCCATCTAAATACACCCATACCTCATCATGTGGTCTTTTGGTACAGGCTGCCTTTATCCAGATTTCTTTTCCTTTTCCTCAACTTCTTCCTGCAATTGTCTAATCTCATCCCATGTTTCTGGTACTGAGAAGTACATAAGTTGGCATCTGGTTTCACCCGTTTCAATTTTTCTGTTTATGGCTACTGCATTTTTAGCACAGTATTTGGCCACTTGATCAGCATAATTATTGCCAGCAGTCACATAGTCATTTCCTGACTGATGTGCAGCGCATTTTACAACTGCTATCTCCTTTGGCAATTGTAATGCTTCCAACAAATCTTTTACGTTTTGCTGTTTCTGATAGGAGATCCCGAAGAAGTCAGAAATCCCCTTTGCATCCAAAGCTGGCCAAAGTCATGCACAATCCCGAAACCATATTGGCTATCCGTAAATATGGTTACTCTCCAATTTTTCCCCTTTTTACATGCCATTGTTAAGGCAACCAATTCAGCCAGTTGTGCAGACTTGACCCCAGGTAAACAGGATGCTTCAATTACCCCAGAAATTTTACAAACAGCATATGCAGCACTTAAACGTTCTTCTTGTGTCCTAAGGCAGGAGCCGTCTACAAATAACTCATGATCAGCCTCTTTCAAGGGTGTCTCTCTTATGTCTGGGTGGGGCTTCGTGCATAACTCAGTCACGTCCAAGCAATTATGATCACTTTCATCCTTTACTTCCTTATTGCAGGGTTCTGGTAATAGGGTGGCAGGGTTCAGGATCGTACACCTTATCACAGTCACGTTCTCAGCTCCCAAAATCACTCTTTCATACTTTGTCAAACGGCTAGGGGTGAGGTGCTGTGTTCTTGTTCTTGTCAAAAGAATCTCAACCGAGTGTGGAACGAAGACTTTTACTGGATGTCCCATCACTATCGACTCACTTTGCTCCAGACTCATACAAGTAGCAGCTACTGCTTTTAAGCAGCCAGGCAATGCTGAAGCTACTGGGTCCAATGTGGCTGAAAAATATGCCACTGGGCGTCGACTCAACCCATGTCTCTGTGTTAAGACTGAAAGTGCACAATTTTCTCTTTCACAACAGAATAAAGCAAAGTCTTTTGAATAATCAGGCATGCCCAAAGCAGGAGCCTCACACAAACAATTTCTTAGTTTCACAAATGCTTCTAGGCAGTCATCATTCCAATCAATTGGATCTTTTGCTCGCTTCCGGATCATCTGTATTAATGGTTTTGCTAGCATAGAAAAACCATTAATCCATTGCCTACAATATCCAACCACTCCCAGAAACATTCTCATTTCTCTCTGAGTCTGTGGCAATTGCATTTCTTCGATTATTTTTATTCTTTCCGGTGTCACTTTTCTAACTCCTCTTTCTATTTTATGCCCTAAATGTCTTACTTCTTGTCGACAGAACTGTAATTTTTCTGGAGACACCTTGTGTCCTCCTTCAGCCAAATGGTTCAGTAACGCAATTGTATCTGTGACACAATCTTCTCGTGTTTTTGATGCCACCAATAGGTCATCAATGTACTGAACCAGAACAGAATTTCCAGGCATAATCAATGATTCTAGCCACTTTTTCAAAATCTGATTAAAAATTGATGGACTTTCTGTGTACCCTTGAGGAACACGACACCATGCGTAAATACGATCTTCAAATTTAAACGTAAAAAGATACTGGCTGTCTGGGTGCAAAGGAATAGAAAAGAACGCTTGGCATAAATCAATTACTGTAAACCATCCTGCATTCCACGGTATCTGTTAAAGGATCACTGCTGGATTTGGCACAATTGGACAACAGGGAATTACAATTTTATTTATTTTCCGTAGGTCTTGCACTATTCTGTACTTTCCGCTAGGCTTTTTCAGTCCCATTATTGGCGAATTACAGGGACTGCCCATCACCTCTTTTAAAATACCTTGTTTAACCATTCGTTCAATTTCTGGAATAATTCCTGCTTTTACTTCTGGACTCATTTTGTACTGTCGGGTATTTGGATACACTGCACCTTCTTTCACTGTCACTTTAAGTGGGTCTATATTTGTCATTAGCCCAATGTCTTTTCCGGTAAAATACCACACTTCTGGATTGACTGTCGTTCTTAACTCTTCTGGCAATTCATTCTCGGTTATTAATGAAAACATTTCATCTACTTCTGTTCCCTGTTTGGCAAGCATCATTTTGTAGACAACATCCTCATCGGGGGTTTGGAAAGCAACACCATCTGGTGTACAATAGGTCGTGCAATTCATCTTGCACAAAAGATCTCTTCCCAACAGATTTACAGGACTGGAATCGCATACTACAAATCGATGCATTTCTTTGAAGTTTCCAATGTGCACCTCCATTGGCTTTGTGATAGGGGTTCTAATCTGTTGGTTAGATACGCCTACAACTTGGATTGTCTCTCCCGAGAGGGGTAGGTTTGGGATGTCTGCTGTTCTCACAGTAGACCTGGTAGCACCAGTATCCAATAGGAAAGTAATGTCTTTACCTTCTACTCTCCCATCAACAAATGGACCTGACTGATCTACCGGCAAGGATGCGCCATGCACGCACTCCTCTTCCTCCCCCCTCAGGTACCGTCATTGTGCGGTATCTGAATGTTCTTCATCATTCTGTAAAAAATATTGTGCAATTGTTCTATTATTCTTACCACTTTCTCCTTGAAATCCGGTGTTCGCACTGAAACTTTGATGGTTCACAAAATTTGGCATAGGAGCTGGTGGCACCTGATATTGTGGAGTGACTACCTGTTGCTGCTGATTCATAAGTACTTCATTCTGCATCTGTGGGATTAAATTTTGATTTGGCCCATTATTATTATTATTATTCTGAGTACTCTTACACTCGTTCTTCCAATGTCCAAGCTTTCCGCACGCATGACAAGGAAACTTCTTTTTCGCTTCTTCTCTGTCCATTCGCCCTTAAATTTATTGCCATTCGCTCCTTGATTATTCTGACTTTGTTCTTTCACTTGATTATTATTTTGGTCATTTGATTTCTCTTCTTGCTGCTCTGCCAATTTAACTTGAGCCCACATCATTTTCTCTTTTAGCTTCCTACGCCTGGCATCAATGTCATCTCCGCAATATTTCGCACACTTTAGAATCTCATCCACTGTCTTACTTTGCCAACACAACATGTGCTGCTGTATCATCTAACTGATTTCTGGTTTTAAACCATATACAAACCGATACACAAAATGTCCCATATCTTTGTCACCAATATTCTCAAAACCACTATACTGCTTGAACACCTGCAATAACCGTTCATAGTACGCATGTACAGATTCATTTGGTTCCTGTGTTGTTCTATCTATTTTTACCCAATCTGTTTCTTTAGGAGGTATTTTTCCTTTCAAATACGTAATCACTTGGTGATACTTTTTCATCACCTCTTCTGAAGATGCTCCTGTTTTTGCATCTCTAGGATACTCTTCATTAGGCCAATCAATTGTGATCTTACATTCTGTCCATAAATCAGCAGGTACCACTTTATCAAATAGACCATCTGAGTCTTTAAATAACACCTTTGAAACCTTCACAAATCTTTCTACCTGTTTGTACCACTCAACTGGCTTTTCTCTCAATTTTGGAAAATCATTTGTAAATGATAAAATGTCTTGTCTACTCCAAGGGACATGAACATATCCACCTCCAGTAACCTCTCTCATTGGACACAATTTTTCCACTTTTCCTGATTCTCTTACTGGAAATGCAGCTGCTGCTTCTCTCGCTTGTACTTCCTCTTTCTTTCTAATCCATCTAATTCTCCATTTATCAATGTCTCCCCATTTTTGCAAAATGTTTGTTAATTCCTTTATCTGTAACCTTTTTCCCGAAGCATTCACACTTTCTAAATCTTTATCAGTAAAATCCACTCAATAGCGTTTCTGTAACAATTTTGATTTCCCTATGTCTATTCCAATCTCTGAAGCAACTTCAGTTAATCTCTCGTGGAACATTCTTGCTCTCCTAGTTATACTCTTACATAGAAACAACAATTCCTCATCATTGTAAACGTTTAATCTTTCTGTGCCCACACATCCTGTCATCATCTCTTCCAATTCCACTTTCAATCTGCTAATGTCTAAAATCTTTGGTATCGGGTTCTGATTATCTCTTTCCTGAGCCCACCTTTCTATTTCTTCAGAGGTGACTACTGTTGCGCCTGCAGTTCCAGCCGGAACCAAAGGTCTTCTTTCTCTCAAATTCATAGGCGTAACTCTCTTTGGAGTTTCCATATGAGTTTCCACAATAGGGAGATCCATTAATGAAATAACTGACTCACTTTCACTAACCTGATCATCTGTGATTACTATCTCTTTTCTAGGACTATTTAATGGAACTGTCACGAGTTGTGGTTTTTGGCAAATCTTATTATCCCCATCTAATGGGATTACTGGACCAATGGTTACTGGTACTGTCAAGGCTTCAGTTTTTAAATCCAATTGACTTATCCTTTGAACTAATTCTTCCCTGGTTTTATTCAAAACTTCTCTTTCATTAGCTTGCAACACTCTGTTGTATGATGTCTCATGTCAAATCTGTGGAGTTAATGGTATTCCCATTACTGGCGCACTTGGGACAACCTTACTAGCTGCTTCTTGATACGGTGGTGGATTCTTAATTAAAATATCCTCTAACAACTCATCATCTGATTCACCATATCCTGCTGGGTTCATATGTTTTGTTTTCTCCTTACACTTTCCCCCAGATTGTTCCTCAGCCATCAACACTGGATATAACCCTTCTGATACCATAGCTCTCCTCCACTGTTTCATCTGCCCTTCTCGTGACTCATGCAAGTGTCTCGGAAAGAATCCTCTATATCTTCCACCTCTGCATTTCTCCCGTTCATATGACTCAGTCTCCCATTCTTCCAAAGCTTCATATTGAGTTAACCTAGGTCTAGGTTCTAAATCATTCATTTTCAGTCTCAAATTCTGAAGAATCCTCCCATTAAATGTACCATCCTTAGGAAACGCTAACACACCATCATCCTTTGTGTACTCTATCCAGTTTTCCAACCACACGCAGGTATGATATCCTCTTTCCATCATCATAAAAGATGCTGGTGTCTTCGGTGGCGGAATAGGAATTCCCTCTCTTGTCAACACAGGCTTATCCTTAACAAAGAAATTCTTTATTTACTTAAAAAATGACATCTTTCTTTTCTCTCCATACATTTTTGAAGAACGGTGTAGGAAATTGTATTCCGCAAACCCTTGAAATGTTCTACCTGTACGTCTTGCACTTACAGTCAAATCAAAATCCTGCATACAATCTTCTCTTTACTAATCCTAGCGCTGCTTCTAACTGGTTATCCAATCAAATCAGGCTCCCACTCGTACTCTGACCAATGTCAGCGCGGCCTTTTCCTGACGTCAGTTCTGCTCCTCACTACTGACCCCTCCTTTACAATGCTGCTCCTGTCACCCGCCCGCTGTGTCTACTAATCCCAGCGCGGCTCACTGTGACGTCAGTCCAACTCAGGCGATTTCTCAACCCTCCTTTACCAAGCTCCTCCTGTCACACGCCCGCTGTGTCTACCAATCCCAGCGTGGCTCTTTGTGACGTCAGTAGCACTCCGGCAACTGACCCTCCCTTTACAAGGTAATACGAAACTTTATTTCTTGAAAATTCTCTTTAAACTTCTTTGTTATTAACAACGTAAAAATATTTGCTACTCTGTCTGTTCCACTAAATCAAAACGATAGTTTATTTCTTTTCACTGCGAGTAAAACCTTCCGCTTACTCTTCACCTAAGCTCCAGAGACCCTGCTACTCTTCCGGTGTCACCCGTTAGGGAATTTTGAGACCGATGTTTCACCAGCGAACTCCTTTTACTGTCAATCTAGCTTAGAAGAACCTGCTACTCCTTCAGGGTTACCCTTACTAGGTGATATAACGCCTAAAGTTTCACTAGCGAACTCTTTGCTATCAACCACTTCACTTTTATACAGAAAATAGTCCCTAGTTTAACACTGCCAGCCCTAGCTAGCTTCTCAGTGTTATTCCAACAGACGAGTAACCTCACTGCAGTGTGGTTTCTATCGCCACCTGCTATATATTCCCTGGGAATTTTCCAGACGACATAAAAACAGAACACTAACTCTTTTGTTAAAACATAAATCAAAAATCAATAATCTATACTTATCACTAAACTAGTCACTAACAACCATAGCTCTGCTACCAGAAAACTGATCCAGCGGCTTACTAGCAACAGATTCTCCACTACCATATACTCACCTGGGCCCATATAACTCTCTCGCACTAAACACCAAGTAGACCGCTGGAACTTTGTAGTTTTATAATTTTCATACCTCGAGATCTAGTTATTTCTTCCTTCCACTGATCAAATAGTTCTTTACTCTGGTCAATGGACCAGTTAGGTGGAACTAGTTGATGGTGATAATTAACATGACTTATTATACATTTCTTGATTAAAAATAAAATAATCACAGACTCGGTAAGCTTTAAAATCTTTATCTAAATTAATTGGTTGTGAACCATCTCAAAGCGTTTCAGTACAAACATCCTCATTCGGTAGAGTGACAATTTCAATCAAGCTTCAATAGACATTAACAATTCAGATCCACACAATAACTATGCTCAGAAAGAAGAGGATAGAAAGAGAAGAGCATTTATCAAGACGATGAATCTATAGTTACCAAGTATGGTGTGAAGACCAACCCCCTGGCCAAAGGGCTGGTAAGGGTCCCCAGGACAGATCAGGAGACAAAGGCTTCAGGACAGGAATCAGGACAGGATACTTCACCTCTCTAGATACCGACGACTGCGTCGCACCCCTCTCTGACACTCTCTTCCTCCTCATGGTTCTTCCGCGATCTTCTTTCTAACCCACCCAAATTAAGTAGATGGTTCTGCATCCGATTTCTTCATCAGCATTTCAGAGCATCAGCACCACCCCAGCACCAACAGCATCCCAAGCTCCGAATTGTTTCTGGTGCTTCCGCTCGCTCTAGCTTCTCTCCAGCTCTCGCTTCTGCCGCTCTCTCTCCCTTCCTTACCAACTAACTAACTACTTCAATTATACCTTTCCATTACCATGTACCACCCATTAATGTATCAGTTTTACAGAATACTAACTTCTGATTGGACAGGCGAGGGGGGGATGATCATCACACCATGCTTATACTTCATTTATTTCTTTAAACCATTGTTTCCAAACTCCTCCCCTCAAACTTTTATTCCGCCCTTCCTTTCCCATACATCTTTAAACTTTATTAATACAAATGCAACAATTTTCTTGAATAAGTTCCTTCATATGAACTCTTCACCCTCATGTTCCCAGGGCACATCTTCGCCGACCTTGGACATGTGACAAGTCCTTAGTCATCTTTTCGAGCTTCCACACCAGGGCGCATGCGGCGCGCAACGTCAGTCTGCTCGACTCAGACAAATTTGACAGGCCCAAATACGCACTAATAATAAAGTCAAAAGGAGAAATGTTATTCTCAAAAATAAATGATTTCACTGTATACCACCAACCTCTACTCTAGCCCGTACCATTTATTATTTCCCTTTCTGCATTTGCATTAGTATAAAACTTATTTTCTAATTTCAGCAAGCAGGTGCCATGCATGCAAGTTTTCAAGCGGCCATTTTATAGCTCTTTGCGCATGCGCCAGAATTTCCCTCCAAGCGTTATTTCGTCATACTACGTAGATGCAGTAGACGCATGCGCAGTAAAGATCCTGTGTTAGAATGCATCCTAGTCCTTCGTTCATGTTATTGCAGTTAGTAAACACATAGGCAAGCTTTATTCTCTTCCGCGTATAAAGGAAATGCGTATTATTAATCACAAAACACGTTGTTAGTAATTCGGTAATGAGTTTAAACGAGAGGATTGCTTCCGAGCAAGTCTCATGTTTGAGTCCTTGCTCCATCACCACCAACTTTCTTAGTTCGGGATACTTATTTAACGGGTCTCCTGAGTAGTTTGTTTGTGTGCCCAAGGTACTCTATTCACCTTTAAACTGAGACATACGTGCTGTTAGGGATGAATCCTCCTCAGCATTTTAGGAAGCACCTATTTTTATCTGTAGGTTGTTTAAGCTTGAACCTCTAAAAGGATACCCCACCATAGTTATTCACTCTCTGGATTCTATTCACTACAATGGTGATTGTAATTAATATTCCCGCTAATTGCAAGCCTGCTGTAACAGCACATTTAATATTACATGGGCTACCCAATGGGGATGGAGATGTTGCCTTCGTGGTTGCGACTCACGGAGCTTATCAAACTGAAGCATTTCACTCATGGGTCACTTTTCCAGCAATAGACGTTAATACACAAACATTTCACACATACGATGAAGCTACCTTACCAGGCCAATACAGAGCTTATAATGGCTTAGAAATTCCATTAACATTACAGGAACATCAGAATTGGTTCCAAGGAAGACTATACAGACACTTAATATAGTTTGTTATGAGCACAATAACAACTTCCCCAGTGAGGGCTGTTCAAGCTGTCCAGCCACAGTTAGCTGTGCCTGTGATTATCCCAGTAACTATCAATTCTATTATGAGCAAGATTCCAAGCAGACGGGACAAAATTCTGTTCTGAATTGCACAAAAAACTAATCAGCTTGAAGCAGTGTTGCCCCATACAGGACCCCATAATAAATATAGAATTCTCACTATGTGCTTGCCACTTGGAATGATTTCCCCACTTCACGCCTGTGCCACTTGGGGTACAGTTTTTGCTTCAATATATACCATAACCCAATGGACACCATCACTTGCTGCTTTGCCTAAAGTGTTAAAACAGATACAAAATGAATACGGGGTGGACCCTGACCTGGATTTGGGGATTAAATTACTTGGTGATTTTGCTACAGCATCCTCAATCATATTAAGCAATATTAAAGGGGAAGCAGCAGAACTGGAAATCCGCCAACGTCTCACGCAAGTGGCAGCAGTAGACCAGAAGCGTGAGTTACCAGAAATTAATGCGCACACCTATACGTATATAGGTCGAGATAATTTAGGACCCAGACCAAATAAGCCACAGCTTACAGGTAGTTTTGAGAAGGACAATAACAAACAAGTACCAGAGTCTTCTAAAAATCGATGGGACAAACAATATAATAAGGAAAAAGTAAAATCATGAGATTGATCTCTGCAATCACAGACCTCTGATAAAAGCGCTATCATTTTTGTAACTATGATATATTTAACAACCTGATAGGTATCAGTACACTGATGCACATCCTTCTCGCTCCTTTCAGGACTCATCGAATAAGGCATCTGAGAGAGGGGGCGATCAGAGTGCAGGCAACAAGACGTCAGCATAAAAGAGGAAGAGAAACTTCCACAACAAAAACCCCAATTTAAAAAGATGGGTGAGGGAATTTTGGCTAAATATGTCACACATATTGAGAACTCTCCTTCCGAACAAGGCGTGGGCAGTAACTCTGCTAAACAGAGCAGCAGTGGTCATGATAATTCACCAGAATCTTCAAGAGTTTCTGGATTTAAAGCAACTAAAGATTTCATTGATGTCGAACCCCCAGATCAGCACGTCAGCCCTCTAGACAGACTTTATAAATGAAACATTGAGATTGAAGGTGATTGAATGCGGAACATTAACGTAATATTCTAGGAACATTTAACACTCAGTTATGGCATTCTTTTAGCGGATGTCGATTGGCCACAGGAGTTTTGTAAGAACAGCCTCACAAGGAGAGAATGTAATATTACTGTCTTTTGCTGTGCTTGTCCCCGAAGAGGTTAAACAAGAGTATGCTTCAGAATGGGCTCTTGGACTCTTGCACAAGCCCTGGCCTTATACCAAAACCATGTCAATCAATCAATCAATCAGGGGGTTTTAAGCACACTACTCACCCGTGAGGGTATCAAAGCGCTGGGGGGGCAGCAGTTCCGTTCAGTCGAAGAGCAAGGTCTTGAGGGCCTTCCTGAAGGTGTCCAGGGAGGGGGCGCATCTGATGTTGATAGGGAGCTCGTTCCAGGTTTTGGCCCCCTGTTCTGGCTCTGCAGATGCGTGGGGTTTCGACAAGGGTGATGTTGGTGGAGCGGAGGTTTCTTTTGGGTACGTGGAAGGCGATTCTCTTGTTGAGGTATTGGGGTCCTGTGTTGTGGAGGGATTTGTAGGCGTGGGTGAGTATTGTGAAAGTGACTCTCTTCTCGACGGGGTGCCAGTGGAGGTTCCGTAGGTGTTGGCTGATGTTCTCGTGTCGGGGGATGTCGAGGACGAGTCTGGCTGCGGTGTTCTGTATCGTCTGGAGCTTGCGAAGTAGAGACTTGTTGATGCCGGCGTAGAGGGCGTTTCCGTAGTCCAATCTGCTGGTTATGAGTGCGTGGGTGACTGTCTTCCTTGACTCAGGGGGGATCCATTTGAAGGTCTTTCGGAGGATGCGGAGGGTGTTGAAGCAGCTGGACGCAACTTCGTTGACCTGCTTGTTCATGGAGAGGGAGGCATTGAGTACGAAGCTGAGGTTTCTGGCGTGGTCCGTGGGGGTCGGAGGGCTGCCGAGTGCGGTGGGACACCAGGTGTTGTTCCATGCTGATGGGGTGGTTCCAAGTACGAGGACTTCTGTCTTCTACGAGTTGAGCTTCAGGCAGCTGTTGCTCATCCAGGATGCAACGTCCTGCATTCCTTCCTGGAAATTGAGTCTGGTGGTGGTGGTGGGGTCCTTGGTGAGGGAGAGGATGAGCTGGGTGTCGTCGGCGTAGGATACTATGCTGAGGCCGTGCTGTTTGACGATCGCAGCAAGGGGGGCCATGTAGATGTTGAAGAGGGTTGGGCTGAGTGATGATCCCTGGGGTACTCCGCAGCTGATTTCCGTGGGTTTGGAGAGGAAGGGTGGAAGTCTGATTCTTTGGCTTCTGCCGGTGAGGAAAGAGTGGATCCAGTCGAGGGTGGTTCCCTGTATGCCGGCATCGTCTAGTCTTGCGTCAAGTGTGCAGTGGGAGACGGTGTTGAATGCTGCTGACAGGTCGAGTAGTATCAGGGCTGCGGTGTGGCCTTGGTCAAGAAGGGTGCGGATGTCGTCTGTGGCGGCGAGTAGGGCTGTTTCAGTGCTGTGGTTACTGCAGAATCCGGATTGGGAGGGGTCGAGGATGGAGTTGTCTTTGAAGAACTTTGTTAGCTGTGCGTTGACGGTCTTCTCAGCAACGTTTACCGTGAAGGGGAGGAGAAAGATGGACCGGCAGTTCTGGAAGTCCGTGGGGTCTGCTGAGGGTTTCTTAAGCAGGGGTCTGACTTCTGCACGTTTCCAGTCATCAGGGAAGGAGACGGTCATGAAGGTGGCGTTGATGGTGTGTCGTAATTCTGGTGCGATGGCGGTGGTGGCTCTGTGGTAGATGTGCAGTGGGCAGGGGTCCATGGGGGCCCCCGAGTGGATGCTTTTCATGGTCAAGGCGGTCTCTTTGATCGTGACCAGTGTCCAGGAGGCGATGGTGGGCTGGCAGGTGTTGCTGGAGGGCGCAGTAGTTGCGGAGTCAGGTGTTTGGCCGTTGAAGTTGTCATAGAGGTTCTTGATTTTCAGGTGGAAGTATGCTCCGAGCTTGTCGCAGAGGTCCTGGAAGGGGGGATGTCTGTGGTTTCGCTGGCGGGTTTGGTGAATTCCTGGATGATGTTGAAGAGCTCCTTGGCGTTGCTGGTGTTGGCGAGGATTTTGTTTTGGATGAAGGTTCTTTTGGTGGTTCTGATGTGTTGGTGGTATTTCGTCATGGCGTTTTTGTTGGTGGTGTAGTTTTCGGGCGTCTTGTTGTTTCGCCAGTTCTTCTCGAGGCGTCTGCAGGTGCATCTGGCTTCTTGGAGGTTGGCGGTGAACCAGGTGGCTTTCCTGTGGCGCTGTCTGTCGGAGTTGCGTAGCGGGCCAAGCTTGTCTGCGCAGCTGGAGATCTAAGTGTGAAGTCCCCTGGCTGCGAGGTTGGCGTCGGTTGTGGCAGTGGGGGTGTGGCGGTTGAGGGTGGAGTTGAGCTGCTCCTCGGTGACTCTGCTCCAGTTTCTTTGCGAAGGGTGCAGAGCAGGTCTGGGCGGCTTGGGTTTGTTGACGGAGAAGTGTACTCAGTGGTGGTCAGTCCATGGGGGTTGCATGGTGTGGCTGAAGTGGGTTCTGTTTCCCCTTGCGAAGATGGGGTCGAGGGTGTGCCCTGCCTTGTGGGCGGGCATGGTGACGAGTTGTTTCAGTCTGATGTTGGCGAGGTTTTCAAGGAGGGTGGTGGAGTTGTCGAGGTGGAAGTTCAGGTCTCCGATGAGTATGTAGTCCATGGAGGCGATGGTGTGGGGTGCGATGAGGTCGGTGATGGTGGAGGTGAAAGGGGGGCGAGGGTGCTGCGGAGTGTGGAGTTGGGGCTGGTCTGGACCTGGAAGTGCAGGTGTTCGGTGGTGGAGAAGGCGTCGCTCGAGGTGGAGAGGCGGTGGGAGTTTTTGTGCGTGATGGTGAGTCCTCCCCCTGGGTGGTTGGGGCAGTCCTTCCTCTGGATCTTGTATCCATCCGGGATGGCGATGGCGATGTCGGGGGCGGAGGAGGCGTTGGTCCAGGTTTCTGAAGGCGACGTCTGGTGAGAGGATGTCAAAGAGGTTCCAGATCTCAACAGCGTGTCTGTGCAGGGAGCGCACGTTGAGGAGAATGCACTTCAGGGCTTCGGTGGTGTCGGCTGAGATTAGGAGTTGCTTTATCATATTATACCCATAAGGTCCAGTCCGCAAGTAAAACCACAATACCCCATGAAGCATGAAGCAAAATAACCTGTGAGAGAAATTCTCACAACTCGAGTTCCAGGGAATAGTTGAACCTTGTGTATCTCCTATTAATAATCCTTCATTTCCGGAGGGCGGAGCTAGCCGCGCTGGAAATTTGCCGCTTCCTAGGCACGGTCCTCCGGCCGCCGAACAATCCTGTATAAATCCTGCACATTTAGAGCCCGAGGCGCCCCTGCTTCACCGCGGGCACATCCATCGACTCGGTCGCACACACCACCTTGCCGAGCTCCGACACAGCCCGATAATACTGAAAGTTCGGCGGCGGCGAGTGGGGCCTGCAGCTGGGACCCGCGGCCTTGCACAGCGACCTTGCGTGCGGACCCAACCGCGACGCAGGGCATGCACGCCGGCAGGAACCACACCGCTGCCCCGCCCGGAACAAGAGGCTCCAAAACTAATCATCAGGATATGCACCTGGGGGCCAGCTGAAGTCCTCCAGCTGCAGTAGACCCGTGTCTGGCTTCCGCCGGGCGCTGAGGGTGAGTGAGACTCCGGGATTGGGCCGAGGCTGAGGAAATAACCGGCGCCCCACATGTCCCGGACAGCCGGAATTGGCAGAGCGATCCGATTGCGCTGCACAGTGTTGGGAAAGCCACACACTGCAAATCGGAGGCATCGGAGCATAGACTGCGCGGGGCTGCGGCGAAAGACGCTGATATCCCCCTGAATACTTGGTCCACGTGCCTGAGGAGCACGGGGGACCCGGGGGCATGTGATGACAGCGGATAGTGTCCAGTAGGTGGGGGCAGATACCATGCGGCCCCCCAGAGGAGAAGAAAAGCCGAGACAACACCAATGGCCCTGGGCAACCACACGGATTAAAAACAGCTGCTCTCCATGTTGAACCCCCACTACACCTGACCCGAAGGAGGCAGATACAGCCCTACACCCAGCCACACCGCAATACCACACCACCGCACAATCTGCCCGCTGCTTGACCCCCCAGGGCCATCCAACGCACTACGAGGTACACATTTACACAGCCACAGAGGTTCGCACTGGCGTAATAGGTGTGCCCTCACAAATAACTTACCCTCCACGGAGGGGGCTAGCGGCATACATCGAAACTGCGGACAGGGACACCCTGATTAAGGAACCTTCACGGCAATAACCGGCACACCTTAGCATAAGGTGAAGTCTATCAGCATATACTATCTCATCAGACCACTTAGCATATCTTACTAAAAAGTCTGAACGCACAAGCAAATACGGCCCATTACTACCAGAAGAACCATGGGCAAACCTGACAGAAATCAGCCCAAACTCACTTTTGACCAATCTAAAAAACCATCGGACCACTGCCCGGAAGATCAACCGCATTCACAACAGGCGGGGACGGCTGCAAGCGGAGTCGCAACTGGTGATGTGCAAGTCATGTTCACAACGATACAGGCTGCTCTCTCCAACATCGACTGTAAGATTGACTCACTAACATACAGAGTGGACCGCATGGCAGAGCGCCTGGACCGACACACTGAGCGGATTGACACGGCGGAACGCCGCATATCCGAGGTTGAGGACTCCCACACGCAAATGGAGACCAAGCAGGGAAAAATGGACAAGCAACTATCAGTGTTAATGGCAAGGGCTGAAGACACGGAAGCGCAATCCCGCCGAAATAACATACGCCTGGTGGGGGTGGCGGAAACAACCAACACAGGCAATATGGAACGCTACGTGGAAAACCTGCTCATAACTTTATTGGGCTGTGAAACGTTCTCAGAAGTCTTCATCGTTGAGAGGGCACACAGATCATTAGCTCCACCACCACCGACTGGTGCGCGGCCGCGACCAATAATAGCCAAGCTCCTAAATTACAGGGACAGAGATGCGGCTCTCTGGAGGGCCCGGGAGCTCGGCAGCCTGAGACACGAGGGCATGGACATCTCGCTCTATCCCGACTTCACGCCGCTCGTCCAAGAGGCGAGGAACAAGTTTGTGCCTGTAAAGCAGAATCTCTGTGACATGAACATAGCCTATGCAATGCTATACCCTGCCAGGCTACGAGTGGAGGACGGAGGGAAATCGAAAATCTACAATAAACCAAAGGACGTGCTAAAATTTCTACAACAGAAAGGATCCCAGAGCACACGCAGAAGATCACCGAGAGGGGGACCAGACGAACAGGCGACCACATCAGAGACAGGCATCGGCTCTCCCCCATTGTTGGACACGTTGCCGAGTAGACACTGCACGGCAGAACTGCTGATACTACACACTTGAGCGCGGCACGCGCGTGGGTGCCGAGATGCATTGAGGGCATGATTTCCTGGTGTAGGCCGCGCACAGCCACGATCTCCAGATGCAGGACACCTATACACGCGCTAACTGGACGCAGATAAGTGGTATATGCGGGCTGGGGAGTTACAGATGGTAGAAATGTATATTAGTGGTTAATATTGACTTGAAATACAGGATTAACCGGCGATATGCCCACAGAACTAAAGAACTATCCCGATGTCAGGAGGCTGCCCTACGGGTTCGGTTGTCCTCATACCTCACCACCACGGTGGCCACCCATGTGAGCTTAATCACAGGGCACCCAGGGCGGCGGCTCCCGCCCACTTGTGTACACCACAAATAGTTAATTGTCTTAGTTTTGTTTTTGAGGAACCATGTTGGGAAAGTTTAAAGTTTTTGGAACTGTCGCCGCTGAAAAGGGAATGCAGAGTGGGAGGGGGAGGGTCGGGAAATCGTTATAAAAAACTGGTCAGAGTTTAAACAGCGGATTACAGATTGTACAAGAAGTGCACACACCATAAGACACAGGCAGGATCCTGCGAGACGGACTGACACATATGGCAACCCAAAACATACTAGACCCCTGGCGTTCCTGACCTGGAATGTGAGAGGCCTTCAAAACCCACAGAAAATTCGGAGGATTTTGGCATACCTTGACCGCCATAAGATAGACGTGGCTTGCATACAGGAAACACATCTCACAACTACCACTGAGGGGAGGATAGGCGCTAAATGGGCAGCATACCGCATGGCATCCTCCTACTCAACCTACGCTAGAGGGGTCATGCTCCTAGTTAGACGCGGCACCCCCTTTACACTCATCAAGGCTATCAAAGATGACCAGAGGCGATATATTATAGTACAAGGAAACTTTGGAGGCACAGCACTGACAGTAGTCACTACATACGGTCCAAACACCGATGACCCGTGTTTCTACGCACACATTTGGGCTAAACTGCGTGAACTACCACCCACTGCCATTATATGGGGGGTGATTTTAACACATGTCTTGACCCAGCACTGGACAGATCCACAGGCAATGACCGGTATGGGAAACAGTCGGCTAAAGCGCTTAGAGATGGTATGGAAGAATGCGCAATGATTGACCTGTGGCGCTTAAGACACCCCAGCCGCAGGGACGGCACTTGCACGTCATCAGCACACAACACGTGGTCGAGGATAGACTTCTGGCTGGCCACACACAACATTAGCACATGGACCACACAGATCGAACACATGCCCAGGACATTGTCGGACCACGCACCTGTCCGCCTCGCGCTTGACATCCCCACACATACTCCTTGTCAGTTTACTTGGCGACTGCAACAGAGCGCCCTACTAGATCAGGTATTTTGTGCTGAAGTTTGCCGAGCCATCGAAGAATTTGTTTAGCTAAACGCAGGCTCTGTGAGCGGCGCAAAAACACTGGGAGGCTTTTAATGTCACAATTAGAGGACATTGCATAGGTAAACATGCGGGCATATTGGAAGATATCCAACAGCAACTGTCAATGGTAGAACGAGATATCCAACGGCTAGAAGCAGCATTTGTAGCCACGCAAAACCCCGCACTGTTGGCTGAAATCAGGCATAAGATTGACACATATAATGAACACGCCGATGATGAGATCAAATATATCTCGCGCAGATACACTGCGCACAATTACGGGGGGGGGGCGCCCAGGAAGGGCGTTGTCTCACAGAATTCGCTCCACGCATACAGCAACCTATATCACACAGATCAAAGATACACATGGCCAACTTGCCTACGATACACCGACGATTTTAGACAGCTTCACAGACTATTATACCCGCCTCTATTCTACGCAATCGACAACGTCACCGCCCGAAATTAACCAATACCTGGATGATATTGCATTACCGTGGTTAGCAGACAACCACCGCAAATTCCTCTGCCACCACATTACACAAGATGAGATTATTGAGGCAATTACTTCCCTCCCAAATAACAAAGCCCCTGATACGGACGGACTCCCCGGGGAATTCTACAAAGAATTTAAAGACGTATTAATCCCACACTTAGCCGAGATGTACGAAGAGTCATATGAGGACGGTGTACTCCCGGCCTCACTCAGAGAGGCGTTACTAATCGCTCTCCCTAAACCGGATAAAGACTTGACTTACTGCGAGTCATATCGCCCACTATCCTTAATAAACATAGATGTCAAAATCTTAGCCAAAATTATCGCGACGCGTATACAGCTACTGATTCGCAGTCTGGTATTGCCAGACCAGGCCGGTTTTATACCGACCAGATCCACAACACAAAACACAACACAAAACTTACGCACCATATTTACAATGTTTCACCACCTAAACCCCGAATTGCCGGCTGCCGCGGCCCTCTTGGACGCAGCGAAGGCTTTCGACTCTGTGGAATGGGTATTCATGTTTACTGTTCTTCGTCGGATGGGTTTCCCGGAACCTTTCCTGCGATGGATCGCCCTTCTCTACACCGAGCCCAGCGAGCGAATCAGAATCAGAATCAAGGGGAACACTTCTACCCCGATCAGCATCAACCGCAGAACAAGACAGGGATGCCCACTTTCACCACTTCTTTTTACATTAGCATTAGAACACCTGGCCTGCAAGATTCGCCAAAAAAACACGGAATCCGCCCTGCAATTTCACCTCCGCCCCATCAGCATATCTCTGTATGCCGACGACATGGTCCTCTACACACGCCACCAGGACTCAAATCTAAACTCGCTCATTAGGGAATATATATGGTTCGAACGCTATTCGGGCCTCTGTATTAACTGGGACAAATCAACGGTCATATCACTCACGCCCGCCACAACCCAACCCGACTTGGACTTCCCACTACAATGGCACACTGACCCAGTAAAATACCTAGGCATATGGGTACACCGTAACCCAGAAACGGTGATTAGAGAAAACTACGGCACGGCCATAACGAGATTAGAAGAACAGGTGGACTGTTGGATAAGATTGCCGCTATCCCTGGCAGATAGGATTGCTATACAAAAGATGGTAGTACTGCCAAGATTCTTATATTTATTTATGAATATCCCGATCTGGCTTACACAGGCCTTCTTTTCCAAATTGAGATCGGCCATGCAGCGGCTCACATGGGCTGGGAAACAGGCGAGAGTGGGTTGGAAAACCTTAACCAAACCATACCACCAAGGGGGTTTTGGGGCACTAGACCTTCAACTATACTTCTATTGTGCGCAGGCACAACACGCCCATTACTGGCTACAACCACATGCATACATACCCCACATGTCTGTGGAGCACGAAAGCGTGCTGCCCTCCCCACTGATAGCCTACATATCTGACCCGCAAAAACACACTCCAAGAGACAAAATACACCCTGTGATCTGCACGTCGAGAGCATGGTACACGCTAGCAAATCGGGCACAGAAACTTCCAATATATGCTCCTGCACTGGCCAGGGAAAAATAAAATAATAAAAAAAATAATCCTTCACTTCCGGTAGCTAAACCAGATTATTCCAATCGAATAGCTTTAGACTACAGAAATCTAAACAGTCATACACGCACATTTGCAATTCAAAAATTCACTCAGTACAGCTTTGTCAATAAAAAATACAAAACAACCTTGGATATCTCTAATGGTGTTTTCTCCCAAAACATAGCGCCTGAAAGCAGAGATCTGAAAGCATTCTCCACAGTGGGCTCTCACCTCTGTTTCTGTCGGCTACCTCAGTCAGATAACAACAGTCCTGGATTGTTTGTTGTCCGAGTAACATAAATTCTACATGATATTGAACAAGAAGCACTGTCCTATGTTGATGATATATGTTTATCGGATGATGACTTATAAAAACACACTTAGCCAGAGTATATCACATTTGTTGGAACTGGTTTCTGTTTGTCAGAGTATACACCCTGCACAAGCAGGAACTACAACTCTAGTGAGGGTAAGCTAGATACACACTAAATGATAACCTGTGTTCACTCTCTGGTATCTTGGCACAGAGCAGTCAGACTTATCTAAAGAGGCAATGTGTCACACAGTAACACAATGAAAACATCACAAAAATACTCCACACAGGTTTAGAAACATAGATTATATTTTTATGAGTACAACAAAACCAATATGGCAAAAATCCAAAAAGTAGAACTGGAGTTATGAACTTTTAAAGATTAACTCAAAAAATAGTGTTTACAAGCAAATAGCGCTTAGGGATTACTTGAGGTCACGCTGGACCAGGGTAAATCAAAAGGTCAGGCCGACCGTGATGGAGGGCAGGTGAGCTACAGGACTCACGCTCGTCCCACTGAAAAAGTCCCTTAAATGGAGCAAGCATCTACGTTGAAGACTCGATGCGTCAGTTCCGATCCACGCAGGTGATAAAATCTTCATTGACAAACCCCTTTACAATGCAGGCACTGCATCATCGAGCTGTGCTGACCCTCGTCATTGAGCCACACAGTCTGTTGAATCTATGTCGCTGATCAGCTCCTGCGTCGGCATCGAAAGGCAATGTGTCGGTTCCTATCCGCGCATCACTACATCACTTTGATGGTTCTGTCCAGCAGATGTTACCTTTTAAAGATCCAAGACTGGATTGGCACCACTTGGCAGGGCAAGACTCGCATATGGCAGAGTCCAGGTGCTGTTGCAGGGCTGAAGGAAGTCTTTGATGTTCCTGAGACTTCAGAACAAGGGGTGAGCCCTTGGAGTCACTCTGGGTTCAAGTGAGATGGGTCCAGTCCTTGTCCTCAGCACGAGAGAGATCAGCAGGCAGCAGAGTAGCATAGCAAAGCAGAAAAGCAGTTCTTCCAGAGCAGCAGTCAAGCAGAGTGGCAATCCTTGTAGCACAGCAGTCTTTATTCCTGACAGAGTTTTTCGCAGGTCCAGTAGTGTACTCTCTTGGTAGGGTCAGAGGCCCAGTACCTATACCCAGTTGTGCCTTTGAAGTAGGGGGTGACTTCAAAGCAGGCCCTGAAGTGCACAGGTCCTCCTTTCTTCCCAGCCCTGGCTCTAGACTATCATTAAGAGGTAATTAGCCCTTTGTGTGGGAAATAGGAAATTGCCTATTCAGGTGTAAGTATCAGCGTCCCCTTCTCTTCCTGCTGAGGAAGTGCTATCAGAATGTAGATGAATGCAGATGAGTTCTTTGTCCCACCCACCCTTCCTGTGTTTGTGGCTGTCTAGAGGAACTGCACAAAGTGTCGTTGTCACAAACCACAGATGTGTGTGGGAGACAGGCTGCAAGGCACACAGAGCAGTAAGTGCAGAGAAATATCCACTTTCTAAAATAGTAATGTTAAATCCAACCTTACCAGTAATGTGGATTTATCATTACCATTTCAAAGATATGAAACATGATGCAGCTATTCCTTTCTAATCAGGAATTACAACTTAAACGTGTATTAATGATTGCCCAATGCTAGCCTATGAGATGAGCAGGCCTCACAGTAGCGAAAAATGAATTTGGGTATTTGTCACTACCAAGACATGTGAAACTTAAATGTACATGTCCTACCTTTTACTTACACAGCACCCTGCCCCTAGGGCTACCTAGGGTCTACCTTAGGGGTGACGTATGTGTAATAGAAGGGGAGGTTAAGGCTTGGCAAGTGGTTTTAAATGCCAAGTTGAAGTGGCAGTAAACTGCACAAACGGGCCTTGAAATGGCAGGACTGAGACAGGTTTGAAAGGCTACTTGTGTGGGTGGCACAATGAGTGCTGAAGGCCCACTAGTAGCATTTAGGTTACAGGCCCTGGGTATATGGCATACTAATTTATAAGGGACTTACAAGTAAACTAAATATATCAATTGTGTGTACACCAATGTCACCATGTTTAGGGGAGAAACACATGCACTGTAGCACTCGTCAACAGTGGTAAAGTGCTCAGAGTCCTAAGGCCAACAAAAAGATACAGCAAAAAGAGGCAAAAAGTTTGGGGGAAGACCACCCTAAAGGTGACAGGTCCTATTCTTAGGATACGGGTTATCAGATGAGGGCCTGGCACCACATTTCCTAGAGGAATGTGCTCTTTTACAACCTCCAAACACCATTAAAAAACTGCAATCCTTATTAGGATTCTTGAATTTTGGCAGAACATACATACATACCAGATTATGCTCAATTCGTCCTGATTTTTCCAGTACACATTGGACATCAGAACATACGCAAATACTCAGGTCTCTACAGACTGATATGCTTGCATCAAGACACTTGCATACACATGTCAACAGAACAAACTTGGTAATCCGCATAATTGCGGGTGCCATTGGCTTGTTCTTTTTGCATTTGTCACCCCGAGTGGGATGGGTATGCCCAGCCATGGGTCCCATGCTCTTCATGCCACTGGAGTTGAGCTATCCTGGCTGATGAGGGGTGAAACCCCAAAACCGGTCCTAGGATGCTTGTTTCCAGTCCATGGAGGACCTGGCCTGGCAGTTTGGGCTAGACTGCTCCCATTGGGCACAGGGTCAAGACTGATTTGCATATGGCTGGGTTCAAGCTGGAATGGCATGGGGAGCAAAAATTTTTTTTATTTAGGCCCAGATCTCTGTACTGAGGTGAATGTATGACATTGTTCTGCATTCTGTCCATCAATTGTTCTTTTTGCATTTATCACCCTGAGTGGGACGGGTATGCCCAGACGTGCGTCCCGTGCTCTTTATGCCACTGGAGTCGAGCTATCCTGGCTGATGAGAGGTGAAACCCGGAAACCAGTCCTAGGATGCTTATTTCCAGTCCAGGGAAGACCTGGCCTGGCAGTTCGGGCTGGACTGTTCCCATTGGGCACAGGGTCAAGACTGATTTGCATAAGGCTGGGTTCAAAATGGAATGGCATGGGGAGCAAAAAAACTATGGATTTAGGCCCAGATCTCTGTACTGGGGTGAATGTATGACATTGTTCTGCATTCTGTCCATGAATTGTTCTTTTCGCATTTGTCACCCCGAGTGGGACGGGTATGTCCAGGCGTGGGTCCCATGCTCTTCATGCCACTTGAGTCGAGCTATCCTGGCTGATGAAAGGTGAAAGCCTGAAACCGGTCCTAGGGTGCTTATTTCCAGTCCAGGGAGGACCTGGCCTAGCAGTTCGGGCTGGACTGTTCCCATTGGGCACAGGGTCAAGACTGATTTGCATATGGCTGGGTTCATACTGGAATGGCATGGGAGCACAAAAACAATGGATTTAGGCCCAGATCTCTGTACTGGGGTGAATGTATGACATTGTTCTGCATTCTGTCCATCAATTGTTCTTTTTCATTGGCTTCACATATGTCAGATTCAATGAGGGTTACACTGTGCGGATTGCATATAAATTGCACTTCTATTCTAATGCAGAAGTGCATTTTTCATCCACTGAAAAAATACTGACAGCAGTACAGATGACTGTCATAAAGGAAAGACCTATGGCTCAAGGGAAACGCATAACTGTTGTTACTCCCGCCCCAGTCTTAGAAGCTATTACAAAGGTCAGTGTTCCTAATGTGAAAGCCTTACATCCTAGAAAGATACAATGGGCCACTTCCCTGACGACTACTGGTGTAGGCTATGGGCTCGATTATGATCTTGGCAGACAGGGTTACTCCGTCACAAACATGACGGATATCCCGTCTGCCAAATTCCAATTCCAATTTATCCTATGGAAATTGTAGTTTGGCAGACGGGATAGCAGTCACATTTGTGAAAGATTATCCCATCCGCCAAGATCGCAATCAGGCCTTATGTCTTTGACCATACTTTACAAACTAAAGAATTTGTCCGATATGAACATGCATATCCCATGCTTAGTCATATATTGCATCTTGACCAGTATAAACACAAAATATATACTGATGGTTCAGCCTAACCTGCTATAGGAACAAAACACCAATGCTCGGCAGCCTGCGCCATGATACATGGTATCATGATAGATGGAAAATTCCATCCTCAAAAACTTTTACACATTCCATAGGGGATTGCACTGCACAAGTGCCTGAATTGAAAGCATTAATTCTGACACCTGAAAATATAGAGCCAGAATTCCCCACACTCATAGTGCATGATTTGTATTATTGAGTCCAGTCTTTTAATGAAAATTTACATTACTGGGCCCTGAATGGATTCAGAGACTGAAAAGGGAATACTATAAGGCATAAGCTACTTTGAGGAAAGGTGGCACAACTCAAAGACAGCTTGCCACAGGCTTATATGATGCACACATTGAGTCATCTGAGTGTTGGAGTACACGTTGTAGGGAATTGATTGGCTGATGAAGCTGCCAAATTTGTGGTTATGACTGCTACAGTATCTGTGATTACCCGTTCTCATACGAGGGTCAATGAAGATGTCATGGCTACCATCAATGCTACGCGCAATGGCACCTCTTTACCTAAATATCCAATCAAATATTCCTATCACTGAAGTGCCCAAAATATTCCTTTTGCTACCATCCCTGGGGTGAGTGATTCTATCATCCCCAACCAAGACCACAGGCTAGAATTCGTTAAAGCTGCCCATGAGGGTATTTTGTCTGCCCATGCTGGTCTGGCTGACACAGTTTATCTACTACAGAAGCGCTATTGGTGGCATGGTCTGTACAAACAGACAAAACAGTATGTTCGCAGCTGCGACATTTGCCCACAAATTGAATACGCCACAATCACACGCCCACCACAGACACTGCTCTTAGTTTCAAACAAGCCGCTCCAAAGCATGTACCTTGATCATTGCAGTCCCTTAAATGCGGATGTTGCATTTAAATTCATTATACTTGCCATAGATTCTTGCTCCAGAATCCTATGGGTGTGGCCACAATGATTGGCTGACACTCGCACTCTTATTAAAAATTTGCTAATCTTCATTGGGACATATGCAATAGCTGCATTCCACTCGGACCAGGGCCCTGATGTTGCCTCTGGGGCTTACAGGGATACTATGGGAACCCTGGGTATTGCTGTGCATTATTCCTCACCATATCATCTTGAAGGAAATTCAATTGTGGAGAGGAAGAACCATGACTTTAGGCAATCCTTAATAGCTAGAGTATTAGGTTCAGGTCATATTGTGTGAAGTTCAGAGAGCATAATAATCTGCCTAGATGATCTTTGAGTGGCCAGACCCCATACCATGTCCTGTTTAGCATCCAGATGTATGTTCTAGACCTTGACAGTCCTGGGACACTGGCAGCAGATACACCTTTTGACATAAATTATAGATTTGCTGTCTTACAGAAATTACAAGACTTCCGGGACGAGCGGCCTAATGACCTTTCCAAATATTCTGCTACTGATGGAGTGAAGGAGCAACCAGCACCTTCCGGCTGGATTCCAAAAGTTGGGAATCTAGTTCAAGAGAAGATTGCAATAAAGAAGGAGTTTGGACCATCATTCCTTGCACCGGTGCAAGTCCTCGGCATTCAAGGTACAAGAACCATGATTTTACCATCACTTTCTGGTTGTAGTAAAGATAAACAACTTGCCTCCATTGATCAAGTTAAAGTGCATCATTTGACCAGTTCTACATAGTAGGACACGAGGACTACTTGGTAGCTCCCTGACTCCTCTCGCTACCCTGGAAATCCCTCTACAAGTTTTAAGCAACACCTATGTTGTTACCCCCGGCAGAGGAGGGCAGAGAATTAACTATTTTTGATTCCTGTTACCGCTACAAATACAAGACATACATCGGATGTGAGTATACAGCTTTCTACTGCTACTTCTAACAACAGAGTTGTTTATGATGAACCACCTTTGGAGGTGTCTACCAGTTCTCTTCTTGATACTACAGCCCCTGTTTTTCAAGAAACTGCTTATGGTTACTTTGTTGATGCAGATTACTTTTCTTCTGATTGTTCTCACACTTCACTACATGGTGTATGCGATTTTCTTCTCTGGCTGAAATGCACTTAGCTGATCCCTCCATGGCTTCACATTTTGATTCATATCAAAAGAGGTAGAATGCACACCGACATTTGATGTCTATCAAGATATGCTCAAGGGAAGTTTAAGGTGTGCCACCCTGGAGTGCGGTCCGTCCATGCATACGTGTATATCAATGATAACGCTGGAGCCTCGTCAGGTTCCCGAACCCAGGATGCACAGCAAAAAGCATATGTGAACATCCACTAAAATTCAGACAGTGTCTTCCATTTTGAAAAATGAAAGACACTGTCTGAACTTTATTGGATGGTTCACACATACTTTTTGCTTCACATTTGGATTGTCACCTCATTAATATTCCTGCTTCTTTGGATTGGATTTGTGACTGTTTCTTCTTACTAATATATGAACATTATCTCCCAGAGTGTTCAACTGCAGAACTGGTAGTAGAGGTGTTGAAGCCTCACTCTTCTTTACACAAAGTGCGAAGAGACCTGTCCTTTGTGAACATTTCTGCTTTTCCATTACTTGATAGAATTGTTTGGGATAAGGTCCCATACAATAATTTTGGGCCTACAGAGACCCTGCAGATTCCTTATGTTTTTAAGGTTGCAATGGGTGACGTGAATAACCCTGGTTTTATTTCTGATGATTGGGATGTAAAAACAGTTTCGTCAATGCTCTCGAGCTTGAATATTATACTGTCTTTGAAAGTGAAGATCTCTACCTTAACTCTGCTAATTATGCAGAAATGTTTTGTTATAGAGCTAGTGTTCCACTTATGATTTTCAATTTTACACAATGGGAATATTGCCCGACTCGCCCATTGGGTAGCTCGAAAACATATATGGGAACACTTGCATATTTTTCCGATCATAATTCGTTAGACCAAGTCTCTTTTAATTTTAAACTTTCCCCCCTCAAACCCAAAGAAAAATATGCTAACCTAGACTAAATTGATTTATTTTGATTAATTCATTTCCCATCAGGCCCTGAAAGGCTATGACTATTGAAATAACAATATTGACTTAAAATCAGTTTGGGAAACAAAACATTGGCAAGTGCATTGCGCAGACACTTTATTTAGAACCTACTTGATTCCAAAACAGATGATTTTCTTAAAAAAGACAATTCAGCAGGCTACCTGTTTGGGTATAGCCAAAATTAAGAAATGAATTTGGCCAGCATTCCCTCAATTGCCAGTTTTGACAATTGGCAAAACCTAGTAAATTACACTGAGGAAGAACTCAATGGTATGGTGCAAAAGGTACATTTAATTCTACACTTTCAGGTCCTAATGGGTGGTTATTGTGGCCAGTGGACACAAATGGTTAACATGCATGTTTTTTAATTCTACACAGGGTTTTAAAGCTAGCAGACTGGACCCTTGTTATATTCAGTCCCAACAGTTAAGGTTTATTACTACCTATTCTGCGGGAAAGTTATGCCAGCAATGGTTGCAACATTCTATATTGCCTGCAGTAAAAGAACATCCTTCTCTCCGTTTGGATTGCATGGATTTGCAAGATTTCTTGTTAGGTCCGAGATCTCCCCATTCTAAAAGATTTATTTATGCTACCTATAATAAACTATGGAAATTGTCAAAAAAGGAAGCTGGTGTACGTTTAAGGCAAGTAGATCAAGCTAATTTAGAAAAAGCATTTTCTGTTGTTAATAATGGCATGAATACAATGTCTACTCATAGTTACAGTCTGAATAACATTGTATCGTCTTCAATTGACATTATATAAAATGACATGTCTTCTTTATACCATGGGCAGAGTAAGCTTCGGTTGATTATGCAGTTGAGTTGGACACTACAAGTTTTGAAATCTCATCGCGTGACCTGGAAATACCTGAACACAACAGAATTGTTCTTGCCCTTTAATTTAACACATAGACAAAATTTAATGGCTAAGAAAGACGCTACTTATACAATGTTGAACATAGAGAAATTTGAACAGTTGCCTTTCACACGTTAAAATTGTTTTTAACGTTTATTCTTTTATGACATTTTTGTAATTTGCCATATTTTCAGATGTCTTCTTTTTAATTAGATTGTGAATGTAACCATGTTTTATTAGATGGTTTGTCTATTTAGTATCGTTTTATATAGAAGCTTATGGCCTGATTACAATTTTTATGGTCCCACAGCGGACGGTGCAACGCACTGTCCGTTGTGGACCACCAAACCTGTGGTGAGACCGCCTGCCAGATCAGGAGCTTTTTCCGGGTCTGGTGGGTGGTCCTCCGGCAGTCTGAGAGCGGCGGTCTGTTAGGCTCATTAAAGAGCCAAACAGGCAGACCACCGCTCTCAGAGGGTAAACAGCCATTAGTACGCGACTTGTAGTTCACATACCATTACAATGCAAGCGTAACAACGCATGCGCTGTAACAACGCGTAGCCTTTACTACGCATGTTATTACTTCGCAATGCGCTGTTACAACGCATGCATTGTATTGCGTGTATGGCTGCGCCCGGAATTGGAGTGACGACCCGGTGCCAAGATGGCAGAGCACACGAGGAGGCAGCGATGACGGCAGTCAAAGCGGCGCGGCTGGAGCAAGTAGGGGAGAGGCGCTGGTGCCCGGGGCGGATCTGCAGGCTCCTGTGCGCTGGCTGGGGGCTTTTTGGGCAATTCTGCTGTCCTCACCGCCTTTGATTGACAATGCTTGCAGCCGAGGACAAGGGACATGCACCGAGGAGAGAGAGGTAAGAGGGGCTGTGTATTTTTAACCCCTTCGGTGCTTATGACGAGCTGGACTCGTCATGGCACACAGTGCTCGTGTGCTCATGACGAGTCCAGCTCGTCATAAGACCACCCACGGGGGAAGCGCTGGCGCTCCCCCCGTGGGAATCCGATCGTTAGTTTTTTTTGGGGGGAGGCAGGGGAAGGGCTTCCCCTGCCTCCCCCCGCCCCCCCCCCGCCCTCCCCATCAATGACGTCAGCGCGCGAGGCGCGCTGACATCATTGAGGGTTTCCCTTTCTTCCCCGACGCGCTGGAAGCCATTTGCTTCCAGCGCGTCGGGGAAATCAGGTGAGGTTTGGCTCGGGAGGGGGGTTTAGTATCAAAAGAGGCATCGAGGGAAAGGAAAGGGTTTTCCTTTCCCCCGATGCCTCTTTGTGCATTCCTGCTGCACGATCATGTGATTGTGCCCACTAGGCACGAGGGAGGGAGGGAGGGAGGGCAAGAGGCATGTGAACGGGCCTAGAAGCCCCGCCCGTTTGGCCCCGCCACACATACACTAGCGGTATGCAACGTCTGCCCGCCCTTTCCCCACTATGATGGACAGCTTAATCAAAGGTTCCCGGCGCTTTCGGCGCGGTGGCAAAATTACAGACACACAGGTCACTGGAGTCAATTCTTCTGGTCCTTTACGCAGCTGTAGTGTAGGAAAGGCACTATACATTTACCCAACGAGGTAACACTTACTGATTAGCCAGTAGACAGTACTACAGTTGAGTAGAGGTATTGCACAAAACGGTGGCATCTTCTTGGATAAATATGCAGGGCAGGTGTGCAGAATTCGTGAGCGTGGTTAAGCAGATGTGCCTTCTCTCCATTTCCAACGTGAAAAGTTAGCTGTAATCCTTGATGGAGGTCTTTGCATCCTTCATTTTCTCGAGCGCAATTCTCGTGTAGAATTCATGAGAGTGGTTAAGCAGATGTGGCTTCTCTCCATTTACACCCTGAAAAGTTAGCTGTAATCCTTGATGGAGGTCTTTGCATCCTTGAATTTCTCGAGCGCAATGCTCGTGTAGTTCCTGTGACCAGGAGGTTCCTTCTCCTCGTCTGCCGCTGAGATCCTGCTCTGACCCTTTATCCCCTTCGGTGCTTATGATGAGCTGGACTTGTCATGGCACACAGTGCTCGTGTGCTCATGACGAGTCCAGCTCGTCATAAGACCACCCACGGGGGAAGCACTGGCGCTCCCCCCGTGGGAATCCGATCGTTAGTTGTTTTTTTTGGGGAGGCAGGGGAAGGGCTTCCCCTGCCTCCCCCCGCCCCATCAATGACGTCAGCGTGCAAGGCGCACTGACATCATTGAGGGTTTCCCTTTCTTCCCCGACGCGCTGGAAGCCATTTGCTTCCAGCGCGTCGGGGAAATCAGGTGAGGTTTGGCTCGAGGAGGGGGGTTTGTATCAAAAGAGGCATCGGGGGAAAGGAAAGGGTTTTCCTTTCCCCCGATGCCTCTTTGTGCATTCCTGCTGCACGATCATGTGATCGTGCAGCAGGAATGCCCACTAGGCACGAGGGAGGGAGGGAGGGAGAGGGAGAGAGAGAGAGAGAGAGAGAGAGAGAGAGAGAGAGAGAGAGAGTGTGTGTGTGTGTGTGTGTGTGTGTGTGTGTGTACACCCCAGCTTCTATTTTATTTTAATTTGCTTCTCCATGAAATGTAAATGGGCAGTAGACCACAAAGTTATTATTGGTATGTGGCTAGGACGCGTCAATTCAAACTGCTCCCAATTCACACCGGTGAGCGTATTGTGTAGGTGGGTAATTAATGTGCACTGGTGTTCAGCTTTGCGCTGCAGGATTTTTGTACAATGCATATGCATGTTGACTGTGTGCACGGGGGATTTATATAGGTGCTGGTCAGTGCATGAGGAGTGTCAGCAGGACACGTGTATTGCCTACATAGAGACACAGGTTATGTGGACTGGACTAGGTAAATTTAGAATATATCTGCGTTTGTGAACTACATCTACACTGTGTGTGTATAGGTAGAAGGGTACATAAACTCCAGCACGCAAGGGTGAGGAATGTACAGGAAAAAGTACAAATTTACAATGAAGAGCGAACTTCCTAGAGGGGGCTGAGAGTGAAAGTATTAGTTCTGAAAGTGTCTTTGGAAGAGAAGAGATTTGAGGTCAGCTTTGAAGATCCGGGTAGAGGAGGTGGCATGGAGCAATGGGGGAAGCGAGTTCCAGATTCTCACCGCATTTCCTGAGAAGGATTGCGCCATCGATCTTTCCCTTTTTGAAGACGGGGGGTGGGCTCAAGCAGAAGCTTTTCCGCATTGCGAGAAGGGCGAGAGCCACCGGACAATTTCAATTTATTTGCCAGGTAACGAGGGGAGGAGGTGTGTAAGGCTTTGTGTGTGATGCAGGCAGTTTTGTAAATCGATCTTGCCTCGATCGGAAGCCATCGAAGAGAGGATAGGAGTGACGTGGTCGCTTCGTTTAGACCCTGAAATGAGGCGAGCTGCTGAATGGAGGATGGATTTGAGAGGGGAGAGGTGGGATTTGGGTAGGCCCGTCAGAAGAGAATTGCAATAATCCAGTCTTGAGAGAACCAGAGATTGTACCAAGGTTTTTAAGTCTTTCTCCGGGAAGAACCGACGGATCCCCCGTAGAAGGCGCAACTGGTAACGTGCGTTCTTAGCAATAGAGTTGATGTGGGAGATTAGGTTGAGTCTTTTGTCAAGAATGACACCTAGGGATTTAGCGCTGTCAACAATGATGGGTTTGTTGTTGAGTAGGTTCAGCTGATCCATCCAAGATTGAACAGGAGGAGGTGAGAGAGAGGTAGAGAGGAGGAGGAATTCAGTTTTGGCGGGATTCAGAATGAGTTGGTGAGCTAACATCCAGTTGTGAATAGAGTTGAGAGTAGAGTTGAGTAGTGAGAGATCGTGTGCGGAAGATAAAGGTATCTTCCCACTAGTCCACCAGGCTTTTATTTGTGGAGAGTGACCCCTTGGGTGGCAGAATAGCAGTATGTTTTTAGGCCCATCTGCCCCCAAGGAGGGCAGAAGCCACTAGACACCAGTTTTTTTTTTAATTTTTGTGTTGGGGAGTGGCCAAAAGGGCAAGGGTTGCTCCCCTTTTACGGGGGTGAATATTTTATTTATACTGTTAGGCCCACCTACCCCTTAGCTTGGCTGGTGGATTGTGTGTGGACTGGTGCATTATTTGCATATGTGATTGTAATGTTTTTTTTTCTCCTTTTTATTCTAGTGTAAAGCTTTTGATTCCTGTTTGCGGTTTCGGCAGTGGTGGTTCTGCAGTTTTGCGTAATTGCATTTATTTGGTAAGAAAAATATTTTTGTTGTGTGTACTCCAAATGAGTATTATTGTCATGCATGAATGAATTTTTTTGTAAGTGGTGCCATAATGGCAGCATATTTGTTAGTGTTCAGAGCATGAAATTCTTTGCGATGTTTTGCATTGTCTTATGTGTAATTTTTTTCTTCTTCTTTTTTAGTGGGATATTGTTGATCCTTACTGTGTCTGTGCAGAGTAGGTGGTGGTGAGTCTAGCTGCTTCTGTCACGTGAGTGGTATAGTGTTGGAGTATATAGGTCTTTGTGATAAAGCTACATTTTGTTTATTTCTTTTTTTTACAAAGGGTTTGTTGTTGTTGACTTGTTTGACAAGTAACCTTTATTAGTAAGCATTATGGCTAGCCGTAGAATTACTGCTCAGCAGGTGGTTGGTTTGCTTCTTGAATCTTCCTCTGAGCAGGATTATGAGACTGACAGTGCGTCTGAGGGAGAGGAGGGAGGGGAAGATTCAGGCAGTGAGTTTTCTCTCCACATGGAATCATCGGATGATGAAGGTACTCTCAGTGCAGATGAAGTGCCTGATTTAGAGGAGGATACTACTGTGCCGATGGTGCAAGAGGCATCTGGATTGCAGCCTGGGGCTGCTAGGCTTCCTACTGGAAGTGCTGGACTCTGGGTTGATCCAAACATGGTGCAGCCGGTGTTGCCTGCCTTTAGTGGTTATGCAGGGTGTAGAGTGGATTGTGAACATTATTTGCCTATACAGTATTTTCAGTTGTTTATGGATGATGTATTTTTGGGTGAGATTGTTGAGCAGACTAATTTGTATGCTGAACAGTTTTTGAGGGACAACAGTGCCAGACTTAGGCCCCATTCTAGAGCTACCCGGTGGAGTCCCACAAATCTGGAAGAGATGAAGAAGTTTTTGGGTTTGACTTTTTTGATGGGTTTGATAAGGAAGCCGTCCATGGGTTCATATTGGTCTACCAGTCCCTTGATGGCAACGGCCATATTTCCTGCAGTTATGACTCGTGATCGGTATTTACTTTTGCTTCGGATGCTGCATTTTGTTGATAATGGTTTGGCGTTGCCACGAGATCACCCTGAATGTGACCGTCTTTTTAAGATTCGGCCTGTTCTTGATCACTTTGTAGATCGATTTTCAGAGATCTATACTCCAGGGAAAGAAATATCTATTGATGAGTCTTTGGTCCTGTTCAAGGGCCGTTTGGTTTTTAGGCAGTACATTCCTAGCAAGAGGGCACGCTATGGAATTAAGCTGTATATGTTGTCTGAGAGTAGGACAGGATATGTTTTTAATTTGCGTGTGTACACTGGTAGGGATTCCACTATTGACCCCCCTGGTTGTCCGTCCACTTTTGGAGTTTCAGAGAAAATTGTGTGGGATCTTGCTAGAGGACTGTTTAACAGAGGCCACCATTTGTACCTTGATAACTTCTACACTGCTGTGCAATTGTTTAAGGAATTGTTCAAAGTGGACACTTTTGCTTGTGGCACAATCCGCTCTAACCGTAAAGGTTATCCAAAAGAGCTTGTTTGCAAAAAACTTCAGAGGGGACAGTGCAGTGCCTTGCGTAGTGAGGAACTGCTAGCTGTGAAATTTGTGGACAGGAGGGATGTGTACATGCTGACTACCATCCATGATGAGAGTACTTCACCTGTGGCTGTTTGGGGTCAGATTGCTGAAGTGCGCAAACCTGTGTGCATTTTAGACTACAATAAGCACATGGGTGGTGTTGATAGAGTAGATCAGAGGTTGGAACCTTACACTGCTATTCGTAAGTCTTACATTTGGTATAAGAAGTTGGCCATCCATCTCTTCAATTTAGCAACTTTCAATGCTTTTGTTGTGTTCAAGGAGTGTTCTCCTGCGTCAAAGTTGACTTTTGTTCAGTTTCAGGAGTCTGTCATAGGCAGCCTTGTTGTTGTGGAACAGGCAAGTGTTCCTAGAGTTGGAGTGGTGGAGGATGTGGCTCGATTGAAAGATCGCCACTTTCCTGATCACATTCCTCCTACACCCTCAAAAGACTTTCCCACTAGGAGATGTAGAGTCTGTTGGCGAAGAGGTACGCGGAAGGAGACTCGTATGTACTGCCCTGAGTGTCCTTCTAACCCTGGGCTGTGTGTGCCTGCTTGTTATAGAGCGTACCACAAGCAAAAGAATTATTGGGAGCAACCATGAGTGGTAAAGTGAACTGCCTGGTCTGTAATGTTTAAGAATTGTTGTTCTGTTTCAAGGTTGGCATTAGTGCAATGTATTTAGTTTCTGATTTTGTGTTAGTAGATTTGTATCTATTTGCAATTTGTTTGTGTTTTCTTTTTTGTATAAAAAAATCCTAAATGTGATGGTGGTGTGTGTAGGCTGGTGCTTGGCTGGCGGTGTGCGTGGAGTGGCGCTTGGCTGGCGGTGTGCGGGGAGTGGCTCTTGGCTGGCGGTGTGCGTGGAGTGGTGCTTGGCTGGCGGTGTGCGTGGAGTGGCGCTAGGCTGGCGGTGTGCGTGGAGTGGCGCTAGGCTGGCGGTGTGCGTGGAGTGGCGCTAGGCTGGCGGTGTGCGTGGAGTGGCGCTTGGCTGGCGGTGTGCGTGGAGTGGCGCTTGGCTGGCGGTGTGCGTGGAGTGGCGCTTGGCTGGCGGTGTGCGTGGAGTGGCGCTTGGCTGGCGGTGTGCGTGGACTGGCGCTCGGCTGGCAGTGTGTGAGTAGTGACTTGCTGCTGGTCACTACACACACTGCTAGCCGAGCGACACTCCACGCAATCCATCAGCTTGTGTGGTTGCTGTGTTAGGAATGTGGGCGTGTGAAAGTGATGGGCCCTTGAATGGCGCTGTCTGCTGGTGTGAGTGTTGTAATGTGATGGGCCCGCGGCTGGTGGTGTGAATGGTTTTGTATTTGTCACACGTATGAAAGGTGTATGAATGGCCTGTAAAGAGGTTGGTGCCTTGTCGTGGCTTTACAGCTCACGAGCTGTGAGTCAATGGTTCAGTTTCTCGTCCTTTCAATTATTAACAGTGCATTTCATTTTTGTGAAATCACTTGTTAATACAATTGTATATACTGAACCATCACTCACCCTCGTGCCAAATCCAACCAGTATGTGTGTGTGTGCTTGAGGATTAGATGGCTGTGCAGTAATATTTTTTTTTTGTCTTTCTCAAGCAGGGTGTACCTTGTCCCTTTTTGTGAATGTTGTAATGTGTTTGTTTCGTGCCTGGGGGTGTGAATGGTCTTGTGTGTATCACGTATGAAAGGTGTGTGAATGGCCTGTAAAGCGGTTGGGGCCTTGACGTGGCTTTACAGCTCACGAGCTGCGAGTCACTGGTTCCGTTTTTTGTCCTTTCAATTATTGACAGTGCATTTCATTTTTGTGAAATCTCTTGTTAATAAAATTGTATATACTGAACCATCACTTGCCCTCGTGCCAAATCCAACCAGTATGTGTGTGTGCTTGAGGAATAGATGGCTGTGCAGTAATCTTTGTCTTTTTAGTCTGTCTGCCAAGGTGTACATTCCGTCTAAGAATAACCTACCAACTGTAGATATTGTCGTAAACGAAACACCCATGGGAGTACATGGTGATATCTCTCTTGTGGATCCCAACAAGTTATGGTACCCACAATGTCCTGCAAACCTCAAAATGTCTGTCACATTTTCCTTGCAATATTGTGCCAAAATTTTCACGCTGCAGAAATAAACAACACATTATCTCAAAATGACCTGGTTTTGCAAGGGGGTCACCTGGGTTTTTGGCCCGGGGCTCGGCGGCCACATAGGGAAACCTACCAAACCCACACATTTCTGAAAAGTAGACACCCGGGGGCTTCCAGGGAGGTATGGCTTGCGTGGATCCCCCAACGTTTCCTTACCCAGAATCCCCTGCAAACCTCAATTTTAGCTGAAAAAATCACTTTTTTCACACATTTTTGTGTGGGAAAGTGTGGCATCACTGGCCTCACACAAATTTCCTACCACCCAGCGTTCCCCCAGGTCTCCCGATAAAAATGGTGCCTCACTTGTGTGGGAGGCCCAAGTACCCGCGACAGGCAAGGGCCCACAACGTAGTGAGGCGACCTCAAAATGGCCTATCTCAAAACCACCTGGTTTTGCAAGGGGGGTCACCTGGGTTTTTGGCCCTGTGCTCGGCGGCCATCTAGGGAAACCTACCAAACCCACACATTTCTGAAAAGTAGACACCCGGGGGCTTCCAGGGAGGTATGGCTTGCGTGGATCCCCCAACGTTTCCTTACCCAGAATCCCCTGCAAACCTCAATTTTAGCTGAAAAAATCACTTTTTTCACACATTTTTGTGTGGGAAAGTGTGGCATCACTGGCCTCACACAAATTTCCTACCACCCAGCGTTCCCCCAGGTCTCCCGATAAAAATGGTGCCTCACTTGTGTGGGAGGCCCAAGTACCCGCGACAGGCAAGGGCCCACAACGTAGTGAGGCGACCTCAAAATTGCCTATCTCAAAACCACCTGGTTTTGCAAGGGGGGTCACCTGGGTTTTTGGCCCCGTGCTCGGCGGCCATCTAGGGAAACCTACCAAACCCACACATTTCTGAAAAGTAGACACCCGGGGGCTTCCAGGGAGGTATGGCTTGCGTGGATCCCCCAACGTTTCCTTACCCAGAATCCCCTGCAAACCTCAATTTTAGCTGAAAAAATCACTTTTTTCACACATTTTTGTGTGGGAAAGTGTGGCATCACTGGCCTCACACAAATTTCCTACCACCCAGCGTTCCCCCAGGTCTCCCGATAAAAATGGTGCCTCACTTGTGTGGGAGGCCTAAGTACCCGCGACAGGCAAGGGCCCACAACGTAGTGAGGCGACCTCAAAATTGCCTATCTCAAAACCACCTGGTTTTGCAAGGGGGTCACCTGGGTTTTTGGCCCCGTGCTCGGCGGCCATCTAGGGAAACCTACCAAATCCACACATTTCTGAAAAGTAGACACCCGGCGGCTTCCAGGGAGGTATGGCTTGCGTGGATCCCCCAACGTTTCCTTACCCAGAATCCCCTGCAAACCTCAATTTTAGCTGAAAAAATCACTTTTTTCACACATTTTTGTGTGGGAAAGTGTGGCATCACTGGCCTCACACAAATTTCCTACCACCCAGCGTTCCCCCAGGTCTCCCGATAAAAATGGTGCCTCACTTGTGTGGGAGGCCCAAGTACCCGCGACAGGCAAGGGCCCACAACGTATTGAGGCGACCTCAAAATGGCCTTTCACAAAACCACCTGGTTTTGCAAGGGGGGTCACCTGGGTTTTTGGCCCTGTGCTCGGCGGCCATCTAGGATAACCTACCAAACCCACACATTTCTGAAAAGTAGACACCCGGGGGCTTCCAGGGAGGTATGGCTTGCGTGGATCCCCCAACGTTTCCTTACCCAGAATCCCCTGCAAACCTCAATTTTAGCTGAAAAAATCACTTTTTTCACACATTTTTGTGTGGGAAAGTGTGGCATCACTGGCCTCACACAAATTTCCTACCACCCAGCGTTCCCCCAGGTCTCCCGATAAAAATGGTGCCTCACTTGTGTGGGAGGCCCAAGTACCCGTGACAGGCAAGGGCCCACAACGTAGTGAGGCGACCTCAAAATTGCCTATCTCAAAACCACCTGGTTTTGCAAGGGGGGTCACCTGGGTTTTTGGCCCTGTGCTCGGCGGCCATCTAGGGAAACCTACCAAACCCACACATTTCTGAAAAGTAGACACCCGGGGGCTTCCAGGGAGGTATGGCTTGCGTGGATCCCCCAACGTTTCCTTACCCAGAATCCCTTGCAAACCTCAATTTTAGCTGAAAAAATCACTTTTTTCACACATTTTTGTGTGGGAAAGTGTGGCATCACTGGCCTCACACAAATTTCCTACCACCCAGCGTTCCCCCATGTCTCCCGATAAAAATGGTGCCTCACTTGTGTGGGAGGCCCAAGTACCCGCGACAGGCAAGGGCCCACAACGTAGTGAGGCGACCTCAAAATTGCCTATCTCAAAACCACCTGGTTTTGCAAGGGGAGTCACCTGGGTTTTGGCCCCGTGCTCGGCGGCCATCTAGGAAACCTACCAAACCCACACATTTCTGAAAAGTAGACACCCGGGGGCTTCCAGGGAGGTATGGCTTGCGTGGATCCCCCAACGTTTCCTTACCCAGAATCCCCTGCAAACCTCAATTTTAGCTGAAAAAATCACTTTTTTCACACATTTTTGTGTGGGAAAGTGTGGCATCACTGGCCTCACACAAATTTCCTACCACCCAGCGTTCCCCCAGGTCTCCCGATAAAAATGGTGCCTCACTTGTGTGGGAGGCCCAAGTACCCGCGACAGGCAAGGGCCCACAACGTAGTGAGGCGACCTCAAAATTGCCTATCTCAAAACCACCTGGTTTTGCAAGGGGGTCACCTGGGTTTTTGGCCCGTGCTCGGCGGCCATCTAGGAAAACTACCAAACCCACACATTTCTGAAAAGTAGACACCCGGGGCTTCCAGGGAGGTATGGCTTGCGTGGATCCCCCAACGTTTCCTACCCAGAATCCCCTGCAAACCTCAATTTTAGCTGAAAAAATCACTTTTTTCACACATTTTTGTGTGGGAAAGTGTGGCATCACTGGCCTCACACAAATTTCCTACCACCCAGTGTTCCCCAGGTCTCCCGATAAAAATGATGCCTCACTTGTGTGGAACGCCCAAGTACCCGCGACATGCAAGGACACAAAACGTTTTGAGGCAACATCAACATTGCCTATCAAAAATGTTTTGGGCCCTTGCCTGTCGCGGGTACTTTGGCCTCCCACACAAGGGAGGCACCATTTTTATCGGGAGACCTGGGGGAACGCTGGGTGGTAGGAAATTTGTGTGAGGCCAGTGATGCCACACTTTCCCACACAACAATGTGTGAAAAAGTGATTTTTTCAGCTAAAATTGAGGTTTGCAGGGGATTCTGGGTAAGGAAACGTTGGGGGATCCACGCAAGCCATACCTCCCTGGAAGCCACCGGGTGTCTACTTTTCAGAAATGTGTGGGTTTGGTAGGTTTCCCTAGATGGCCGCCGAGCACGGGGCCAAAACCCAGGTGACTCCCTTGCAAAACCAGGTGGTTTTGTGAAAGGCCATTTTGAGATCGCCTCACTACGTTGTGGGCCCTTGCCTGTCGCGGGTACTTGGGCCTCCCACACAAGTGAGGCACCATTTTTATCGGGAGACCTGGGGGAACGCTGGGTGGTAGGAAATTTGTGTGAGGCCAGTGATGCCACACTTTCCCACACAAAAATGTGTGAAAAAAGTGATTTTTTCAGCTAAAATTGAGGTTTGCAGGGGATTCTGGGTAAGGAAACGTTGGGGGATCCACGCAAGCCATACCTCCCTGGAAGCCCCCGGGTGTCTACTTTTCAGAAATGTGTGGGTTTGGTAGGTTTCCCTAGATGGCCGCCGAGCACGGGGCCAAAACCCAGGTGACCCCCTTGCAAAACCAGGTGGTTTTGTGAAAGGCCATTTTGAGGTCGCCTCACTACGTTGTGGGCCCTTGCCTGTCGCTGAGTACTTGGGCCTCCCATACAAATGAGGCACCATTTTTATCGGGAGACCTGGGGGAACGCTGGGTGGTAGGAAATTTGTGTGAGGCCAGTGATGCCACACTTTCCCACACAAAAATGTGTGAAAAAAGTGATTTTTTCAGCTAAAATTGAGGTTTGCAGGGATTCTGGGTAAGGAAACGTTGGGGGATCCACGCAAGCCATACCTCCCTGGAAGCCCCCGGGTGTCTACTTTTCAGAAATGTGTGTGTTTGGTAGGTTTCCCTAGGTGCCGGCAGAGCTAGGGTTCACAAACTACAGCTAGGCACTTTGCCAAAAAGGGTCATTTTTCACTGCGAAATTGAGGTGTGACCACGTTGCGTTTTGCGCCGTTTCCTGTCGCAGGCACTAGGCCGACCCACACAAGTGAGGTACCATTTTTCTCGTAAGACTTTGGGGAACGCGGGGTGGGTGGAAATTTGTGGATCCACGCAGATTCCAGAACTTTCCACCACAGAAATGTGGGGAAAATGTGTTTTTTTTGAATTTTTTTTAGGTTTGCTAGGGATTCTGGGTAACAGAACCTGGTGGGAGGCAGTCCAGTCACCCCATCCTCTATTCCCCTGGGTGTCTAGTTTTCAAAAATGTATAGGTTTGCTAGGTTTCCCTAGGTGCCGGCAGAGCTAGGGTTCAAAAACTACAGCTAGGCACTTTGCCAAAAAAGGGTCATTTTTCACTGCGAAATTGAGGTGTGACCATGTTGCGTTTTGCGCCGTTTCCTGTCGCAGGCACTAGGCCGACCCACACAAGTGAGGTACCATTTTTCTCGTAATACTTTGGGGAACGCGGGGTGGGTGGAAATTTGTGGATCCACGCAGATTCCAGAACTTTCCACCACAGAAATGTGGGGAAAATGTGGTTTTTTTGACAATTTTTTATGTTTGCAAGGGATTCTGGGTAACAGAACCTGGTGGGAGGCAGTCAAGTCACCCCATCCTGGATTTCCCTGGGTGTCTAGTTTTCAAAAATGTATAGGTTTGCTAGGTTTCCCTAGGTGCCGGTAGAGGTAGGGTTAAAAAACTACAGCTAGGCACTTTGCTAAAAAAGGGTCATTTTTCACTGCGAAATTGAGGTGTGACCACGTTGCGTTTTGTGCCGTTTCCTGTCGCAGGCACTAGGCCGACCCACACAAGTGAGGTACCATTTTTCTCGTAAGACTTTGGGGAACGCGGGGTGGGTGGAAATTTGTGGATCCACACAGATTCCAGAACTTTCCACCACAGAAATGTGGGGAAAATGTGGTTTTTTTGACAATTGTTTAGGTTTGCAAGGGATTCTGGGTAACAGAACCTGGTGGGAGGCAGTCCAGTCACCCCATCCTGGATTCCCCTGGGTGTCTAGTTTTCAAAAATGTATAGGTTTGCTAGGTTTCCCTAGGTGCCGGTAGAGGTAGGGTTAAAAACTACAGCTAGGCACTTTGCTAAAAAGGGTCATTTTTCACTGCGAAATTGAGGTGTGACCACGTTGCGTTTTGTGCCGTTTCCTGTCGCAGGCACTAGGCCGACCCACACAAGTGAGGTACCATTTTTCTCGTAATACTTTGGGGACCGCGGGGTGGGTGGAAATTTGTGGATCCACGCAGATTCCAGAACTTTCCACCACAGAAATGTGGGGAAAATGTGTTTTTTTTGACAATTTTTTATGTTTGCATGGGATTCTGGGTAACAGAACCTTGTGGGAGGCAGTCAAGTCACCCCATCCTGGATTCCCCTGGGTGTCTAGTTTTCAAAAATGTATAGGTTTGCTAGGTTTCCCTAGGTGCCGGCAGAGGTAGGGTTAAAAAACTACAGCTAGGCCCTTTGCCAAAAAAGGGTAATTTTTCACTGCGAAATTGAGGTGTGACCACGTTGCGTTTTGCACCGTTTCCTGTCGCAGGCACTAGGCCGACCCACACAAGTGAGGTACCATTTTTCTCGTAAGACTTTGGGGAACGCGGGGTGGGTGGAAATTTGTGGATCCACGCAGATTCCAGAACTTTCCACCACAGAAATGTGGGGAAAATGTGTTTTTTTAACAATTTTTTATGTTTGCAAGGGATTCTGGGTAACAGAACCTGGTGGGAGGCAGTCAAGTCACCCCATCCTGGATTCCCCTGGGTGTCTAGTTTTCAAAAATGTATAGGTTTGCTAGGTTTCCCTAGGTGCCGGCAGAGGTAGGGTTCAAAAACTACAGCTAGGCACTTTGCCAAAAAAGGGTCATTTTTCACTGCGAAATTGAGGTGTGACCACGTTGCGTTTTGCGCCGTTTCCTGTCGCAGGCACTAGGCCGACCCACACAAGTGAGGTACCATTTTTCTCGTAAGACTTTGGGGAACGCGGGGTGTGTGGAAATTTGTGGATCCACGCAGATTCCAGAACTTTCCACCACAGAAATGTGGGGAAAATGTGTTTCTTTTGACAATTTTTTATGTTTGCAAGGGATTCTGGGTAACAGAACCTGGTGGGAGGCAGTCAAGTCACCCCATCCTGGATTCCCCTGGGTGTCTAGTTTTCCAAAATGTATAGGTTTGCTAGATTTCCCTAGGTGCCGGCAGAGGTAGGGTTAAAAAACTACAGCTAGGCACTTTGCCAAAAAAGGGTCATTTTTCAATGCGAAATTGAGGTGTGACCACGTTGCGTTTTGTGCCGTTTCCTGTCGCAGGCACTAGGCCGACCCACACAAGTGAGGTACCATTTTTCTCGTAAGACTTTGGGGAACGCGGGGTGGGTGGAAATTTGTGGATCCACGCAGATTCCAGAACTTTCCACCACAGAAATGTGGGGAAAATGTGGTTTTTTTGACAATTTTTAGGTTTGCAAGGGATTCTGGGTAACAGAACCTGGTGGGAGGCAGTCCAGTCACCCCATCCTGGATTCCCCTGGGTGTCTAGTTTTCAAAAATGTATAGGTTTGCTAGGTTTCCCTAGGTGCCGGCAGAGCTAGGGTTCAAAAACTACAGCTAGGCACTTTGCCAAAAAAGGGTCATTTTTCACTGCGAAATTGAGGTGTGACCACGTTGCGTTTTGCGCCGTTTCCTGTCGCAGGCACTAGGCCGACCCACACAAGTGAGGTACCATTTTTCTCGTAAGACTTTGGGGAACGCGGGGTGGGGGGAAATTTGTGGATCCACACAGATTCCAGAACTTTCCACAACAGAAATGTGGGGAAAATGTGTTTATTTTGACAATTTTAAATGTTTGCAAGGGATTCTGGGTAACAGAACCTGGTGGGAGGCAGTCCAGTCACCCCATCCTGGATTCCCCTGGGTGTCTAGTTTTCAAAAATGTATAGGTTTGCTAGGTTTCCCTAGGTGCCGGCAGAGGTAGGGTTCAAAAACTACAGCTAGGCACTTTGCCAAAAAAGGGTCATTTTTCACTGCGAAATTGAGGTGTGACCACGTTGCGTTTTGCGCCGTTTCCTGTCGCAGGCACTAGGCCGACCCACACAAGTGAGGTACCATTTTTCTCGTAAGACTTTGGGGAACACGGGGTGGGTGGAAATTTGTGGATCCACGCAGATTCCAGAACTTTCCACCACAGAAATGTGGGGAAAATGTGTTTTTGGGACAATTTTCTATGTTTGCAAGGGATTCTGGGTAACAGAACCTGGTGGGAGGCAGTCAAGTCACCCCATCCTGGATTCCCCTGGTTGTCTAGTTTTCAAAAATGTATAGGTTTGCTAGGTTTCCCTAGGTGCCGGCAGAGGTAGGGTTCAAAAACTACAGCTAGGCACTTTGCAAAAAAAGGGTCATTTTTCACTGCGACATTGAGGTGTGACCACGTTGCGTTTTGCGCCGTTTCCTGTCGCAGGCACTAGGCCGACCCACACAAGTGAGGTACCATTTTTCTCAGAAGAGTTTGGGGAACGCGTGGTGGGTGGAAATTTGTGGATCCCCACAGATTCCAGAACTTTCCACCACAGAAATGTGGGGAAAATGTGGTTTTTTTGATACTTTTTATGTTTGCAAGGGATTCTGGGTAACAGAACCTGGTGGTAGGCAGTCCAGTCACCCCATCCTGGATTCCCCTGGGTGTCTAGTTTTCAAAAATGTATAGGTTTGCTAGGTTTCCCTAGGTGCCGGCAGAGCTAGGGTTCAAAAACTACAGCTAGGCACTTTGCCAAAAAAGGGTCATTTTTCACTGCGAAATTGAGGTGTGACCACGTTGCGTTTTGTGCAGTTTCCTGTCGCAGACACTAGGCCGACCCACACAAGTGAGGTACCATTTTTCTCGTAAGACTTTGGGGAATGCGGGGTGGGTGGAAATTTGTGGATCCACGCAGATTCCAGAACTTTCCACCACAGAAATGTGGGGAAAATGTGGTTTTTTTGACAATTTTTTATGTTTGCAAGGAATTCTGGGTAACAGAACCTGGTGGGAGGCACTCCAGTCACCCCATCCTGGATTCCCCTGGGTGTCTAGTTTTCAAAAATGTATAGGTTTGCTAGGTTTCCCTAGGTGCCGGCAGAGCTAGGGTTCAAAAACTACAGCTAGGCACTTTGCCAAAAAAGGGTCATTTTTCACTGCGAAATTGAGGTGTGACCACGTTGCGTTTTGCGCCGTTTCCTGTCGCAGGCACTAGGCCGACCCACACAAGTGAGGTACCATTTTTCTCGTAAGACTTTGGGGAACGCGGGGTGGGTGGAAATTTGTGGATCCACGCAGATTCCAGAACTTTCCACCACAGAAATGTGGGGAAAATGTGTTTTTTGGACAATTTTTTATGTTTGCATGGGATTCTGGGTAACAGAACCTGGTGGGAGTCAGTCAAGTCACCCCATCCTGGATTCCCCTGGTTGTCTAGTTTTCAAAAATGTATAGGTTTGCTAGGTTTCCCTAGGTGCCGGCAGAGGTAGGGTTCAAAAACTACAGCTAGGCACTTTGCAAAAAAAGGGTCATTTTTCACTGCGAAATTGAGGTGTGACCACGTTGTGTTTTGCGCCGTTTCCTGTCGCAGGCACTAGGCCGACCCACACAAGTGAGGTACCATTTTTCTCAGAAGACTTTGGGGAACGCGGGGTGGATGGAAATTTGTGGATCCACGTAGATTCCAGAACTTTCCACCACAGAAATGTGGGGAAAATGTGTTTTTTTTGATAATTTTTTAGGTTTGCAAGGGATTCTGGGTAACAGAACCTGGTGGGAGGCAGTCCAGTCACCCCATCCTGGATTCTCCTGGGTGTCTAGTTTTCAAAAATGTATAGGTTTGCTAGGTTTCCCTAGGTGCCGGCAGAGCTAGGGTTCAAAAACTACAGCTAGGCACTTTGCCAAAAAAGGGTCCTTTTTCACTGCGAAATTGAGGTGTGACCACGTTGCGTTTTGCACCGTTTCCTGTCGCAGGCACTAGGCCGACCCACACAAGTGAGGTACCATTTTTCTCGTAAGACTTTGGGGAACGCGGGGTGGGTGGAAATTTGTGGATCCACGCAGATTCCAGAACTTTCCGCCACAGAAATGTGGGGAAAATGTGTTTTTTTGACAATTTTTTATGTTTGCAAGGGATTCTGGGTAACAGAACCTGGTGGGAGGCAGTCAAGTCACCCCATCCTGGATTCCCCTGGGTGTCTAGTTTTCAAAAATGTATAGGTTTGCTAGGTTTCCCTAGGTGCCGGCAGAGGTAGGGTTCAAAAACTACAGCTAGGCACTTTGCAAAAAAAGGGTCATTTTTCACTGCGAAATTGAGGTGTGACCACGTTGCGTTTTGCGCCGTTTCCTGTCGCAGGCACTAGGCCGACCCACACAAGTGAGGTACCATTTTTCTCACAAGACTTTGGGGAACGCGGGGTGGATGGAAATTTGTGGATCCACGCAGATTCCAGAACTTTCCACTACAGAAATGTGGGGAAAATGTGGTTTTTTTGATAATGTTTTAGGTTTGCAAGGGATTCTGGGTAACAGAACCTGGTGGGAGGCAGTCCAGTCACCCCATCCTGGATTCTCCTGGGTGTCTAGTTTTCAAAAATGTATAGGTTTGCTAGGTTTCCCTAGGTGCCGGCAGAGCTAGGGTTCAAAAACTACAGCTAGGCACTTTGCCAAAAAAGGGTCATTTTTCACTGCGAAATTGAGGTGTGACCACGTTGCGTTTTGCACCGTTTCCTGTCGCAGGCACTAGGCCGACCCACACAAGTGAGGTACCATTTTTCTCGTAAGACTTTGGGGAACGCGGGGTGGGTGGAAATTTGTGGATCCACGCAGATTCCAGAACTTTCCGCCACAGAAATGTGGGGAAAATGTGTTTTTTTGACAATTTTTTATGTTTGCAAGGGATTCTGGGTAACAGAACCTGGTGGGAGGCAGTCAAGTCACCCCATCCTGGATTCCCCTAGGTGTCTAGTTTTCAAAAATGTATAGGTTTGCTAGGTTTCCCTAGGTGCCGGCAGAGCTAGGGTTCAAAAACTACAGCTAGGCACTTTGCCAAAAAAGGGTCATTTTTCACTGCGAAATTGAGGTGTGACCACGTTGCGTTTTGTGCCGTTTCCTGTCGCAGGCACTAGGCCGACCCACACAAGTGAGGTACCATTTTTCTCGTAAGACTTTGGGGAACGCGGGGTGGGTGGAAATTTGTGGATCCACACAGATTCCAGAACTTTCCACTACAGAAATGTGTGGAAAATGTGGTTTTTTTGACAATTGTTTATGTTTGCAAGGGATTCTGGGTAACAGAACCTGGTGGGAGGCAGTCAAGTCACCCCATCCTGGATTCCCCTGGGTGTCTAGTTTTCGAAAATGTATAGGTTTGCTAGGTTTCCCTAGGTGCCGGCAGAGGTAGGGTTCAAAAACTACAGCTAGGCACTTTGCAAAAAAAGGGTCACTTTTCACTGCGAAATTGAGGTGTGATCACGTTGCGTTTTGCGCCGTTTCCTGTCGCAGGAACTAGGCCGACCCACACAAGTGAGGTACCATTTTTCTCGTAAGACTTTGGGGAACGCGGGGTGGGTGGAAATTTGTGGATCCACGCAGATTCCAGAACTTTCCACCACAGAAATGTGGGGAAAATGTGGTTTTTTTGACAATTTTTTATGTTTGCAAGGGATTCTGGGTAACAGAACCTGGTGGGAGGCAGTCCAGTCACCCCATCCTGGATTCCCCTGGGTGTCTAGTTTTCAAAAATGTATAGGTTTGCTAGGTTTCCCTAGGTTCCGGCAGAGCTAGGGTTCAAAAACTACAGCTAGGCACTTTGCCAAAAAGGGTCATTTTTCACTGCGAAATTGAGGTGTGACCACGTTGCGTTTTGCGCCTTTTCCTGTCGCAGGCACTAGGCCGACCCACACAAGTGAGGTACCATTTTTCTCGTAAGACTTTGGGGAACGCGGGGTGGGTGGAAATTTGTGGATCCACACAGATTCCAGAACTTTCCACAACAGAAATGTTGGGAAAATGTGTTTATTTTGACAATTTTAAATGTTTGCAAGGGATTCTGGGTAACAGAACCTGGTGGGAGGCAGTCCAGTCACCCCATCCTGGATTCCCCTGGGTGTCTAGTTTTCAAAAATGTATAGGTTTGCTAGGTTTCCCTAGGTGCCGGCAGAGGTAGGGTTCAAAAACTACAGCTAGGCACTTTGCCAAAAAAGGGTCATTTTTCACTGCGAAATTGAGGTGTGACCACGTTGCGTTTTGCGCCGTTTCCTGTCGCAGGCACTAGGCCGACCCACACAAGTGAGGTACCATTTTTCTCGTAAGACTTTGGGGAACACGGGGTGGGTGGAAATTTGTGGATCCACGCAGATTCCAGAACTTTCCACCACAGAAATGTGGGGAAAATGTGTTTTTTGGACAATTTTTTATGTTTGCAAGGGATTCTGGGTAACAGAACCTGGTGGGAGGCAGTCAAGTCACCCCATCCTGGATTCCCCTGGTTGTCTAGTTTTCAAAAATGTATAGGTTTGCTAGGTTTCCCTAGGTGCCGGCAGAGGTAGGGTTCAAAAACTACAGCTAGGGACTTTGCAAAAAAAGGGTCATTTTTCACTGCGACATTGAGGTGTGACCACGTTGCGTTTTGCGCCGTTTCCTGTCGCGGGCACTAGGCCGACCCACACAAGTGAGGTACCATTTTTCTCAGAAGAGTTTGGGGAACGCGTGGTGGGTGGAAATTTGTGGATCCCCACAGATTCCAGAACTTTCCACCACAGAAATGTGGGGAAAATGTGTTTTTTTTGATAATTTTTTATGTTTGCAAGGGATTCTGGGTAACAGAACCTGGTGGGAGGCAGTCCAGTCACCCCATCCTGGATTCCCCTGGGTGTCTAGTTTTCAAAAATGTATAGGTTTGCTAGGTTTCCCTAGGTGCCGGCAGAGCTAGGGTTAAAAAACTACAGCTAGGCACTTTGCCAAAAAAGGGTCATTTTTCACTGCGAAATTGAGGTGTGACCACGTTGCGTTTTGTGCAGTTTCCTGTCGCAGGCACTAGGCCGACCCACACAAGTGAGGTACCATTTTTCTCGTAAGACTTTGGGGAATGCGGGGTGGGTGGAAATTTGTGGATCCACGCAGATTCCAGAACTTTCCACCACAGAAATGTGGGGAAAATGTGGTTTTTTTGACAATTTTTTATGTTTGCAAGGAATTCTGGGTAACAGAACCTGGTGGGAGGCACTCCAGTCACCCCATCCTGGATTCCCCTGGGTGTCTAGTTTTCAAAAATGTATAGGTTTGCTAGGTTTCCCTAGGTGCCGGCAGAGCTAGGGTTCAAAAACTACAGCTAGGCACTTTGCCAAAAAAGGGTCATTTTTCACTGCGAAATTGAGGTGTGACCACGTTGCGTTTTGTGCAGTTTCCTGTCGCAGGCACTAGGCCGACCCACACAAGTGAGGTACCATTTTTCTCGTAAGACTTTGGGGAATGCGGGGTGGGTGGAAATTTGTGGATCCACGCAGATTCCAGAACTTTCCACCACAGAAATGTGGGGAAAATGTGGTTTTTTGACAATTTTTTATGTTTGCAAGGAATTCTGGGTAACAGAACCTGGTGGGAGGCAGTCAAGTCACCCTTTCCTGGATTCCCCTGGGTGTCTAGTTTTCAAAAATGTATAGGTTTGCTAGGTTTCCCTAGGTGCCGGCAGAGCTAGGGTTCAAAAACTACAGCTAGGCACTTTGGCAAAAAAGGGTCATTTTTCACTGCGAAATTGAGGTGTGACCACGTTGCGTTTTTCGCCATTTCCTGTCGCAGGCACTAGGCCGACCCACACAAGTGAGGTACCATTTTTCTCGTAAGACTTTGGGGAACGCGGGGTGAGTGGAAATTTGTGGATCCACGCAGATTCCAGAACTTTCCACCACAGAAATGTGGGGAAAATGTGGTTTTTTTGATAATTTTTTATGTTTGCAAGGGATTCTGGGTAACAGAACCTGGTGGGAGGCAGTCCAGTCACCCCATCCTGGATTCCCCTGGGTGTCTAGTTTTCAAAAATGTATAGGTTTGCTAGGTTTCCCTAGGTGCCGGCAGAGCTAGGGTTCAAAAACTACAGCTAGGCACTTTGCCAAAAAAGGGTCCTTTTTCACTGCGAAATTGAGGTGTGACCACGTTGCGTTTTGCACCGTTTCCTGTCGCAGGCACTAGGCCGACCCACACAAGTGAGGTACCATTTTTCTCGTAAGACTTTGGGGAACGCGGGGTGGGTGGAAATTTGTGGATCCACGCAGATTCCAGAACTTTCCGCCACAGAAATGTGGGGAAAATGTGTTTTTTTTGACAATTGTTTTATGTTTGCAAGGGATTCTGGGTAACAGAACCTGGTGGGAGGCAGTCAAGTCACCCCATCCTGGATTCCCCTGGGTGTCTAGTTTTCAAAAATGTATAGGTTTGCTAGGTTTCCCTAGGTGCCGGCAGAGGTAGGGTTCAAAAACTACAGCTAGGCACTTTGCAAAAAAAGGGTCATTTTTCACTGCGAAATTGAGGTGTGACCACGTTGCGTTTTGCGCCGTTTCCTGTCGCAGGAACTAGGCCGACCCACACAAGTGAGGTACCATTTTTCTCGTAAGACTTTGAGGAACGCGGGGTGGGTGGAAATTTGTGGATCAACGCAGATTCCAGAACTTTCCACCACAGAAATGTGGGGAAAATGTGGTTTTTTTGACAATTTGTTATGTTTGCAAGGGATTCTGGGTAACAGAACCTGGTGTGAGGCAGTCCAGTCACCCCATCCTGGATTCCCCTGGGTGTCTAGTTTTCAAAAATGTATAGGTTTGCTAGGTTTCCCTAGGTGCCGGCAGAGGTAGGGTTCAAAAACTACAGCTAGGCACTTTGCAAAAAAAGGGTCATTTTTCACTGCGAAATTGAGGTGTGACCACGTTGCGTTTTGCGCCGTTTCCTGTCGCAGGCACTAGGCCGACCCACACAAGTGAGGTACCATTTTTCTCAGAAGACTTTGGGGAACGCGGGGTGGATGGAAATTTGTGGATCCACGCAGATTCCAGAACTTTCCACCACAGAAATGTGGGGAAAATGTGGTTTTTTTGATAATGTTTTAGGTTTGCAAGGGATTCTGGGTAACAGAACCTGGTGGGAGGCAGTCCAGTCACCCCATCCTGGATTCTCCTGGGTGTCTAGTTTTCAAAAATGTATAGGTTTGCTAGGTTTCCCTAGGTGCCGGCAGAGCTAGGGTTCAAAAACTACAGCTAGGCACTTTGCCAAAAAAGGGTCATTTTTCACTGCGAAATTGAGGTGTGACCACGTTGCGTTTTGCACCGTTTCCTGTCGCAGGCACTAGGCCGACCCACACAAGTGAGGTACCATTTTTCTCGTAAGACTTTGGGGAACGCGGGGTGGGTGGAAATTTGTGGATCCATGCAGATTCCAGAACTTTCCGCCACAGAAATGTGGGGAAAATGTGTTTTTTTTGACAATTTTTTTATGTTTGCAAGGGATTCTGGGTAACAGAACCTGGTGGGAGGCAGTCAAGTCACCCCATCCTGGATTCCCCTAGGTGTCTAGTTTTCAAAAATGTATAGGTTTGCTAGGTTTCCCTAGGTGCCGGCAGAGCTAGGGTTCAAAAACTACAGCTAGGCACTTTGCCAAAAAGGGTCATTTTTCACTGCGAAATTGAGGTGTGACCACGTTGCGTTTTGTGCCGTTTCCTGTCGCAGGCACTAGGCCGACCCACACAAGTGAGGTACCATTTTTCTCGTAAGACTTTGGGGAACGCGGGGTGGGTGGAAATTTGTGGATCCACACAGATTCCAGAACTTTCCACTACAGAAATGTGTGGAAAATGTGGTTTTTTTGACAATTTTTTATGTTTGCAAGGGATTCTGGGTAACAGAACCTGGTGGGAGGCAGTCAAGTCACCCCATCCTGGATTCCCCTGGGTGTCTAGTTTTCGAAAATGTATAGGTTTGCTAGGTTTCCCTAGGTGCCGGCAGAGGTAGGGTTCAAAAACTACAGCTAGGCACTTTGCAAAAAAGGGTCATTTTTCACTGCGAAATTGAGGTGTGACCACGTTGCGTTTTGCGCCGTTTCCTGTCGCAGGAACTAGGCCGACCCACACAAGTGAGGTACCATTTTTCTCGTAAGACTTTGGGGAACGCGGGGTGGGTGGAAATTTGTGGATCCACGCAGATTCCAGAACTTTCCACCACAGAAATGTGGGGAAAATGTGGTTTTTTTGACAATTTTTTATGTTTGCAAGGGATTCTGGGTAACAGAACCTGGTGGGAGGCAGTCCAGTCACCCCATCCTGGATTCCCCTGGGTGTCTAGTTTTCAAAAATGTATAGGTTTGCTAGGTTTCCCTAGGTTCCGGCAGAGCTAGGGTTCAAAAACTACAGCTAGGCACTTTGCCAAAAAAGGGTCATTTTTCACTGCGAAATTGAGGTGTGACCACGTTGCGTTTTGCGCCTTTTCCTGTCGCAGGCACTAGGCCGACCCACACAAGTGAGGTACCATTTTTCTCGTAAGACTTTGGGGAACGCCGGGTGGGGGGAAATTTGTGGATCCACACAGATTCCAGAACTTTCCACAACAGAAATGTTGGGAAAATGTGTTTATTTTGACAATTTTAAATGTTTGCAAGGGATTCTGGGTAACAGAACCTGGTGGGAGGCAGTCCAGTCACCCCATCCTGGATTCCCCTGGGTGTCTAGTTTTCAAAAATGTATAGGTTTGCTAGGTTTCCCTAGGTGCCGGCAGAGGTAGGGTTCAAAAACTACAGCTAGGCACTTTGCCAAAAAAGGGTCATTTTTCACTGCGAAATTGAGGTGTGACCACGTTGCGTTTTGCGCCGTTTCCTGTCGCAGGCACTAGGCCGACCCACACAAGTGAGGTACCATTTTTCTCGTAAGACTTTGGGGAACACGGGGTGGGTGGAAATTTGTGGATCCACGCAGATTCCAGAACTTTCCACCACAGAAATGTGGGGAAAATGTGTTTTTTGGGACAATTTTTTATGTTTGCAAGGGATTCTGGGTAACAGAACCTGGTGGGAGGCAGTCAAGTCACCCCATCCTGGATTCCCCTGGTTGTCTAGTTTTCAAAAATGTATAGGTTTGCTAGGTTTCCCTAGGTGCCGGCAGAGGTAGGGTTCAAAAACTACAGCTAGGGACTTTGCAAAAAAAGGGTCATTTTTCACTGCGACATTGAGGTGTGACCACGTTGCGTTTTGCGCCGTTTCCTGTCGCGGGCACTAGGCCGACCCACACAAGTGAGGTACCATTTTTCTCAGAAGAGTTTGGGGAACGCGTGGTGGGTGGAAATTTGTGGATCCCCACAGATTCCAGAACTTTCCACCACAGAAATGTGGGGAAAATGTGGTTTTTTTGATACTTTTTTATGTTTGCAAGGGATTCTGGGTAACAGAACCTGGTGGGAGGCAGTCCAGTCACCCCATCCTGGATTCCCCTGGGTGTCTAGTTTTCAAAAATGTATAGGTTTGCTAGGTTTCCCTAGGTGCCGGCAGAGCTAGGGTTCAAAAACTACAGCTAGGCACTTTGCCAAAAAAGGGTCATTTTTCACTGCGAAATTGAGGTGTGACCACGTTGCGTTTTGTGCAGTTTCCTGTCGCAGGCACTAGGCCGACCCACACAAGTGAGGTACCATTTTTCTCGTAAGACTTTGGGGAATGCGGGGTGGGTGGAAATTTGTGGATCCACGCAGATTCCAGAACTTTCCACTACAGAAATGTGGGGAAAATGTGGTTTTTTTGACAATTTTTTATGTTTGCAAGGAATTCTGGGTAACAGAACCTGGTGGGAGGCACTCCAGTCACCCCATCCTGGATTCCCCTGGGTGTCTAGTTTTCAAAAATGTATAGGTTTGCTAGGTTTCCCTAGGTGCCGGCAGAGCTAGGGTTCAAAAACTACAGCTAGGCACTTTGCCAAAAAAGGGTCATTTTTCACTGCGAAATTGAGGTGTGACCACGTTGCGTTTTGTGCAGTTTCCTGTCGCAGGCACTAGGCCGACCCACACAAGTGAGGTACCATTTTTCTCGTAAGACTTTGGGGAATGCGGGGTGGGTGGAAATTTGTGGATCCACGCAGATTCCAGAACTTTCCACCACAGAAATGTGGGGAAAATGTGGTTTTTTTGACAATTTTTTATGTTTGCAAGGAATTCTGGGTAACAGAACCTGGTGGGAGGCAGTCAAGTCACCCTTTCCTGGATTCCCCTGGGTGTCTAGTTTTCAAAAATGTATAGGTTTGCTAGGTTTCCCTAGGTGCCGGCAGAGCTAGGGTTCAAAAACTACAGCTAGGCACTTTGGCAAAAAAGGGTCATTTTTCACTGCGAAATTGAGGTGTGACCACGTTGCGTTTTTCGCCATTTCCTGTCGCAGGCACTAGGCCGACCCACACAAGTGAGGTACCATTTTTCTCGTAAGACTTTGGGGAATGCGGGGTGAGTGGAAATTTGTGGATCCACGCAGATTCCAGAACTTTCCACCACAGAAATGTTGGGAAAATGTGTTTTTTTTGATAATTTTTTATGTTTGCAAGGGATTCTGGGTAACAGAACCTGGTGGGAGGCAGTCCAGTCACCCCATCCTGGATTCCCCTGGGTGTCTAGTTTTCAAAAATGTATAGGTTTGCTAGGTTTCCCTAGGTGCCGGCAGAGCTAGGGTTCAAAAACTACAGCTAGGCACTTTGCCAAAAAAGGGTCATTTTTCACTGCGAAATTGAGGTGTGACCACGTTGCGTTTTGTGCAGTTTCCTGTCGCAGGCACTAGGCCGACCCACACAAGTGAGGTACCATTTTTCTCGTAAGACTTTGGGGAATGCGGGGTGGGTGGAAATTTGTGGATCCACGCAGATTCCAGAACTTTCCACCACAGAAATGTGGGGAAAATGTGTTTTTTTTGACAATTTTTTATGTTTGCAAGGAATTCTGGGTAACAGAACCTGGTGGGAGGCACTCCAGTCACCCCATCCTGGATTCCCCTGGGTGTCTAGTTTTCAAAAATGTATAGGTTTGCTAGGTTTCCCTAGGTGCCGGCAGAGCTAGGGTTCAAAAACTACAGCTAGGCACTTTGCCAAAAAAGGGTCATTTTTCACTGCGAAATTGAGGTGTGACCACGTTGCGTTTTGTGCAGTTTCCTGTCGCAGGCACTAGGCCGACCCACACAAGTGAGGTACCATTTTTCTCGTAAGACTTTGGGGAATGCGGGGTGGGTGGAAATTTGTGGATCCACGCAGATTCCAGAACTTTCCACCACAGAAATGTGGGGAAAATGTGGTTTTTTTGACAATTTTTTATGTTTGCAAGGAATTCTGGGTAACAGAACCTGGTGGGAGGCAGTCAAGTCACCCTATCCTGGATTCCCCTGGGTGTCTAGTTTTCAAAAATGTATAGGTTTGCTAGGTTTCCCTAGGTGCCGGCAGAGCTAGGGTTCAAAAACTACAGCTAGGCACTTTGGCAAAAAAGGGTCATTTTTCACTGCGAAATTGAGGTGTGACCACGTTGCGTTTTGCGCCATTTCCTGTCGCAGGCACTAGGCCGACCCACACAAGTGAGGTACCATTTTTCTCATAAGACTTTGGGGAACGCGGGGTGAGTGGAAATTTGTGGATCCACGCAGATTCCAGAACTTTCCACCACAGAAATGTGGGGAAAATGTGGTTTTTTTGACAATTTTTTATGTTTGCAAGGGATTCTGGTTAACAGAACCTGGTGGGAGGCAGTCAAGTCACCCCATCCTGGATTCCCCTGGGTGTCTAGTTTTCAAAAATGTATAGGTTTGCTAGGTATCACTAGGTGCCGGCAGAGCTAGGGTTCAAAAACTACAGCTAGGCACTTTGCCAAAAAAGGGTCATTTTTCACTGCGAAATTGAGGTGTGACCACGTTGCCTTTTGCGCCGTTTCCTGTCGCAGGCACAAGGCCGACCCACACAAGTGAGGTACCATTTTTCTCGTAAGACTTTGGGGAACGCGGGGTGTGTGGAAATTTGTGGATCCACGCAGATTCCAAAACTTTCCACCATAGAAATGTGGGGGAAATCTGTTTTTTTTGACAATTTTTTAGGTTTGCAAGGGATTCTGGGTAACAGAACCTGGTGGGAGGAAGTCAAGTCACTCCATCCTGGATTCCCCTGGGTGTCTAGTTTTCAAAAATGTATAGGTTTGCTAGGTTTACCTAGGGGCCGGCAGAGCTAGGGTTCAAAAACTACACCTAGGCACTTTGCAAAAAAGGGTAATTTTTCATTGTGAAAATGTGGTACGTCCACGTTGCATTTTGAGCCATTTCCTGTTGTGGGCACAAGGGCTACCCACACAAGTGAGGTACCATTTTTATCGGGAGACTTAGGGTAACACAGAATTGTAGAGCAACTGTTATTACCTATTGACTTTCGATGCATTTCTGCCTTCCAAATGAAAGACAATGTGTAAAAAATAAGTCATTTTGAAAAATGACCTATAATTCTCATGCTTGTATGGGTACTCCCAATTTTGGAAATGTGCAAATATCTACTGTTTCTAAAATCTACATTTTGTTCCCATTTCAGAAATACATAGGTGTCTTTCATAACAATTTTTCCATGTATACATTTTCCCAAAATAATTGCTATATACCCGGTACATAATAAAAAACCATTGCAAGATGCTGCTCAATTATTGGCTCTGGGTTCGTCGGGTTCTTGGTGAACCTACAAGTCCTATATATCCCCACAACCAGAAAGGTCCAGCGGATATAACGGTATATTGCCTTCAAATAGCTGTCATAATTAGAAGAAGTTACAGGTGAAAATGTTGACACAAATGGCTGTTTTTTTCAACTAATTTTCAATTTTTCCTTTATTTAACTGTTAGTTTCTATAAGGAAAACTTTAAGGATCTACACAAATGACCCCTTGCTGAATTCAGAATTTTGTCTACTTTTCAGAAATGTATGGCTTTCCAGGATCCATTATTGGTTTCATACCCATTTCTACCATTAACTGGAAGGAGGTTGAAAGCACAAAAAATAGCAAAAATAGGCTATGTCCCAGAAAAATGCCAAAACTGTGTAAAAAAGTTGGTTTTCTGACAAAAGTCTGCTTGTCCCTGAAAGCTGGGAAGATGGTGATTTCAGCACCACAACCCCTTTTTGATGCCATTTGCAGGGAAAAATCAAGACGCTTTCATCTGTAGCCCTTTTTCGCATTTTTCCCAAAAAAAACAAAATTTAGCTGTATTTTGACTAATTTCTGGGTCCCCTCCAGGGAAATCCACAAACCCTGGGTACGTTTACAATCCCCTTGATGTTAGAAAAAAAGGACGCAAATTTGGCATGGATACCTTATGTGGTCAAAAAGTTACAGGGGCCTAAGCGCGCACTACCCCAAATAGCCAAAAAAGGCTTAGCACAGGAGGGGAAAAGGCCTAGCAGCGAAGGGGTTAAAGGGTTTGTGTTTGAGGAGTAGTGTTTTTGGGTTTAGCGTAGTGTTGTGGGTCATGCAGGGTAGTGTTTGTGTGTCGGGACAGGAGTGGGGGATGGGGGAGGGTCATGCAGGGGTTAGTGTTTTAGGGATTAGGGTAGTGTTGTGGTGTTTGTGTAGTGTAGGGTATTGTCGGGGGGGTCGTGCAGGGTAGTGTTTCAGTGTAGGGACCGGACTAGGGGTAGGGGCAGGGTCGTGCTGGGGGTAGTGTTTTAGGGTTTAGGGTAGTGTTGTGGTGTTTGTGTAGTGTAGTGTTTTAGGGTTTAGGGTAGTGTCGGGGGGTTGTGCAGGGTAGTGTTTCAGTGTAGGTGACAGACTAGGGGTAGGGTCGTGCTGGGGGTAGTGGTTTAGGGTAGTGTTGTGGTGTTAGTGTAGTGTAGGGTAGTGTTTTAGGGTTTAGGGTAGTGTCGGGGGGGTCATGCAGGGTAGTGTTTCAGTGTAGGGAGCGGACTGGGGGTAGGGGCAGGGTCGTGCTTGGGGTAGTGTTTTAGGGTTTAGGGTAGTGTTTGTGTAGTGTAGGGTAGTGTTTTAGGGTTTAGGGTAGTGTCGGGAGGTCATGTAGGGTAGTGTTTCAGTGTAGGGACCGGACTGGGGTAGGGGCAGGGTTGTGCAGGGGTAGTGTTTTAGGGTTTAGGGTAGTGTTTGTGAAGTGTAGGGTAGTGTTTTAGGGTTTAGGGTAGTGTCGGGGGGTCATGTAGGGTAGTGTTTCAGTGTAGGGGACGGACTGGGGGTAGGGGTAGGGTCGTGCTTGGGGTAGTGTTTTAGGGTTTAGGGTAGTGTTGTAGTGTTTGTGTAGTGTAGGGTAGTGTTTTAGGGTAGTGTCGGGGGGTCGTGCAGGGTAGTGTTTGAGTGTAGGGACTGGAATGGGGGAAGGGGGAGGGTCGTGTAGGGGTAGTGTTTTAGGGTTTAGGGTAGTGTTGTGTTGTGTAGTGTGTAGTAGTGTTTTAGGGTAGTGTTGTGGAGTATGTGTTATGTAGGGTAGTATATATGGATGTAGAAACTAGCGTAGTGTTGGGGGGTTATTTTAAAAAAAATGCGTTGTAAAAGTATGCGGAGAATTGAGATCCGTTGTAAAGACATTTTATTTGCATTTTAAAGCAAATGCAAAGTAATGGTATGCGTTATAGAAAAATGCATTGTAATGGTACTTGCAAACTAAAAACAACGTTGTAAAAGTATGCGTTGTTTTAGTTTGCGAAGTATCGACATATATTCCTCGCAGAGAACTAACTGCAACTTCCTGCACGGTGTGGCAGACAGTCCAAGGATGCTTGTTTCAAGTCCAGGAAGGACTTGGCTTGGCAGTTTGGACTGGACTGTTCCCATGAGGCACAGGGTCAAGACTGATTTGCATATGGAGGGGTATAACCTGGGGTTGCATGGTGAGCAAAAAAAAAATGGATTTAACCCAGATCTTTTGACTGGGGGTGAATGTTTGCTTTGCTCTGCATTCTGTCCATCATCTGTGCGCCTTTTGCTTACTCACCCTAAGTGCGCCGGGTATGCCCAGACGTGGGTCCCGGGCTCACTGTGCCACTGGACTCAAGCTAGCCTGGCTGATGAGTAGTGATGCCCTGAAATTAGTCCCAGGATGCTTGTTTCCAACCCAGGGAGGACCTGGCTTGGCAGTCGTGTGGGACTGTTCCCATGAGGCACAGGATCAAGATGATTTGCATATGGCTGGGTCTAAACTGGGGTGTCATGGTGAGCAAAAGCATAATGGATTTAACCCAGACCTTTTGACTGGGGGTGAATGTTTGATTTGCTCTGCATTCCATCCATCATCTGTGTGTCTTTTGCTTTCTCGCCCTAAGTGCACCGGGTATGCCCAGACGTGGGTCCCAGGCCCACTGTGCCACTTGATTCACACTAGCCTGGCTGGTGAGGGGTGATGCCCTGAAACCGGTCCCAGGATGCTTGTTTCCAGTCCAGGGAGGACCTGGCTTGGTAGCTAGCTCAAACTGGACTATTTCCAGAAGGCACAGAGTCAAACTGGGGTGGCATGGTGAGCAGAGAACAATGGAATTAACCTAGATCTTTTGACTGGGGGTGAATGTTTCATTTGCTCTGCATTCCGTCCATCATCTGTGTGTCTTTTGCTTTCTCGCTCTAAGTGCGCCAGGTATGCCTAGATGTGGGTCCCGGGCTCAGTGTGCCACTGGATTTAAGCTAGCCTGGCTGATGAGGGGTGATGCCCTGAAACCTGTCCCAGGATGCTTGTTTCCAGTCCAGGGAGGACCTGGCTTGGCAGTTCGGGCGGGACTGTTCCCATGAGGCACAGGATCAAGATTGATTTGCATATGGCTGTGTCTAAACTGGGGTGGCATGATGAGCAAAAGAATGATGGATTTAACCCAGATCTTTTGACTGGGGGTGAATGTTTCATTTGCTCTGCATTCCGTCCATCATCTGTGTGTCTTTTGCTTTCTCGCTCTAAGTGCGCCAGGTATGCCTAGATGTGGGTCCCGGGCTCACTGTGCCCCTGGATTCACGCTAGCCTGGCTGATGAGGGGTGATGCTGTTAAAGCGCTACGTGAGCTACGCGTAGGTACGCGAGCGTGCGTAGCTGCTTGCCGCGCCCGTTCGCGATGCATTTTTCTTCTTCGGGAACGCGTTGTGCGTGTTCGGGACGCTGTTTGCGTGCTCGGGGGATAGTATCTCGCGAACTTGCCCATGCGGTCGCCTATGTGCGCGGCCATCTTGTTTTTCACTTGTCCCGCCCGTTCGCAATGCCTTATTTCCTGTTCCGGGTCGCGTATAGCGTGCTCGTGATGCGCAGTTCATGTTCGGGAACGCGTCATACGTGTTCGCGACGCTTTTTGCGTGCTCAGGGGGAAATATCGCGCGAACTTACCCACGCGGTCGCGATGGGCGCGGCCATCTTGTTTTTCACTCTATGCTATGGTTCTGGGCCTGCTTTTCTATCCTCCCTCAATCTTTGCAATCCTTAGTTTTTTACACTGTTTTTCAATTTTTTTTAATTTATTATCTATCTCTCTCACCCTCAGTCTATATTTTGCATTTATTTCTACTTTTACTGTGTTTTTTTTACTTTTCTACTGTTTTATATTACTTCCTTCTTTAAGCTCCTACTTCTTCCCCTAACTTTATTTTTTCCTTCTAACTTTTCTTTTCCGCCTCTCACACACCCCAGAACCATGGCGAAGGGTAGCACTACCAGCTCCAAGGGCAAGGCGCGTGCGCCCAAGAGCCGCCTGCCTTGCGGCAGACTGCGCCCTGCAGGGGTGCAAGCCCGGCAGCTTTTTTGCAAGGCGGAGGTGGCCGCCCTTGACTTTTTTGTGCAGTGCCACCTCCCCTTGACCTTGGCAGCAGGCGGCAGGCCAGGCTCCGGGTACCCTACCCAGGAGCGTCACCGCCGGTGGGCGAAGGTGCGCCGGGCAGTGTTTCGCTGCTCAGGGGTCCGGCGCACCAATAACCAGTTGGCCCACCGGTGGTCAGACATCCTGGACCGGGAGCAGGACCTGTTGGACCTGTTAGGTGTCGAGGTCGTGGGGCTTGGTGAGTAGCTAATATATAGTAGTATAAGTATTGTGTATAATTTTTTACGAATAACAAGAATACTGCTGCTTACATTGCAGGTAAATTACGTTTCAAAATCTTCTGTGATTGTAGGACACAGGTGCTCGGCGCTACTCTTACTTGTTTGCAACTTTGCGCTCGCTTGGGCTGATTCTTATGTAAGAGTTTACTTTAGAGAACTTAAGTTAGGTAATTCTATTGCTAGAGAGACTCTAGTCCTTCCTTTGTCCTCCTGTCAAATAGTGGTGGATGGATTGATACTAGGTTTAGTTAGTATTAGTTGATAATTTTTTAGCGGTCTACGTGACGCATCCTCTGTCACTGAGTGCTGCTTCTTACCCCAGTCCTTAGTAGAACCTTTTGTAGTTTGTTTAGTGAGTGGTAGGCTTAGCAGTGTCAGTCAGTAGCAGAACATCAGACACGCAACCAACCAACAATTTGGTGTATGAACAAATTTATGCATGTGTCCTCCATCTCATCAATGCAGTTTTGAGGGCTAAAAAAAATGGAAATGCAGACTTAGTGAACAATTGGCCCGTCTGGAATAGGTGGGCTAGGTCAGGTGGTACATAGGCTTAGTTAGTATTCTGGATTCGAATCAATCAGAATGGAACACTGGATTAGTGTTCATAATTAAGTAGACGGTCCGTGAATCCCGCAAGCCAGTAGTCGATCTGATTAGATAGGTCAATTTTATTGCAATTATTGTTTCCTAAAATGTTTTTTGAGCGTTTAATAATTTATTTGTTTCACAGCAATCATTAATGTTTGTCTCGTTCTTTATTATATCTAACATGATCACTGATCAGCAGCACCCAGGGGCAAGAAGACGGGGTCCGAGTCGGCGGGACAACCAGAGGACAGCTCCTCTACCGAGGGCCCTGCTGCTGGCCCCAGTAAGTCCTCCAGTGGTTAATATTAACAATTATATTTCCCTAACTTTTACTGCACCTTATTTTTTCCGAACTATTAATTCTGGTTCCACTTCCTAATTCTATTTTTTACAAAAGCTTCTTTGATCTTGACTTCTGGTTATCCCTGCCTCTAAGTTCTAACTGCCTCTGCTACTATGACTCTCTGTACTACTACTATTAGTCTGTCTGTAGTTAAGCTTGCCCAGTTTGCAACTCTTTATTTTACGGTTTTGAATAAAACTCAGATTGACAAATAGCTCTAGCCACTGAGTCCAGTCCATTGGGTTGTCCTCTTCTAGTCTTCTTAATCTTGAGGCTTTGACAATTACCACCAACAAAATGACCAACCAGATATTTGACTATTTTTGATAGGATATAGTAGTACATACTACTACTGTTGTGGGGATTCTGCACAGCCACATACAGAACTATGCACAAGAAAATAGGATGTTGGTGATGGGAGGTTGGACCTTCCTCACTCCTCAGTCAGAAGTGAACCCACAATCCCCTGACCGACTAGCTATAGTGTCTCATTAGGTCCCCGAACCCCCACCCGAAGATACCCAATGATTACACAACCCAGAACATAACACCCTTTCGCTCACTCACTCGTGTAAGTCCACCACCACACCAAATACCACAGAGTCTATGTGTAAGTTCAAAAGGTTTATTTTCAACTAACAAGCTCTGTACGTTGTTCTATAAAATTCAGTGTACTACAGCCAGCTCCAACAGCAAAATGCATAAGATTAAAACAATAAACATTGTTACAAGTGCATGATAGAAGTCAAAAGATCTGTGCGAATTCTGGGAGACCCCTCACCGTAGAACGTAGAAGTACTGGTTACATGCATCATTCATAAGCTCTGCAAATCTCTGGTTCGTAGAAGGGAATCTTCTGCCTGTTATGAGAAAAATGGTGCGCGTTAGATAGTATAATGCAAGCATTTCTCAGTCATGCCAAAAAGTGTAATATGTTACTTATGGCTAAGCAATACGGACTAACCAAACTCCATAACAAAGTGGCTTGTTTTTCGACCTCTTGTATGCAACGCTCAGACAGTAGCTGTATGAGCTCATGTGGGCTCAAAAAGGCGTCTTACTGCACAACAAGCTGCGAGGTAACATGCGCAAAAGACATGAAGCGAAAATGGTTCCATGGCTCAGGCTAACTTTGCAAAGAGTAGAGTAGACTATAATAATGATCCTAGGGACCATAACACTACTAGTGTCTACTGACTCTACTCTAGTACCCGATTTGGACTAGTGATGTATGTTGTATATGTATGTATTAACTTTTTTTCAATTTTGCTAGTGAAAACGAATAAATAGGGGAGGTGTACAGGCATCTAAAAATGTGTAATGTTTTTTCTAGGCGTACTACCGACCACCAGTGCCGGCGGGGCCAGCGGTGATGGCGATGCGGCCATTCCGGAGGGGGCAGGAGATGCGGCACCTGCAGGAGATACAGGGGTGAGCCAGCAGCAGTGGCGGGCGGTGGTAAGTTATATTCATTACTTATTGACATTACACTAGCTGGAAGGGTGTTCACTTCACTCACTGTACTGTTGAGACTTATTAAGTATGAAGTTGTAGTGAACATTATACAAAGGTTGAAGAAGACACCCTTTACTTAGCATTAGCAATGCATTAGCAATAGCATTAGCAGCGTGAGTTGAGTAACCAATGGCCTCTTCTATCTGACTCCAACTCAGCTGTGAAAGTTTTATGGAGAAGACTAAAAGTCAGATCTGATGACCTTGATGGATGTGTTGAACAAAAAGGGAAAGAAGGGTGGAAGGAGGAAGGACAGGCGAGATGTAATATGACTGGCAGAGAAGGATACGTTGGAAGCATGCATAGGTGGCTGATAGGAATCAGATGCATGTGTTGTTGAAGGATGGGTGGAAGGTGAAAGAAGATGCCTGCCTGGGTGGGTGACACAGTATGGGTGGATACTGGGGATAGCAAGAATCATCAGCGGTGTTTGGGTGAAACTCAAAGCCAAGGCAAGCAAGGAAGGAGTGGACGCATGGGTGGTTGTTGGTGAAACAAACTAAGGTTTGTGGAGAGATTAAGAAGAATGATAGACATTTACTTAGAATGGATGGATGACTGTATGTATTCATCATAGACAGCATAGGTGGAGACTGTCACTGGATGCAGAGTCTTAGTTTGAAGAGAATGTAAAAGAAACCGCGCTAGAGTAGCAAAGCCGAGGGAATACAAGTTGTATTTTCAGAATACAGTTGACTCACAGTAGTTTGCAAGCACATCATATATATATATTGTGTATAGTTAGTTATCAAGCGCCTTCCTCCGACTCCGAGGACCACTCCCTACCTATGTTAATTTATTTTTGAATGTGTCAGCCAGCCTGCAAAGGGTGGCCTATCTGTTGGTTACACAATCAATCAAAACAAAGTACCTTATGCAGTAGCGGTCGGTGGTGGGAAGGCTGCCGGGCGGTGATGTGGGGAGGGGGAGGGGCAGGGTGGGGGTAGTAAACTATGGATTACGGCCAAATACAGGTAAGTAAACATAAAAATAAATAAAGCGAATTTCATTGTGCGCACTGCACCGCCAAATGCGATGCAGTGCGCGCAACGAAGTTAGTTTTATTTATTTATATGTTTACTTACCTGTAATTGGCCGTAATCCATAGTTTACTACCCCCACCCTGCCCCTCCCTCCCCACGTCACCGCCCGGCAGCACTCCCACCACCGACCGCTACTGACCTTATGTCGTCGTCCCATATATAAGCAATGATCATTGGATCAGATATATAATCTGCCTTTTTGTAGTAGCCAGGGCAGGGTGAAAGTGAAATTGAGCAATTGCCCTTCATGTAACAGAGAGAGTATGGCCAGTGCCACCCGTAATAGAAAAATACGAGCTTCCCCACCTGCAGACAGTAGTAAATAAAACTAACATGAGTCTGCGTCATGACTCGTATGTTTGTCTTGGGTGCAAGCTTAGCTGACTGAGCTGACATGCCTGCTACAACCAGGTTATGTATTTTCGCTAAACTAGAGATAAGAAGAAGACTGGTGTACTGTGTACTGGAGTCCATAGTGCTAGTATAATGCCTGAAACTCCCACAAATGTTAGAGGCCGAGGAAGTGGGAGGAAAGATTATTACCACAAATGTTATGTACTGTGCTTGCTAGTGCTACTGTGCCACTATGTGTTGAATTAATTTTGTTTTACTGTTTTGCTAAGAGTATTGGTTACAACAATATTCTTTTTCTTTCTTGATATAGATCCTCCTTCCCAAGAAAAACCATCACGGAAGGAGTTGGCAGACAGGGCCCGGCGCCGGAAACTGGAGGCCATCTGCCAAGAGTACCGGCGGCTGGTGGCTCAGGCGGAGGAGGAGGAGGAGGAGGCGGCAGCAGCTGCAGCCTCCTCCAATGCCCCGGGCCCCAGCCAGGCCCCACCTTCAGTGGTACGGCGCCGCGGTCAGGCAGCCACCCGCCACCGCAATTCCTTAACAGCCAGCACTGCTGCCCCCCACCCTGGATGCCACTGCAGGGCATTTCGCCGCCAGATGCTCCTCCGGATTTCACGCCTAGAGGAGCAACTAGAGGAGCGGGTCAAGATCCTCGTGGACAAACACCTGAAAGCCCGCCGAATCTAAGAACTATGTAGGACCCCGTTGGATTGCCCCTTTCTTATTCCTTTTGTTGGTGGGTGGGAATTGGGCGTTGGGGTTTATGGACATTGTTTGGACTTTTTCGTTTTGGACATTGGTTGGGGTTAGGGAGAGGGGTGGGTCAGGTGTGGGATAGTTTATTTTTGTTAGGGTAATAAATTATATTTATACTTAAACATACGATGTTAATGTTTTGTGGGGGTTACTGTTTCACGAATTTACGTCACATGGTTTCCTTGCTGCTGCAGGGCCGCAGCCAGTGTTTGATTTAAATAATCTGCTGATTATGTAACACACAAACAGATAGATGCGGTACCCCTCACTGAGTTATTTGTCCTACTAGTACTGTCAGTCTCTCCTCCTAGTCCATTATACCTCCCACCAAACTTATCTTACCTGTGATTGATGATGATTAAGTTCGGCACAGCGATGGCTGCATGGTTTCCCAAGAGAATGGAGAAGATGCCATGGTTGTGGTGGTAGTAGTAGACACTGGCAGTAGCATTTGCAAAAAAATAAAAAGAGACAGTCACTTGCCTGAGAGAGACTGTGGGAGGAGTAGTAGAACGAAGTAAAGTACAGTACAGAAGAAGACTGCCAAACAAACAATATTGCAACTGCTAAAGTAAAATAAAACATTATGGTGGCGGGGACAGCCTAGTACAAGAAGTTACAAACCGTAGTTGTGTCGAGTGAGTCACTTAACACAATCGTAATTCGTAACCTTTACTGCTGTGTGGTAGGATGTTGATGATGAATCCAATCAATGCCGGCAATTAATTATGATGTATTAGGTCCCTTTGGAAAAAAAATTGGCTTGCACATAGACTGAGCATGGGTGGGCAAGCAGAAGAAGATCCTCGCCCTGCCTTGAAATTGAATTAGTGTTGCTTTCACCACATCTGCCCCAGCAAGAGTGTGATCAATTGGTGTACATTTAATGTAGTCACATCACACCTCAATATAAATCACAGCCCGGGGAAGAGGGTTAGGGTTTGATGAATGGATGGGAAGGGGGTTTGGGGAAAGGTTTGACAAAGAAAAACAGTACTCATGGACACAACAAAAGCAAAGCACAATCTTGGCAGACGACCATGATCTTATCCAATAAATCTATAAAGGGAAAAAAAGGAAATGCATGCATGATGATGAAGATAACTTGATGGTTAATGAGTAGTACTTACTAACTACTACTAGACAATTAGACAGAACAGGGCAGCAGTATATTCTATGCAATTTGCCTTGCCTCTATGCCCTCAGAGAGTCCCAAATTACATGTTGTACCAGGCTTACTTTTAAAGATAGCAAAAAAAATTAAAAAATAGTTGTAGGGATCAATTAGCAAACAAACAACAACACAACACACAGTCGTAATGATTGAAGAGAAAAAAGGAATCAAATTAATTAAAAGACGAATGATGAATGATACTAAAGTTACTGTATTATCCTGGTCAAATTGTGGAGTTGAATCTCATCATTCCTCTTGGTCCTATCTTCCATGGACGCTCCGCACATCAATCTTGGGTGCCACTACCTGCCTGATGCGGATTGGTAAGGTAAGTGTGAGTTGTTTCTCCCAGTATAGCACAGGGTAAAGGCCGGCCTGTAAGTGTAGATGGAAAAACAAAAGGGGCATTGAAAAATCAATGAATAAAAAAAAAGCATCAATTACGGTGGAGTCCAAGAAGAGAAGAGAGGACACTTTCAGACTGAGGCGACTTGGATACATCGTGTCTATTCTGTTTACAGCATTAAGCTACAACAACTACAGGACAGAACAGGCCCTCGGCACCAGGCCATGACCCAACCTCCATTTACCTTAAATTTTGACAGAGCCAGACAAAAGGCATATACAGCAACCTAGCATTTTCAAAATTAAGTGACTAAATCAATGCGCCGGTGTCAGTCATATGACTACACTCGACTCCACCACTACATGGACATGTAGGTCTGCTGTGTTTACTTTCTTGTTGAATTGTTGTGTTTACCTTTTATGCCACTTCATGAAACGCAGTTATTCCATCAATCATCTCCGATCCAACTGACTGACTGCGTGCAAAGGTAGTATGGTCATCATCATGGTGTGGTACGTGTTGTCCAACTCCAACTCAGTCTGTAGTGACTTGTCTCCGATTAAGTCCATATTCCATATTAAAAAATTGCAACGGATATTGGCCTGCACCTGCAGTAGTAGGAGTGCAATTTGGTTATTAAACAACAAGAAGGGAAACATTGACTGTCACTTGAGTCACTTTCACTTTGTAGATTAACTAGTAGAGTTCGACTTCATGCACAACATCAACACAACAAACAACAGCAATCGCTCAGAGTCAGCAAGCATCCAATGCATGCCATCATTACCTGTCTTGCTCTTCTCTCTGGCTGTCAGATCATCAGATGCCTAGTTCTGACAGGTGTGTGTTTTTTTAACGAGGCAGTGGCCTCATTATTACTCCACATTCATTTTGAGTGTTGGTAGTCGCTGTTTCGGTTTTCGTCTTATTCATCTGTGGCACTTTGTCACAATTTAAGTTGGTTCACATGGTCAGCGCTGTGATGGGCCGCGGCCTGGGTAGCGGTCATTGCTGGTCAGCAAGTTTCTTTGAAGAGTCTTGTCTTTCTCTGCCAAGTACCTTCTGTCCTGACAGTGATGAGCTTTGGATGCCTGCCGAGGCTGTAGCCTTCTGACAGTGATGAGTTTACTTTTGGATGCCTGCCCAAGTTCTGACAGTGAAGAGTTCTGGATGCCTGCAGAGGCGATAGCCTTCGGACAGTGATGAGTTTCGGCTCGGAAACAAAACGGAGGATAGCTATAGTCACGTTTCACTTCTTATGGAGGGACTGTTAGAGGCTACATTTCTTGTACTCCAATGTCTGGCTTGATGGAAATGTAATTAGGGCGAGTCAGGAAGATGGAGCAGGACTCTGAGGAGTGGACAGTTAAATGCACAGACGTGCAACTCCAATAGGGAAATAAAAAGAGAAGACGGTGGTGATGGATGTGATTTGATTTGAACCAGAAAGACAGATACACAGACAAATAAAGGAAGGAAGAAAGTAACAATTTGAAAGCCTAGTTGTCAGGGAAGAGGAGCTCGTCCTCAAACTCTGGTGGTTCGGACAGAAGTAGGTCCTGTAACCCACTACTTTCGTCATTGAAGTCGCTCTCCTCTTCCTGCTGTGATTCACGTATTTTGTAATCCGGTGGTATAAAGTGCTGATTTATTTTGATCATGGTTAACCTCTCCACGCTTTTGGGCGAGAGACTGGTCCTTTTCAAAGTTACAATGGCACCAGCAGCACTGAAAACACGCTCAGAAGAGACACTTGCGACAGGGGAAGCCAGATACTTTATCGCCAGCCTGCTGAGCACTGTCCATTGGCTTCTTTTCCCATACCAATACACCAATGGGTTTCGATCCATGAAGACCTCTGTTGGGTCATCCAGATAGGCCTGGACCGTCCGCTCAATGCTCAGGGGTGCTCTGATGTGCTCGGCCTGTTTTGCCTTTGCATCAGCACTGGACTTACCATACCCCTGCCGTAGAAACCACTCAGTTGCCGATTGTACTGTGAATGATCCTGTTCTTGCTGTTGTTGATGTTATTGGTAGTGTTGGTGTCGGTGACTGCTGGGAGGCAAACACACTGCCCTCAGGCTCCGAAGTAGAACTTGACTCTGGATGCCCTGTAGTACTTGTTATGGCCTGGGTCGGGGGGCCTGTAATTACCAGACGTTCGTTTTCAAAGTCAATGGCTAGCTGAGCTATCGAAGTTTTGTACTTGGCAACATCCACTTCTGAAAAAGGAATTACTGCCTTACTGTTCAGAAATACTTTGTACCGTGGATCCAAAATTGTGGCAGTAATGTAATGTGGATCTGACACAATTTTATTTTGAATCCTTGTATTTTCAGATAAGCGAACGTCTAAGGACTGCGCCAAATGATATGCGTCTTGTTTGTCATCCACACCTGCGTACGTTTCAGACACCTCCTTCAGCTGTTGCTCTAGCATGTGCAACAATGGGATAGCTTGGCCCATAGTACAGACTTCCCTGCTGACTTCACGTGTGAAGTTCTCAAAAGGAAGTAGCATCTCTGTCAGGCATTTAACGAGGTCCCATTGACCCATCTCAACGGTCATGCCTCTCACAGTAGGATCCCCTAATCTTTCCATGACATAAGCATTGAGTCGTATGTACCGCTCAAACAGATGATCAAGCATGTAATAAGTTGAGTTCCAATGTGTTGGCACCTCCTGGATGAGTGCTTTGACTGGCATTTTATGCTCACGTTGAATGACCCTCAGCTGCTTCCGGGCTTTAAAAGAATGGCTGAAATGTGTGCATATTCTTCTGCAGGTGGCCAGTAAGTTGCTGACTTTGTATTCATTTTTCAGAAAGTCTTGAACAACAATGTTAATGCAGTGTGCCAAACACGGGACCCTGAAATAGCGACCATTTTGCATGGCCCTAACTACATTACTGCCATTGTCCGTGGCAACAAAACCAATGTTAAGCCCTCTTGGGCGCAGCCACTCAAAGACCTTGCTGTTAAACTCTTCCAAAATGTTTGCAGCAGTATGAGATTTCTCCATGGCAAACATGGCTACAGTTGCATGTTTGCAAGTGGCATGAAAAATCTCAGCAGCGTCAACACCAGCAGATATCTGTTCTCTAACCCCCGCAAAAGAGATCCAGTGTGCAGTGATGCACATGTAATCAGTGGCTTGGCAACTGGTCCACATGTCTGTTGTCAGGTGGATACTCTGAACAGCACTCTGCTTCAAGGCTTTTCCAAGCAATTCCAGCACGTCGTGATGTAGTGCTGGAACAGCAACTCTGGCAAAATAGTAGCGGCTGGGAACATGCCATTTTGGGCAGATGGCTGTTACAAATTCCAGAAAACCCACCCCTTCAACAAAAGAAAAAGGGAGAAGGTCCAGTGCTAACATTTTAGCCAGCTTCGCATTGTACAAACGTGCTATTGGGTGGTTGCGTTCGTACTGCCCCTCCCCCCCAAACATGCTAATAATGGTAGGCTGCATGGTTTTCCTTTCTCTTAGGCTCAACAACGCACTTTTTTTCATTGCGGTACTCCTTGCTGTCTCAGGCTGACTCTTACTCTTGTGCCACTGAGATGTTGCTGAAGATGTGGGCGATGATAACACTGCACTGCTCGGGACAGGGCTACTTTGTGTAGCACTACCAGAGAGAATGTCTCCCTGTCCTTCCTCTTCCACCGTGATCGGATCTTCTACTCGTTTATCCCCACCAACACCAATGGTTGCAGTTTTTATGCTGCGAAGGTGGTCCTCCCAGCTGATCAAGTGGTGTTTTTTCAGATGGGTTACTTATTTGGCCTCCGGTACCATAATTTGTACCAAGCTTACCCCGACTAACAGAGGTATTACAAATGGAGCATATAGCAATGTTCTCCTCCTTTTCGCTAACCGTAAAGAAGTCCCAAACTGGGGAGCTTAACTTTTGCCTCCTGCTGGAGGTGCCACTTCCAATGCCGGATGAACTGGAGGGTGTGGGTTGACTTTGACTCTGTGCTGTACCACTACCTACTTCTACTGAGGTGGTGGTTGTGCTGGATGTAGGTCGCTGCCGGGCCTTTGCTAATGCAAATATGGAAGCTGTAGGTCGTGTTGGTGTTACCTGTGGAAGTATGCGTGCTACATCCCTCGCAGCGATTTTGGATAGGGTGATAATGTTGGTCTCCATCTCCTCGGGCCGGGAGTGATGTTCGTGATGACTGGCTCATCATCATCATCCTGCTGTTCCACATCGACCTCCATAAGTGTAAGGCTTTCTGGAACCTTCCTTTTCCCTAGCCTGGTCTTGGGACGTGTCTCCCTCTCAGACTCAGTTTGTGCCTTCCAAGTGGCATCTAGATCATCAGAAGGGGGGCTTGGCGAAGAACTTGATGGACTAACCCTCCTTTTCCTTGCTGGGGATTTGGAAGACAATGGATCTTCTGAATGAGTGGCTTCCTCTTCTACCTCTGCATGAGGCTCAATTTCCTGACCTGCCCCTACTTCGGGAGGAACAACAACTACTATTGCGGTCGGTGGTTGCGGCTGTTGTTGTTGACCACTTATCTGCTGTGTTTCCTCCTGCGTTGATTGGGTACTACTTTGAGATACCGATAAGTTTATCTCAGGCTCAGCATCACTGCTTTCCACCATTAGGCTGGCTACCTCTTCCACACTCATGTGCTTGGGCCTGGGTTGGTGGGTTGGGCCCACTGATGCGGAGGTGCTGCCACCAGCTTGCCCCCCGGACACCGCTGCTGCAGGCGTAATTTTTTTTTCCCAAAAAAGGTATTGGGCGGCACCCCAGACTTAAGTGTCACTTCCTTCTTCTGTTCCTTCTTCTCAATAGCAACTTTCTTGGTACTGGAGGACCTGATACCTGCTTTCTTTGGGCCCATCTTCTTCAGATGTCAGCAGCACTCAGTTGCACAAGTTGCAGAGATGTCTGGTCAGGTCACACGTCACGTTGTGTACAGCAGCAGGAGGTCTGTCTGGCAGTACAACGGGCAATGATGACACACCTCCTCCTCAGTCTTTTGTGCACCTAAAAGCAAAAAAGCCAGAAGAACATCAGTCAAATGATAGCACAAATCAAACTAATATAATATATAACTTAGTGTGTGGTTGTGTCAATTATTAAATTTTAGAAACTCAGTGAACAACAACAGTGTAGCCATTTATGAGACTTTGACAACAAGGCCAGGGCTTTCCTGGTGTACTGTGTACACTCAGGAAGAATAAGAATAGCAAAGAACAAAAACAAAAATGTAGTGTAGCCTGTTTGGCCTAAATTTGTGCATCACGTGGGATGAATGCAGCATCAGGGAGCTGCAGCTGGCAATGGGGATGGATTTGGAAGTGGTAAGACAAGAGGAACAATGGAAAGACACGCATGCCTATGTGGCAAAAACAGCACACTACTAACTACCACCACAAAATGGCCCCCAGCCACCTGGTCACTCACAGGCACAAGGCAGGCAAACAATGAACTCAAGCAGGCCTATATGGCCAGACAAAGGATGCCTGATAAACAACACACACAGCTTTAATGTAAAAACTAAAATCCACATGGCTAAAAACAGGTTGGAAAGTTACACAACAACAACACATACACACGCAAAAAAGGCATGTATTTAACACACCCAAAAAGTGAAATAGACCCCCCCAAAAAAACCACATTTTGCAATTCAATCCAATGCCATCCATGCCCTAAATGATGTTTAAATTCAACAGACAACACAAACAGTTTTTATGCACCCATGATGACTACCTCTGGGCCTACTGGCAGACTAGGCCACAAGCTTGGAGGCCTATGGCAAAAACACAGTGGCTGGTCCCACAAAATGGCCACCACCACATGGCCAGGCCACCCACAACAACAAGAAAAGGAAGACAAGACAGACAATGCAGGCCTATGGCAAAATCACAATGCCTGGCTTCACAAAATGGCCGCCACCCACATGGCCAGGCCACCCACAATAACAAGAAAGTGAAGACAAAGGACAGGACCAGGAAGTTGGAGACTCTGAGGAACTTCCTTCCTCTTTAAAAAAATTTAAAAAAAAAAAATGACTCATTGCTCACAAAACTACATCTAAATGACAACCTGAGGAGTTTTTGAGCAAAATGAACAAAATCATCATTTTCGAGAAGGTTTTATGCTGCTCGAGAGATATTCTTCGCCAGATTGTAAATTCTGCGTGTTCGGCATCGCGATCGTCACAAAAAGTCGTTATTGCGCGCGTGAAAACTCATATTGAGCGCGCGAAGAAGAAAAAAAGTGTAAGTCCGCGTTGTCGCGCAGTGCGGAGTTGCCAAAAGTCCGCGAGCTGAACGCCCAGGGTTACCTACTGGCTGAAAAGGCCTATTTATTTAACACACACCAAAAAACTGAAATACCACCCCAAAAACCACATTTTGCAATTCAATCCAATGCCATCCATGCCCTAAATGATGTTTAAATTCAACAGACAACACAAACAGTTTTTATGCACCCATGATGACTACCTCTGGGCCTACTGGCAGACTAGGCCGCAAGCTTGGAGGCCTATGGCAAAAGCACAGTGGCTGGTCCCACAAAATGGCCGCCACCACATGGCCAGGCCACCCACAACAACAAGAAAAGGAAGACAAGACAGACAATGCAGGCCTATGGCAAAAGCACAATGCCTGGCTTCACAAAATGGCAGCCACCCACATGGCCAGGCCACCCACAATAACAAGAAAGTGAAGACAAAGGACAGGACCAGGAAGTTGGAGACTCTGGGGAACTTCCTTCCTCTTTAAAAAAATTGTAAAAAAAGAAAATGACTCCTTGCTCACAAAACTACATCTCAATGACAACCTGAGGAGTTTTTTGAGCAAAATGAACAAAATCATCATTTTCGAGAAGGTTTTATGCTGCTCGAGAGATATTCTTCGCCAGATTGTATATTCTGCGTGTTCGGCATCGCGATCGTCACAAAAAGTCGTTATTGCGCGCGTGAAAACGCATATTGAGCGCGCGAAGAAGAAAAAAAGTATAAGTCCGCGTTGTCGCGCAGTGCGGAGTTGCCAAAAGTCCGCGAGCTGAACGCCCAGGGTTACCTACTGGCTGAAAAGGCCTATTTATTTAACACACACCAAAAAACTGAAATACCACCCCAAAAACCACATTTTGCAATTCAATCCAATGCCATCCATGCCCTAAATGATGTTTAAATTCAACAGACAACACAAACAGTTTTTATGCACCCATGATGACTACCTCTGGGCCTACTGGCAGACTAGGCCGCAAGCTTGGAGGCCTATGGCAAAAGCACAGTGGCTGGTCCCACAAAATGGCCGCCACCACATGGCCAGGCCACCCACAACAACAAGAAAAGGAAGACAAGACAGACAATGCAGGCCTATGGAAAAAGCACAGTGGCTGGTCCCACAAAATGGCCGCCACCCACATGGCCAGGCCACCCACAATAACAAGAAAGTGAAGACAAAGGACAGGACCAGGAAGTCGGAGACTCTGGGGAACTTCCTTCCTCTTTAAAAAATTGTAAAAAAAAGAAAAATGACTCCTTGCTCACAAAACTACATCTCAATGACAACCTGAGGAGTTTTTTGAGCAAAATGAACAAAATCATCATTTTCGAGAAGGTTTTATGCTGCTCGAGAGATATTCTTCCCCAGATTGTAAATTCTGTGTGTTCGGCATCGCGATCGTCACAAAAAGTCGTTATCGCGCGCGCAAAAACGCATATTGAGTGCGCGAAGAAGAAAAAAAGTGTAAGTCTGCGTTGTCGCGCAGTGCGGAGTTGCCAAAAGTCCGCGAGCTGAACGCCAAGGGTTACCTACTGGCTGAAAAGGCCTATTTATTTAACACACACCAAAAAACTGAAATACCACCCCAAAAACCACATTTTGCAATTCAATCCAATGCCATCCATGCCCTAAATGATGTTAAAATTCAACAGACAACACAGAAACAGTTTTTATGCACCCATGATGACTACCTCTGAGCCTACTGGCAGACTAGGCCACAAGCTTAAGCCTATGGCAAAAGCAAGCACACTGCCTTGCTCCACAAAATGGCCACCACCCACATGGCCAGGCCACCCACAATAACAAGCAAGTGAAGACAGACAATCAATGCAGGCCTATGGCAAAGCACACTGCCTGGATGGCTCCACAAAATGGCCGCTAGCCACCCACAACAAAAAGAAATGGAAGACAGACAATGCAAGCCTATGGCAAAAGCACACTGCCTGCCTTCACAAAATGGCCGCCACCCACATGGCCAGGCCACAACAACAACAAGCATAAGCCAAGGGGAACAAAGAAAAGACATGCAGGCCTATAGGGAAAAAGCAGCACACTACTAAACTACCACCACAAAATGGCCCCAAGCCACATGGTCACTCACAGTCACAACAGGCCATGGAAAACAATGAACTCAAGCAGGCCTATAATATGACCAGACAAAGGAGGCCTGCTAAACAACACAGCTTTAATACAAAAATGCAAAAACGAAAATCCACAGGGCTACGAAAGGTTGGAAAGTTACACAACAAGCACACACACACATCCAAACAAAGGTATTTATTTATTAACACACCCAAAAAGTGAAATACACCCCAAAAACCACATTTAGCAATTCAATCCAATGCCATCCATGCCCTACATGATGTTTAAATTCAACAGACACCACAGAAACATGCACCCATGGGTACCTCTGGTCCTACTGGCTGAAATTTCAATCAAAGAAAAACAACTAGGCCCCTACTGAAACTACAGGCCACCCAGGCCACAAAAATAAATTTTAAAAACGATGAAAATCCCCAAAAAATGTAGGTACAAACAAGCCCCAATCAAACAAACAAATACACCAATTCTCCAACTTGTAAAATCTCAAATCCAAAAGTCCTCAAATCCAATCCAATGATATGATGCAGCAGACAGACACAAAAAGTGATCCTTCCAGCTCCAAATCCAAATGAAAGTGAACAGCACATGGACAAAGCACTGGGAGGAGCCTGCTGGACAGGAACAGGAAGTTGGAGACTCAGGGGCACTTCCTTCCTCTTGTAAAAAAAAGAAAAAAAGAAAAAGGACTCCTTGCACAAAAAACTACAGCCAAATCACAATCTGAGGAGTTTTGTGGAGCAAAATAATCATTTTCGAGAAGGTTTTATGATGCTCGAGAGATATTCTTCGCCACATTGTAGTTTCTTCGTGTTCGGGATCGCGATTTTACCAACACTGCTGCCGGAAGTCAGATCGCGCGTCCGAATGACGTGTTCACGTTCGCACACTCTCGCGGGATCGTGCGGCCGGATTCCAAATCTCGTGGCGCCCGCGAACGGATAGGAAATCGCGTCGGCGAACGCAGAATCACGATAGGTCGTTACCACGTGCGCGAGAACACATATTGAGGGCGCGAAGAAGAAAAATAGCTACGCTACGCTGCAAATTGCGTAGTGCTCGGTGACGCCGCGTTCTACACGAATCGCGAAGTTACCAAAACTACGCAAACTCCGCGAGCGTAGCGTAGTTCACCGCCCAGGGTTAGGATGCTTGTTTCCAGTCCAGGGAGGACCTGGCTTGGCAGCTCGAACTGGACTGTTCCCAGAAGGCACAGGCTCAAGACTGATTTGCTAATGGCTGGGTCTAAACTGGGGTGGCATTGTGAGCAAAAGAACGATGGATTTAACCCAGATCTTTTGACTGGGGGTGAATGTTTGATTTGCTCTGAATTCCGTCCATCATCTGTGTGTCTTTTGCTTTCTTGCCCTAAGTGTGCCGGGTATGGCCAGACGTGGGTCCAGGGCTCATTGTGCCACTGGATTTAAGCTAGCCTGGCTGATGAGGGGTGATGCCCTGAAACCGGTCCCAGGATGCTTGTTTCCAGTCCAGGGAGGACCTGTATTGGCAGTCGGGTGGAACTGTTCCCATGAGGCATAGGGTCAAGACTGATTTGCATATGGCTGGGTCTAAACTGGGGTGGCATGGTGAGCAAAAGAATAATGAATTTAACCCAGATGTTTTGATTGGGGGTGAAAGTTTGATTTGCTCTGCATTCCGTCCATCATCTGTGTGTCTTTTGCTTTCTCGCCCTAAGTATGCCGGGTATGCCCAGACGTGGGTCCGGGCTCACTGTGCCACTGGATTCACGCTAGCCTGGCTGATGAGGGTTGATGCCCTGAAACTGGTCCAAAGATGCTTGTTTCGAGTCCAGGGAGGACCTGGCTTGGCAGTTCGAACTGGACTGTTCCCCGAAGGCACAGGTTCAAGACTGATTTGCAAATGGCTGGGTCTAAACTGGGGTGGCATGGTGAGCAAAAGAACGATGGATTTAACCCAGATCTTTTGACTGGGGGTGAATGTTTCATTTGCTCTGCATTCCATCCATCATCTGTGTGTCTTTTGCTTTCTTGCCCTAAGTGCGCCGGGTATGCCCAGAGGTGGGTCCCGGGCTCACTGTGCCACTGGATTCAGGCTAGCCTGGCTGATGAGGCGTGATACCCTGAAACCGGTCCCAGGATGCTTGTTTTGAGTCCAGGGAGGACCTGGCTTGACAGCTCGAACTGGACTGTTCCCAGAAGGCACAGGCTCAAGACTGATTTGCATATGGCTAGGTCTAAACTGGGGTGGCATGGTGAGAAAAAGAACAATGGATTGAACCCAGAACTTTTGACTGGGGGTGACTGTTTCATTTGCTCTGCATTCCATCCATCATCTGTGTGTCTTTTGCATTCTCGCCCTAAGTGTGCCAGTTATGCCCAGACGTGGATCCCGGGCTAACTGTGCCACTGGATTTAAGGTAGCCTGGCTGATGAGGGGTGATGCCCTGAAACCGGTCCCAGGATGCTTGTTTCCAGTCCAGGGAGCACCTAGCTTGGCAGTTCGGGCGGGACTGTTCCCGTGAGGCACAGGGTCAAGACTGATTTGCATATGGCTGGGTCTAAACTGGGGTGGCATGGTGAGCAAAAGAATGATGACTGTATCCAAGATCTTGTGACTAGGGGTGAATGTTTGATTTGCTCTGCATTCTGTCCATCATCTGTGTGTTTTGCTTTCTCGCCCTAAGTGCGCCGGGTATGACCAGACATGGGTCCCAGGCTCACTGTGCCACTGAATTCACGCTAGCCTGGCTGATATGGGGTGATGCCCTGAAACCGGTCCCAGGATGCTTGTTTCCAGTCCAAGGAAGACCTGGCTTGGCAGTTCGAACTGGACTGTTCGCATGAGGCACAGGTTCAAGACTGACTTGCATATTGCTGGGTCTAAACTGGGGTAGCATGATGAGTAAAAGAACGATGGATTTAACCCAGATCTTTTGACTGGGGGTGAATGTTTGATTTGCTCCGCATTCCGTCCATCATCTCTGTGTCTTTTGTGTTTTTGCGTGGCAAGAGAATTTTTATGGTCGGTATGGTTTTTTGGGTTGTAAGGGAATTTTTAGGGTTTGGGGTGGGTATGGGTTTTGGGTGGCAAGGGATTGTTTAGGGTTTAGGCTGGGTGTGGGTTTTTGAGTCGTAAGGGAATTTTTTAGGGTTTAGGGTGGGTATGAGTTTTTGGGTGGTAAGGTATTTTTGTAGGGTTTAGGGTAGGTATGGGTTTTTTGATGGCAAGGGTTTTTTAGGGTTTAAGGTTGGTATGGGTTTCTGGGTGCTAGGGATTTGTTTTAGGTTTTAGTGTGGGTATGAGCTTTTGGGTTGTATGGGGCTTTTTTCAGGGTTTAGGATAGGTATTGGTTTGTGGGTGGCAAGGCTAGTTTGAAGGTTTAGGGTGGGTGTGAGTTTTTCAGTGGTAAGGGATTTTTTAGAATTTAGGGTAACTATCTGTTTTTGGGTGGTAAAGGATTATTTAGGGTTTTGGGTGGGTATTGTTGTTTTCTTGACAAGAGAATTTTTAGGGTTTAGGGTGATTATGGGTTTTTGGGTGGTGAGGGATTGTTTTAGCGTTTAGCATGGGTATGGGGTTTTGGGTGGCAAGGGATTTTTTAGAGTTTAGGGTTGGTTTGGGTGCTTGAGAGGTAAGGGATTTCTTAGGGTGGGTATCGGTTTTTGGGTGGCAAGGGAATTTTTAAGGTTTACGGTGGGTATGGATTCTTGGATGGCAATGGAATTTTTAGGGTTTTGGTTGATTATGGGTTTTTGGGTGGCAAGGGAATTTTTAGGGTTTAGGGTGGGTATGGGTTCTTTGGTTGTAAGGGATTTATTAGAGTTTAGGGTGGCAAGGTAATTTTTAGGGTGAATGGGTTTTTGGTTGGTGAAGGAATTTTTAGAATTTAGGGTGAGAATAGGTTTTTGGGTGGGAAGTGAATTTTTAGTATTTTTTGGTCTGCCTAGATTTTTTGCGCCGGTTGACGAATCTTCATGAAATGTTCCCCAAAAAAGTGTGCCGGTGATTCTAGTTGTGCATGGAAAGCATCAAGGTGAACCGTCAAGCGGGGCCAAGAAAAAGGCGGGGTCAAAAAAGTGCTTTTCCTATGTTTATTCCCATAGAGTCTTTAGACACATCTGCAGCCCAAAGCGCTAGATGGAATGACATCAAATTTGGCGGAATTATACATTTTGTTCTGGAGATCATGCTTTTTGTTATATGGTGTTAATCCATTCAGTAGTTTTGGAGATATTATAGGAAAAACACATTTATATATCTGGACCTATGTAGTACTTTTGTAGTACCTTAGTATATAGGCTTGACACTCATAAACTTTTAGAAAACACTCACAATTACTGGATGATGTCATCAGTGATGTCATTTGAGAGGTCGTCAGTGATGTCATGAGTGATGCCGCTGACCATGTCATGAGTGATGTAATATGTAAGGTCATAAACAGTGCATTTCAGGGGGCATAAGTTATAGTTAGCTCAGGTATCTGCAACTGCTGAATTTCACTGTTTTTGTGCGAATGAAATCTGAACCTAACTATATTTCCCTTTAACCTTTGTTTTTTTCAGTGAATTACTAAGGTTTTTAAATTCAATTTCCTAACTATAACGTCCCTGTAACCTTTGTTTTTTTCAGTGAATCTCTAAGTTTTTTTAATGTTATGTAGGATACCCATCACAATACAGAGTGAGGGGGAGCTTGAATGCAGAGCCTAATCTGGCATTGTGCTGCCCCCCTCCTCCTTGATATCCATTGTCTATGTTCATGACTCTGCTCCCTCATTGCAGCCATGTGTGGCCGTTGGTCTGCCTCTGCCCTTCTCACCAGCCCTAAACAGTTAGCTTGCTGCCCCATCCACCTTCTCCCTACCCTCTGTTGTTCAAATCCACGCACCAGCCCCCTCCCTCCTGCCCTGCATGGTCCAATGTGATGCCACTGCCCTCCATTTAGCTTGAGGTCCCTGCCCATTGCTCCTACCCTCTGCTGCCCTATCCCCCTCCCTCCTGCCTTGTCTGGCCCATTGTCGTGCCCCTGCCCCCTCCCTCCTGCCCTTCAGGTCTGTTATGCTGTAACTGTCCCTTCTGTATGCTCGTTATGGTCACCTTGCTGGCCTTGCCTCTTTTCCATCTGCTCTCTGTTGTCCATTTGCATTGTCCTGTCCCCTCCCTATTGCTTTCCATGGTCCTTTGTGCTGCATTGCCGTCCCGCATGCCCTTTGTGGTGTATTGTGCTGCTGCTGCAACCCGACACATGCCCTATAAGGTCAGTTTGGTGCCCCTGCCCATCTCCCGCCTGCACAGTTCACGCAAGACGTAAAAGGTAGGGGGCTGTGACCGGCAACGCGAGGAGGAGGATGGCGGCAAGGAGGAGAGAAGGTAAGTGGGTTTTTTTTACCCTTTTTTTGGGCCGTGGTGCAGGGGCTGAGGGGTGTACTCCGCCACGGAGTCGGAGTTTTGCCTCAACTTTGCGTTCCCAGCGGAGCGCGGAGTTGGTAAAACACCACAAACTCCACTGGCGGACCGGAGTACGCCGCCCGGGCTTCGATTTTAGGCAGATGACAGAGAATATAAAGAGCTTTTGGGCTTAAAAACATCAGGAGTCTCCTGCCTGAATCAGTTCTGTTGGAATGTATGGTTGTACTGCCACTGCCTCTTCCTTCTGCCCTCAAAGGTCGTTTATATTGCCACAGCCTCTCTTGCCTGTACTGCATGGTTGGTTACTTGCTCTTGTCCCACTTTCCCCTGCCCTCCATGGTCCATTGTGCTGCCACTGCCCCTCCCGCCTGCCCAGCGTGGTAAACTTGTTGCCTCTGCACCCTCCTACATGAGAGGGTCTTATTCCCCTAGAAATTTTGGTAGTGTTCTACTAAACAACTAAAATGAGGACATATTTTCTCATATGGCAACAAAGCATTTTTAAATAATTTGCTATCTTTATGTTTTTGTATCCAGTTGAACTCTTAATTATATGTTACACTTAAGGGAGGGGATGTGGCGTTCTGACCAGAGCTTCAGACTTTGCAACTGGGGTACCAGGTTCAAGTTTCGGCGTCAGCTCGACATCCTGTGATTCTGGGCAAATCACTCAGGGCCTTATTATGAATTTGGTGGTCCTACAGCGGATGGTGCAACACACTGTCTGCTGTAGGACCTCCAAACCTGTGGTGCTGCTGCCTGCCAGATTAGGACTTCAACCCTGGCCTGGCAGGTGGTCCTGTGGTGGTCTGACAGTGGGGGCCTGTGAGGCTTATAGAAGAGTCTCACATGCAGACTGATGCGGCCAGAATGCCGACTGCACCTTCCTGCATGGTGTGAGATACATGCCACACCGTGCAGGAATTGGGGGGCAAATACCGCATGCAGCCCCAGGCCCAATTCTGGCCAGTTATTGCCATTCTGCCACCCTTTTCATAGCGGGATCACCCTCATGAAAAGGCGGTGAAATGGCAACTTGAAATATGCTTGGCGGTGCCAGCTGCGGCATTGTCTGCATATTCTTGCCAGTGAAAGACCTCCAGCCCAGTGGGATCCTTGATCCCAGCGGTGCCGGCGGTCTTGTTGCGGTCTGACCGCTACACTCATAAAACTGTGGGTGAGCCCGCTTTGTGGCGGTCGTCGGACCGCCACCACAGGAACTCGTAATAAGGCCCTTAATCTCCCCATGCCAAAAAGAGAAATGAATGGGTCCTTGAGTAATGTAACTAATGCTCATGTAAAGCACTCCAATACCTTCGGGTCAAGTCAGCGCTATATAAAACTGAAAACACCCAAGAAAGTTAAGTGTTTTACATACTTCTGTCATTGGACTGTACTTGGGCTACATTTGGGTGACATTTGTGCTATATTTGGGCTCTTTTTCTCTGATGGCCATCTTGGGAGAATTATTTGTTATAAAGTTCCCTAAGCTCCTCATTTACTGCAGTATTCTCAGTAGAAAATGCTTTAAATGTTCTACTTCGATTCCATCAAGATGGAGTTCAGATGTGCCACACTTTTGTCATAAATTCAGAATGTCAGCACTCTAGTTGCCCATTAGAATACTGTTGTAAAACTGCTGATCACCATAGGAATTAACTGGCAGTCTACTGCTTCTGTTGAAAGTGCATGTTTCCCCATTGAGTTGGGTAACAATAAACATCTGTTATTCAGCACCAAGATGCCTACAGGTGAAAGTGCGCTTTACAAATACACATGCTATGTTATGTTTCAGTCTGCATGTCAGAATGTTTTAATGAAATAGAAGAGGAAGATATTTGAGAACTCACTTAAAACGTGTCCTAATTTTTCCGTCTACAGCACTAACCATAATTTCTATGGCAAACTGAACCCCCCTCAGTTTGTTCCTTTCTAAATGAAATGTTTTAAGTTTTACCAGTTTGATTAAATCAAGATGGCTTCAGGTGTGCCATACTTTTGTCATAAGTAACACTGTCAGCGCTCTAGTTGTTCTTTAGAACACTCTGGGAGTCTGTAGTAGAACACAAGGGAATCAACTGACAGGCTGCTCCTGTTGGAAGTACATGGTTTTCTGAGAATGTCAGACTTCATTCTCATATGGATGAGAAAGATAGTGTTAATTTACAGAAAATATGCTCTCTTTCTAGCTTCTGAAGCACCTTCCATAACCTCTATGGTAAAATCATGAGAAAACTGTTTTTTCTCAAACATGATACATGGAATTATGGCAGAAGGCTTTTTCACAGGGTAAAATCAAGTAAGAACACACCACAATTCCTAAAATTAGTATGTTACCATCAACAAATGCTTTATATTGTAACTAAAATCTGTGTTCATCCTTTATGTAATGTAATGTAATGTAATGTAAAGGGAACTTCTAAAGCGCAACTGTTACTCCGTAGAGTGTCGTGGCGCTCTGCTCTGACAATGTAGGAACCGAGAAGCGAAAAAGGGAACATAATTAATTATTAGAGAAGAGCCATGTTTTTAACTTCTTCCGAAACAGAGTGGTGGAAGTAAGACATCTTAGTTCTGACGGAAGATTGTTCCATAAAGATGGGCCCAGAAAAGAAAAAGACCTACCCCATTCTAGATTTACGGATCTATGGAATTTTGGCCAGAAAGAGATTTGTTGAGCGCAGACTTCTAGGAGGGAAGTAGAGGCTGATTCTCGATTTCAAGTATCTTGGACCTGTTCCATGCAATGCTCTATGGATTAGTAATAGGGTTTTAAAAATAATCCTCTTCCTCACAGGGAGCCAGTACAGTTCTCTGAGAGATGAGGACACATGGGTTTTTAGGGGTAGCCTGAGTATTGTGCGAGCGGCCGCATTCTGGACTACCTGCAGCCTACTAATCAGATAGTCAGGCAAGCCGAGGCACAATCACGGTGTACCTATTGTGTTGACGTAAAGCAACTTTTAATTGGTAAACTTAGACCAACTTCGCAGATATAGTGAACATAATCCATCCTTGTTGACATATTCATTTGTGTTAATTATTTTTTAAGGTATATACAAACCTAGATGCTTGCTCTCATCGGTGGCTCCACACAACGCAACTATTTAATAATAGCACAATATAAAAAGGTACGTTAACTCTAAAATTTAGATAAAATGAATCAGCCTCGTTGGTTTGGGTGGATTGTAGAAACCCCCCCTTGTTTTTCAATCGAATTTGTCTTATTCATAGATACTTTCCCGTTTTATCCACATCCTGAAGAAAATTCCGTTCCCATAAGTAGATCAAGGAACCGCTTAATATTTTTAGGTAGGTTTCATAACATAAACTTGGATCATGTGTTGTCTCAAAAAAAAATTGAGGATTGTGTAGCCAAATTGTTTGTAAATTAAATTTGTTTTGATGATTTATAATAAAGTATTATAATTGCATCTTTTCAGTGTAACTTTTGCTCTACTAAACCTTTCACTGCAATGTTTACCTCCTATGACTAGACATTTATGAGATATGAAAAGTGCTAAAAAAAAATTTTTTAATTATTACAGAAGACTCTGTCCTGAAGGTGTTTTTATCAAGTTATACCAAAACGCAGCGTCGACTGTTTTTGTGTAGTTTTCTTCATGTTTATGATCTTCAACACTGTGTGTTGCAATTCATGTATTGTTTTTATTTGATATGCTTAATTTATGTCTAGTTTTTCAACAAAACTTTTTAATCAATAATTTTGAATAAACTTGAAATTTGAATTTCACTTTTATGAATATTTGTTTTTAACTTATTTTCGTGGTCAACTGTTACACTGTTATATTCTTTGGCTCAACACATGATCCTGATATTTTTGCAAGGGACTTTTCTGTTTCCTGTTGTTACCCCGTCCCGATTATCTAAAACACAGGGTTTCTCCCTAATTTTTCCTGAAGCCGAGGTACAGTCCAGTCTAGATGTAATCAGAGCCTGGACCACCAATTTTCTAGCCGACGAAGACAAAAAGTGCAGAAATTTCCTCAGTGTACATAACATGCCAAAACAGGTCCCTACTATTGCGTTGACTTGTGAAACAAAGGAAAGTTCCCCATCAAACTTAATGCCTAGATTTTTAATAGCATTAGTGTGGGTAGATGGAGGAGAAGCATTCTTGGGCCAGAAGGTCTGCGAAGGCACTTCCAATCTTACACCGAAAAAGAGAAACTCAGCCTTTTCCTCATTGCATTTTAATTGGTAGAGGGAAAGCCATTGGAAAACTTTGGTCAGACAATTTCAGCTTTTTTTGCCGGGGAATGCTTCGTCCCTGCCCCATGAGAAAAGCAGCTGGGTGTCGTCTGCGTTAAAGAATACTTTAGCACCCAGGGTCTCTGCAAGGGGTGCCAGGGGGGCAAGATATTTATTAAATAGTGTAGGGTTCAAGGCCGAGCCCTGCGGCCCTCCCACCTTAAGGGCCCGTGGTGCAGAGGAAAATGGATGACACCACCCCTATCTTCAATGAAAGAGGCCAGCCATTCCCGTGTCTGTCCTCGAATCCCAACGGACTGGAGGCAGGCCAAAAGAGTTAAGTGGGCGATCGTATCGAAAGCAGATGACAATTCCAGCATAATCAGCACAACTTTACCAACAGCATCAAGAGTACACCTGATAAAATCGACTACCTCCACTAGTGCTGTTTCTGTGCTACAGCTGGGGTGAAAGCCAGATTGACTAAGATGTAGCAAGTCATTGCTTTCTAAGTACCAGGACAACTGCTGATTAACATGTTTTTCCAGCACTTTGGAGAGGGCTGGGAGAAGCGAAATAGGCCTATAATTAAACAGACCTGAGGTTTTTTTTTAGCAGTGGCACGACTTTGGCCTGTTTCCATGTCTTGGGGACAGTAGCCAAGGAGAGTGAGATATTCAGGAGATGGTTAGCAAGAGGAGAAATAGCCTCTGATTCCATGACCAGAAGATATGTGGGGCATGGGTCAGATGGAGAGCCTGATTTAAGACTCCCGATGGCAAGAAGTGAGTCTTCCAGGGAGATCGGATCGAAAATATCCAAGGAAAAAGTTAAGTTGGAGGTTTGATTGACTTGCTGGCTTATAATCAGTCTCTCCTCTCTCTGTCTGGGGAAGACTGGCTTGGATATTGGAGATCTGATCCTGGAAGTAGTCAGCCAGTTGTTCATTCCATTCCATGGAAGGCGACTGCTGGCTTATACAGGCTACTGGGGAAATGAAGGACTTCACTATTTTAAAGACTTCTCTAGATTTTTTATCGGTCTTTAAAATTCTGACCTCAAAGTAAAGGTTTTTTTTCTTTTTTAATTTCTTTCTGATACTTTTTTAGACATAGGTTGTACCTACTTTTGGCAATAGGGCGGTATGACTCCCTCCATTGTCTCTCAATGTGCTTACATGCTAATTTGGCTTCTCCCAGAGAGTTAGTGTACCATGGATTGGAAGGTTTGGCTCGACGTGACTGTCATATCCATTCTAGGGCTAGAGCACAAGTAGTGGCTCCAATCCAGTTGTCTATAAGATCAACATCCTGGTCCACGTTGTTTGTAAGAGAGGGCATTTTCTCTTTTAGGGCCCTGCAAAAGGCTTCGGGTTGGATTTTGTGAAAGGCTCTAGCCGCTCTAGGTGTACAGCCAGTTTGGCCAGTTCTCTACCTTGGCCCACCTAAACCTAATCAAGTAATGGTCAGATCAAACTATAGGGATAGGAGTGTCTGCTCCTAGGGGTAGATTAGTAAAGATTTGATCAAGAGTATGTCCAGCTTGCTGTGTAGGCGAGAATACAGTCCGGGTCATAGTCATAGCTGAAATACTCTCACGCAGTGTTATTATTTCTTTTTCTTCACCCAACTCCATGTGAACATTTAAATCCCCAAGGAGAATAAAATTGGAGTATCTGAGGGCTAAGGGAGAGAAACATTACATAGGGAGGAAAGGAAGGAACCAGCTGGGCATGGGGGTCTATAGACTAGAGCTCCCAATATTGATTGATTGGGAGATTGGGTAATGCAAAAACCCAAAACCTCTGCTTTGTCCAACCCTACTATGGGTATGGAGGTATGAGTAACATTTTCCCTATAGAGCATGGCCACCCCATCCTCTGCCAATCTTATGATCCTCTCTGTACATTTTATAGCCCTTAGGCATTGCAGAAAAGATATCAGGGCCCGAGGAATCCGCTAACCACATTTCTGTTACAAATAAGACGTCTAGGGTCTCCTCACATACGTTCTCCTTTTTGTGACCCTCAAAACCTACCATTCACTACAAAGCATTTCAATGGGGTGCTATCATGCATATTGGTCCCAAGATAGCTGTCAACATTTCCTGGTTGAAGTGTTGGCAGACAATCAGATCCCACCATGAGATCTGTGCTTAAGCTCCGCCCAGATATACAAATGTGGTTTTCTCAAAAACCGACTGAATGGATTAACACTAAATAACAAAAAGTGTGGTTTCCGGAACAAGATCTACCTTTCTGCTAAATTTGGTGTAATTCAATCCAGTGTTTCGGGCTGCAGATGGGAATTAACATGGGAAACACAGTTTTATTTACCCCCTCCTTTTTCTCAGCCCCTGCTTGACGCACCACCCTGACACTTTCCATGCACAATTAGAATCACCTGGGCACTTTTTGGGGGGAAATTTTGTGAAGGTTCATCAAACGGCGTTAAAGATATAGGCAAGTCAAAAAATGCTTTTCCTATAGAAACAGGGTCCTAACTATAACTACCTATTGGCAACCACCAGTAGGTAATTTATATAAAATATATTACCTACTGGCCATCACCAGTAGGTAGTTATAGTTAGGACCTAGTTTCCATAGGAAAAGCATTTTTTGACTTGCCTATATCTTTGGCATTGTTTGACGAATTTTCATTAAAGTTTTCCAAAAAAAGTGCCCCAGTAATTCTTGTGGCACAATGAAAGTTTCGGGGTGATCCGTCAAGCGGGGGCTGAGAAAAAGGGGGTTTCCCATGTTAATTCCCATAGGACCTTTAGACACGGCTACAGCCTGAAGGTAGTGACCCGCTTGGGGCCACCCGGGTCTCCTCGGACCACCTCTCAGCCTTCCACACCAAATAAAGAGTCTGAAGAACAGTGGAGAATATACCAATAATTGTTTTATTCAAATGCACTCAGAGTGGAGCCCCGTCTGCACAGTTTTGAAGAGTGGTACAGAGGGAACTCAAAATAACAAGCATAGAGATACAATATGTACGTTTCATAGTAGGGCAAAGACACATCTACAGTGGAATTTTCCAGGCAGATACAGCTGGGCAATAAAATACAAAAAAACATAAGGTTTGGTTCTCGTATCTCACACAACCAAGCACAGTCCAAGGTCGTTTCACCCTGTGCCCGCCACCAGACAAGTGGGAGAGGGCCTCTATCTAGTGAGAAAGGTATGTGCTAATATGAACAGTCTATTCATTACTGAGGCAAAACTTCAACGTTTCAGAAACAAAACTTAACAGAGGCTTTTTCTTGGAAACGGTAAAGGATTAGTTTCAGTCATCATTCAAAATGGCGTCTAAACAGAAAATGGTGCCACGAATGCTAACTTATATAGGGCACTGCGTAAGCAATCTCGGGTCTATTCTAACAGACCCTCCTTTTAGCATGGGCTAAAGCATTTTCAACTATAGTGGAGAAAAACAGAATTGCAAACAGTAGCAGAATATCAAATTGGGGTACAATTAGGAACATTCCATACCAGTAACATCAGGCAGTGAAACAGCAAGGAGGGATGAATTCTCAAATATTCCTTCATGTATGTGCATCAAATCATCAACATCTTTCTGAAGCATTATAGCGGCATTCGTGTCATGAATTGATATTTTTTTTTGGGTGTGAAAATTGTGGTACAATAGGAACAACAAAAAGGGAGACACTGAACGAGGATACAACAAAGCATCAATACCACAATAAGATAAATCACTTTTTCAAGGATCCAGCCCCAACTGCCTAAAAGGGACCAACACCAAATCCCACTCTCCATTCCCTTAACGTTTTTAAGAATATCTAAATGTGTTGGGTAATATTCTTTTCCATATTCTTAATCCCGACCACACACTGATCACCAACTACCACGCATACACCACCACTTCTAGCTATATAAAATCCACTACATATCTAGTCAGTTCCGAATATATCCGCATACTTTCCAACTGAGTGGTGATGTCACGCAAAGCTGCCACTGTAGTATTAGATAAAATTTGCAGCTTGCATCCAAAGTATTCTCTTGCTTTCTCACCCCTGGCCATGGAGGAACCACCCAATGTGAAAATAGAGGAAAGGATGTATCCAAAAGTGATACCATTACTGTAATTATTGACCTCTATATCGGTCACTCCCTCACAGAATTATTTTGTTAGTGTCCTTTTAACCCATCTTATTTTACGCTTGGTATATTTACAAGGCATGCCCAAAGGCAATACCATTCCAAGAGCTATATCATCTGTACCATTATAGACATTGGAATAAGTCCCATGAGACAAAAAGAAAAACCCTGGGTGTGCATAAATCGGCCCCTCATAATCCACTGCAGCATACCTAGAGTTCATTCCAAAAGTACTTGGATCCTCTTTATTCACTAAAGAGACGTTTGTTTGTACAACACTATTCCTGAACAATTTATATACAATGAAGTATCCGTACTGTTCACAATAGGACAACAAGCAGGGTAATAACCGGCCTCTCGAGGGACTGTCAACTCCTTATAATGCCAACCTACTAATGCTACAGTCTGTTCATCCATATAAAAAGTATCGCAATATGTATTGTTATCACAACCCGGATAACCCACCCCCAGTGGATTTTTATGGTTTAGACATGGCCCCGGATAACCAAAACCAAACACTCCTTTCACTTCTGTAAATTGGGGTGGCCGAGTATATGTGTAATTTACGAGTGACAATGGATATGAGGTCCACAGACTGGTGACAGATTGGGTGGGGTAACAAGCGGTCCCTTCGCCAAAGAACCTCTTATGTGTTTCCAAAAATACATTACTCGGAGCAGTTGTTTTATTTCGTCTCGGGGAAATTACTTTACCCTTCCTGCGTAAAGGCACACTTTGAGCATCTTCCAAAACCCATGACTCCCCACACAGTATTATTACCATCAAAATCAAAAGAACAACACATGCTATTTTACTTTTCCTTGACCACATCAAAATATGTTGTGCGACAGTAACCATTGGCTGCTCCTTTCGGCAAAAAGGATGCATAGTGAAGTCAAGAGAAGGAAAATGCAAAAAAATATAAAGTTCCCAGTGTCCGTCAGAGCCTAACTGGCACAGGCTCCTATTGTCCATCAATAAGTTGGTGCTCTTGCGCACCGGCGGTGGAGTTTGCTCTGTCCTAAGCTCTTCTAATCTATCCCATGCCGATAAAGGTGGTATACCTTCAAAGTATACTTTTTCCCTGACTAATGTTCAAACAACAAAGGCAAAGTAAACAGAATTTCCACTCATTTCAATTATTCGTTGGTACTATTACTCAGCACTACCTATCTTGTACAGTCCATCCCTAATCTTTTTTCTCCTTAGACTCAGTAGCCCCCAGCCGAGGGCGCAAATTGTATCTGGCAGCCCCAGGCACTGTGTGATCAATGAACAGAGGCTCCTGAATAGCTCGTATTTCTGGTGGAACAGCCTCATTCAAAACATTGTCGTTCTCCTTATCTGCCTGTGTCCAGGTCAATTAGGCATCACTAAAGGGGACAAACCTGACTTGGGGGTGAGGATCTTCCACTCGCCCCAGGATGTACAGGAAGTAAACCTAGGTGGGGGTACTGAGGGCCTTAAAAGACAGCATGGGATTATGGGTGAATCTCCCTATCTCGGTAGCAGGAAGGATTTCCTTGCTAAAAATGGTGGCCCTCCCCAGACTGCTGTACTTTTTTGTCACACTACATGTGTGGATCCCCAGGACATGGTTCCGGGAGCTGGACTCGTGCCTCTCGGCCTTCATATGGGGGCTGGATGACGATGAGTGGCCCTGGGCACGTTAAAGCGGCCATCGGCAGAGGGAGGGTTGGCAACCCCGGATTTCGAGGCATACTACCTGCCAGGGCAGCTGCAGAGATTCACCCAATGTATAGCAGGGTGGATTACACCAGATAGGGTAGATCCCCCGTTCACTCCGGAGAGGGATGAATTGCTCCGCACCCTAATGAGGACCGCCAAGCCACAGCACATACATACCAATGAGCATAGAGTGATACAGCGGTGTTGGAGCAGATGCCTCCAGAGGACCCAGACGAGACACCCATATTCACCGGAACTGCCACTAATAATGATTAGAGTGTTGCCACACGGGGGACAATGGGGAGGATTACATGAATGGGTACAGGCAGGGGTGATGAAAGTAGGGGATTTGTATAGAGACGGAGAACTGTTGCCATTCAAGGAATTCAGTACTGACTGGGACATCCCACAGGGCCAGTTTCTGCTCCCCAGGGCGGTCACGGGGGCGATGCGATGACACTGGCAGATGGGCACTCTCGAACTGCCACTGCACGCCACATGCGAGTACATAGGGATAGCTGGGAGCATCATAAAGGCAGTCACATGGCTGTATAGGGCGATAGGGAGAGACTCTGCTAAGCCATTGGATGAATTGAGAAATCGTTGGGCGTAGGACCTAGTACGCCCCCTGGAGGACAAGGACTGGGAAAACATACTGCAAAGGACGCCAAAGGTGTCCAGAAACGCACGGTTTGGGCTGATTAGCTTTTACACACTGCATCGTGCGTACATTACTCCGGAATGAATACATCGATACTTTCATAGGGAAGATGCAGAATGCTTGAGGTGCAGGGAAGTGGGAGCGAATTTCATCCACATGATGTGGAGTTGCCGGGCCCTGACGCACTACTGGCAGGAGGTGACGATGGAAACGGCCCGAATAATGGACAGAGTAGTACCATGCACACCAGCACACTGCCTGCTCAACATGTTCCCACACACAGCCAAGACCAAAGTCACTGCCAAATTCCAGGACCTGGCCTTTATCTTAGCCAAGCGGGAAATCACCAGTAGATGGAAAGCTCCAAATGGCCCTAGCATCACCAGGTGGAAGCGGGAGCTAGAGAAGTGGGCGGGCTGTGAGAGCAGAGTTTTAATGAGGAACGCAAGACGGGGCCTAGGCGGAATAGAGAGGGCCCAGGCGTGGGAGGCATTGGTGGAAGAGATGAAACGCAATGACCAGGAGTCTGGTAACACCACCCCAACGGCGAACTCTAGACAGGGGAGCCCCCACAGACAGGCCCCTGATGACGATCCAGAGCTGGAACCCGGGGAGATTAACCCATAAATATAGCAAGGCAGACAGAGCAAGGTGGGATAAAGGGAAGAAAACACGAAGGCTACACAGGTAGCCAATGAGTAGCAAGGAAAGCGACAACTAGTGGAAGTGAAATCTCTAAAGGGCCTGCAGTGAAGGGGAGGGAGGGGGAGTTGGGGAAAGTTGGGGGTTTCAAACATGAATAGTGAAACCAGAAGATACCTGCAAATACAGATGAACACTCAGGGATGACGAATGTATAAGAAGAAGGTAGCATAAGGCGAATGGACAGCACTAATGTACTAAGATATGAATGTATGAATATGCAATGTACCAAAGGAAATAAAATATGTTTTAAAAAAAACTAAAGGGGACAAACCTGGGCACTTGCTCACATTCGGTGTCGCCGATACCCTCTTTGACCCACTGGTCATATGGCAATGGTAAAGGAAACCCCGGCAGGGGGTGGCATGCACCTAGTTCTTTCGACCAGCAACCTTTACAGCCATCCGTGTCACCAACAGAACTTGCTCAGGGCCTCTCCAGCGGGGCTCCAGACTTTTCTTCCTCTGAAAAGTTTGGATTAGAACATAATCACCAGGCTGAATGTTGTAGCTGAGCCCCTCTGGTACAGGAGGTAGGGATTCCCGTACCTGTTGGTGAATAGAACGTAAACTTTCTGTCAATTGTCCAAGATAATCAAGCAATTCAGGATATTCAATATCAGAGTATTTACGAGGACGCGGGACTCCCCAGACATTTCCTGGGCGTCCAAACAAGACCTCGCAAGGTGACAAGCCTGTTCTAGAATGAGCTGTAGTTCTAGTCGACAAAAAAGCTAACAGTAGAGCATCTGGCCATTTTAACCCTGTTGTCTCCTGAATTTTTGCCAATTTTAATTTGAGAGTACCATTCTACTTCTCAACCAATCCCGCTGACTGCGGATGATTGGCAGCATGAAATTTCTGTTTAATATGTAAACCTTCACAAATCAATTTAATCACTTTTCCATTAAAATGAGACCCGTTGTCACTCCAGATAATTCGGGGCAAACCCAATCGAGGCAAGTACTATTTAAGGAGTACCTTCGCTGTTGTAATGGCCATATTATCCTTAGTGGGGTAAGCCTCAACCCATTTGCTGAACGCACAAATACCCACTAAAACATACTTGAGATTATTACATCTTTCTAGCTCAATGAATTCCATTTGAAGGACTTCAAACGGGAAAGTGGGTGGTGCTAAATTACCTGGATTATGTATCATACATGTCATACAATGTTTCACCAAATGCGCAGCTGTCTTAGAGATGCTGTCATTATGCCAAACAGGGGCTAACAATTTACAAATGCCTTTCGCACCAATATGGGCTGAACCATGGGCCAAGGTAACCACAGGAAGTACATATCCATCTAGCAACATCCATTTCTGTTCTCCAGATTTATCAATCCAACATACTTCCTCATTAAACTGTGCTGTACTCTCCTGTCATTTCGCCAATTCCTGTATCGTGGCTTCGCTTTGTATCTCCTTTACACTTTCAACAGTGTTTTCAAACATAGCAACTTCAGGAACCCACCTAGCTGGATCTGCAACAAACATGCGTTTCATTTTGCGGCAAGGGGGAACATGGCGGCCGCACGTTAGCCGCTAGCTTCCGGAGCTCCCGCACCACCCACCAAATGATCTGAAACCCGGGGGCAGAGAACTGACCGTAACTGACCTGGTTGGGACCGGAGGGCCCGTTTTCTGATTGCCGGCGTCCTCATCGGAGGGTCTTGCCGGTGGTTCCTGTCGGCAGCACGATTATCCCTCTTGGCTGCTCGAGGAAGACGCGAGACGCCAGGAATGTGTAGAGAGGAGGCGGGGGTACGTCTTCCTACGCCTCCTCGCTTGCTGGAAGCCGCCCTGGAGCTTAGGAGAGGGCGCAAGGCGGCCGCGCGAGGCCTCCTCAGGGGGAGCGACAAAGCCAGTATCAGCGGCTTTTTTCGGCGTACGAGGGATTCAAACGAAGGCCTCATACAGGAGCAGAAGGAGGACGGTGACAGCAGCGGTAAGGTCGGAGAGGGCGGGGAGGTGGTTGCCGGAGACTTGGAACAAGGCATTGGAGGTGAGCCAGAGGTGAGGGGGTTAGTTCCCTCATTAGTGCAACATTTTGGTAGCTACCAGACCCCCCTAAACGTACAAGAGGTCTCCTCCCCTGCTGTTGTAAGCCCGCAAACAGTAGTTGGGAGAGAACAGAGGAAATTAAAAAAAAGGGGCCATAGTGGGCAATAAGAAATCCAAAGCAGATATAAAAATCAGCATTAAAACTACCTCCGGCAAAACAGACATCGGGAGGAATGCCCCTGACGCTGATCCACTGCAAATTTTAACTACTGTTGGGCTTCCCCCTGGTGCAGTAGAGGCCACTCCAGCTGAAGAATCTAAGTCTCTAAATAGTGACTCTGCCTTTCAGGTCTATCAGGTGAAGGGAAAGTCCATTAAACCTAAGAGGCCAAAGAATAGGGCAGTTAGCAGTGTGGTTAAAGTGACCCCGTCGCTACGCTCTTACTTTAGGATTCAGCCAGAAGTATTGGTCATTGGCGCGCGGCCTGACCCCCTGGGGCAGCGCTCGGCAAGTTTAATCTCTTCTATAGCATTAACCCCTTCCTCGGACACAGTTCCTGTGAGCATGATGGAGGCAGTATTGGAACCTGCAACAGACTTGGTCCCCCAACAAAGTGATCATGGGGAGCCTTCAGGGGGCAGGAGTGCTCCGAATGATGACCCTTCGGTCTGCGTTTTGAGTCAACCACAACCGCAGGCACCGACAGTGTTTAACAGCAGTACTGGGGAGGAACGAGAAAGGGATACCCTATCGGTGCTGTCATCTTTATCCTCACCTGTAGGTTTGGAGGGTCTCTTCGCAACACTATCGGAGGATATAAAGAAAGGATTTGCAGTATCCGCAGTGAACCAAGGGGAAATCAGGAACTTCTGCGAATCCCTGGAAAAAAAGTAGACCTCATAAATTCCAGGACCGTAACTCTCGAGAATACAGTGGGCGAATTGAAAGAAGATCTGGGTCAGGCAAAGTCGGATATTCAACTTTTAAAGTCTGAACATTGGGACCTCAGAGATAGAGTGGAGAAGTTAGAGAACAACGCACGTAGAAACAATTTACGCTTATGGAATGTACCGGAAGGTAGCGAAGGATCCGATATCCGGTCCTACATTGTTTCTCTACTTAAGACCTCTTTACAGCTTGAAGACTCTGAGGAAGAACTTAGCCGGGATATACAGAGGGTACATAGGGATCCTTTTCGAAGGAACCCTAATAGACCCAGATCCAGAAGAATTCTCATTAATTTCCTCACATTCGCCTTAAAGGATAAGATTCTGAATTCAGCACTGAGACTGAAATCAGTGCGGGCAAAGGAATTCTCGTTTGAGATCCGGTCGGATCTCTCAAGGTGTACTTTGGAGAGACAATGGGAACTGGGCAAGAGGCTGGAAGAGTTTAAAAAAACTAGGGGCAGTAGCTCAACTGCAATTCCCGGCTTTTTTAAAGGTGATGCATAACAACAAAATGCACAATATAAGATCGGTGCAGGAAGCAGATGAGCTGCTCAATAGCATCAGTAAAGGGGTCTATAGAAGGTCTACAAGTGGGTCAATATAGGCGGAATGTAGTTGGAGAATTTGTATTCCCATCTCTCTCCCGTATAGGGAAATTAAAATAACTTGAGATTCTAGGTGAGAGAGGTTAAGCTGTGAAGATGTGTGAGGAGAAGAGCACAATTATTTAAGTCCCATGCTTCTTCTAATTGACCACGTCTGCTTTGAAGTATAGTTAGGGCCTCTCTGCTTTTTATCCTCTTTATCTCTCTTTTTCTCTCTTCGGGAATTTTTTTTTTTTTTCTCCCTTTTTTTTTCTTTACTAAGGTGGTGGCTGGGCGGATTCCTCCGGGATGCAATGGCCTGGACTCCATCTGTCCAGATAATTGGGGTATGGGTTCCCAGAGGTGGGGGGAGGGATTGGGGAGGGCATTGGGTAGGGGTTGGGTTTGGGTGTAGCAGGAAAAAAAACAAAAAAAATCCTCATTCTCGGTTTTCTCATGTTGGTTGTACTCACGTTACTTTTAGGACGAGAGTTTTGGAGCTGGGCTGGATCGAATGCTGGTACTGGTTATCTCGAATTCAAACTTCTGTTTTTATGCTGGGCTTCTCCGATGATCTAACATGAGTCTTATACAGATTTTGTCCTGGAACATTAATGGCCTGCGAACCAGACCGAGAAGGGACAGGATAATACAGTATCTCCAAGATTCACTGGCTCAGGTTCTGATTCTTCAGGAAACACATCTCCTGAAAGAGGAGATAGACACTCTTCTTAAAAATAAAAGATGGGTGGGTTCATATGTATGCACGAGCCAGACAGCTAACATCAGAGGAGTCCTTATAATTTTTAAGAAATCAGTCAAAGCGCATGTTTTACAGCAATTGGTTGACCCAGGTGGCAGATGGGTTATTGTTAAAGTCAGGATAAGGGAGGCCCTGTATACTCTGGTCGGCTACTATGGACCTAATCAAGATGACCCCTCCAGTCTTAAGACCATCTTTTCTCATTTATTATATTTTCCTGAGCCAATAATTCTAGCTGGAGATTTTAATATAGTTCTGAATCCTGCGCTGGACAAAACTCCAAATAGTAGAGCTGTGGCCCCTTTAAAATCTCGGGACTTCCTCCTAGAGGCAATGGAACAATTTGCGTTTTTAGATATAGGGAGGGAAAGATCGGGCTTGCAGCTGGGTGTATCGTTTAGAAATCATAAATATCGCCACCAATCTAGAATAGATTACGTGCTGATAAGTAACTCGTTGAGAGACAGAGTTAACGATATTTTATACCTGGCTAACCACCTCTCAGATCGTTCAGGGGATTTTCTACGTTTGGATGGTCCATCAGTAGGGCCCACTCGTACATGGTCGCTTGACCATTCTTTACTCCTGGTGGAGGAAGAAAAGGCCTTTTTATCACAAGAAACTGAATGGTTTCTTGAAACAAATCTGGGGTCAACATTAATAACTAATGTGTGGGACTCTTTTAAACTTTCCTGCGTGGCCAAATTACCAGCAGGGCAAGCTTTAGAAATAAAAGATATAAGGAGGAGGTATCTTCTATTGAAGAAAAGCTAAAAGATGTAGAGGCTGAATTATCCCTTCAAGCCTCTCTTGAAATCCAGCAAGAACGGAAAGCCAAATGGGATAGTTTAAAAGGGCAGTTAGAGAACATCCTCCACTCTAGGCTTATCCGTAGATGGGAGGCTAGTAAAATCGCCCATTTTGAATATGGAGAGGGCGCAGGCAAGCTTCTTGCCTGGAAAGCAAAATCTGATCGGGCAAGAAATCATATTAATGAGATCATCAGCGGAAATGAAACCTTCTGCTCAGATGGGGAAATTAGTCAGGCCTTTCAGACCTACTTTCAGGAGATTTATTGCGAGGACAAAAGGCTAGATGTCGCTAGTGTTCAGAATTGGCTGGGGGATATCCCCCTTCCCTCCTTAGGGCCTGACCAACAGCAATACTTGGACCAAGCTTTTACCCAAACTGAGGTCAGAGAAGCCATTCAACGCTGTAAGACTGGGAAAGCGGCGGGCCCTGATGGCCTCCCAGCGGAGATCTATAAGTAGTTGGGAGATAAGATCATCCCCGTCCTAACGCAGTTGTTTAATTATGTGCTGGAGGCAGGTCTAGGGCTCCCAGCTTCATGGAACGACGCTTTAATAATCCTAATATTGAAACCTGGGAAACCTCCATCAAGCTGTGGGTCATATAGACCCATCTCGCTTTTAAATGTAGACTATAAAATGTTCACCTCCATTTTGGCAGCGAGATTGGGTCTTATGGTGGGGGATGTCCTCCACTTAGATCAGAAGGGCTTTGTTAGGAACCGGCAGCTTTCAGACCTCACGTATGATCTCATTGGCGCCATTGATCTCGCCTCTACATATTCCCTCCCATTAGCAGCCATGACATTGGACGCTACCAAGGCCTTCGACAGAGTGAATTGGATCTACCTGTCGGAGGCTTTGAGGAAGTTCAATTTGGGGGAAAGATTTTGTCATATGGTCCAGTTGATCTATCAGAACCCCACGGCTAGGCTATTGGTTAATGGGAATATTACGGATTCCTTCAGAATTACAAGAGGGACTAGACAGGGCTGCCCACTCTCCCCGCTTCTATTTGATCTTTACATTGAGCCATTTGCTCAACGGCTTAGGGCTGACTCTAATATCCAGCCATTTAAGTATGGGGAGTGGGAGAGGAAGGTAGCCCTGTATGCCGATGATATCTTGGTCTTTTCCACTGATTTACAGTCAGCCTTTCCAGCAGTCATCAGTTTAGCCCGGGAGTTTGGTTCTGTCTCTGGATATGAGATTAATGCCGCAAAACGGAAATTATGACCTGGAATCTGGCAGAGACACAGCAGTGTCACCAGCCTAGCTCCAAAATGAGATATTTGGGAGTCCATGTGGTTCAGGATATCACAAAGATTGCTGAGATCAACCTAGATATAGTGGTAAAGGAATGTAAAAGGCTAATGAAATCTTGGGCCCTACTTCCGTTGTCAATCTTGGGAAGAATTAATCTGATCAAGATGACGATACTCCCAAAGATCACATTTCTTTTTAACTGTATCCCCCTTTATTTTGAAAAATCCACGATTGTTAAGCTTCAGAGTGAAATTAACTCATTCGTCTGGGTATCTAAATCATCTAGGATTGCATGGAAAAAGCTGAGGCGGAGAAGAGAAAAGGGTGGCCTGGCTTTACCGGACTTCCAGTTGTATGCCTGGGCTTTCCAACTCTCACACTCACGTATGCTACTGAGAATGCCCGTGAATACTGGTGCTGGAGGGATGTTCTTAGCTATGCTTAGGGGTGCCAAACTGTCAGAGGAAGGCTTTTTGTTTAAATTCGGGGATCCAAAGTTTTTTAAAAAGTCAAGCTGAAGGTTCTCCAGGGGGTAGCCAAAACTTGGGCCAAAGTGAGAGGGGCAGTGGGGCTCGATTATTTTTCCAGCTTGGCTCCCCTTTGGGATTCCCCGGAACTCCAGAGTGCCTAAAGGACAGACTGGCAAAACCTTTGAGTGACGCGGGGTTGTTGGTTTGGGGAGACCTCCTCCTTGGAGGCACTCTTATTCCCTGGGAACATCTCCAGGATAGGGTTGGGGGAGGACTCTCCCGGTTCAAACATTATCAGCTGGCAAGCTGGGTTCAATCTCAGCCACGAAAAAATGCTGTGGGTTGTGGTAGCGTTTTAGAACACCAGCTTGTGACCAAACCCCCAGGGAGGAAAGAAGTTTCCTTTTGGTACCAAACTCTGTTGGAAGAAGTAGATGGCGAATTCAAGCTGGCCGAGGAACTGTGGGGGGCCCCTTTACCCACACAAGACTGTGCTAAACTATGGCAGAAATCATGTAAGACTCTACATGAAGTTGTGAAACCAGCTTGGTTAAAAAGGAACCACCTGTTTACCATCCATAGGGCCTACTTCACTCCTTATAAATTGACAAAAATTTCCGATGGGCCACCGGTCAGTTGTAAAAAATGCGGCCAGGTTTCTGCCTCAGATATACACATGTTTATGGAATGTCCTTCTCTTGCTACTTTTTGGGGGGAGGTCGGTGATTTCTTGACAAGTGTTTTGGGCTGCACTATCAACATAGATCTACCCCTAATAATATTTGGTCTTGCAGAAAAAGTTACTGGCCTCGCTGGAGTGCTGCTTTTCTATTCTATCCTACTAGCCAGGAGGCAAATCTGTATAAAATGGACAGAATCAAGTCCTCCTACCTTTTTGTATTGGCAGTCTTCAGTCTTGGCAGTTTCTAAATTGGACCTGGCCAGACAGGGAAATAGCAAGAAGAAGGCATTTTGGAATCCTTTGCAACTTAGATGGGGTCCGGAGATGACGCAGTAAAATCATGGAAAATTGTAAAAAAAAAAAAAAAATCCCCCTGAGTCCCATGATTATGCCGTTAATACTCTTCGGGCCAAGTCATGTATTGCCAGGTATCATGGCGGGATATCGGCGAAAGTCATCTAGCTCTCAGAGCTTGGCAGAAGAGGTATCTCAGTGGTTTCTTCATTGATCCCCAAGGTGTTTCTGGTACCAGTAGGCGGGGTGCCACTTCCAACAGTCTATATTCCTCAGTTTCTTGAGAGTGAGTACAGACACCTAGGGTGTGATTTGAAGTGAGATGGATGGCGAATGAGGACAAAAAAAAAACAACAACAAAAAAACATGCGTTTCATTTTACTTCGGGCCGTCTCCTTGGCTACCTGATCTGCAAATGCATTTCCTCTACCCACTTCATCAGTAACCTTCGTATGAGCGCTGCACCTAATTATTGCTGATCTCTTGGGGAGAGTTAAAGCAGACAAAAGCCGCAATATAAGGTGCCCATGTTGAATCTTGGTACCATGAGAGGTAAGGAACCCTCTCTCCGCCCACAGTCACCCAAAATTATGCGCAACCCCGAATGCATACTGGCTGTCAGTATAAATATTGACAACCAGTCCTTCACTCAATTCACAAGTTCGGATAAGGGCAGCAAGCTCAGCGGCTTGAGCCGACTGATAGGGGACACCGTCCGCAACGTAGTGATAGCATAAGCTGCAGTAGTAATTTAAAACAGGAGCCCTCGACATATAGTTCTCCTTGGGGGTCAGATAAGGGAACATCAGTCAGGTCTACCCGTCCCTTCCTCTCTTCTTCCGTCCAGAAATGCAGTCATGTTTGTCGACTGCATCATTCTCAGAAGGAAGGGGTAGTAACGTGGCTGGATTCAGAGTGGCACATCTTTAGATCATAATATGTTTAGCAAACAATGTCAGTTCATAACCAGTAAGACTTGCACTGCTGAGGTGCTATGTCATTGTCTTATTCAAAAGTGTATCCACAGCATGGTGTACCATAACTGTGAGGCCTGTATCAAGTATGAGTCCAGCCGATTGCCTGATTGAAGTGGCCACAGCCGCGACCGCTCTCAGACAACTCAGAAGGGCCCTAGCAACAGGGTCAAGCACAGCAGAAAAAAAAGCACAATGCCTCTGTTTATCGCCAAATTGTTGTGTTAAGACAGAAAGTGTGCAACCAGCCATCTCATGAACATAGAGCACAAACGGTTTTCTATAATTAGGTGTGCCAAGCACCGAAGCCGAACAAAGCGCAGTTTTTAATTGCTCAAAATACTGCTGACATTCTGGCGTCCAAGGCAAAGGCTCATGCACTGCTTTCGTTGTTAATGCAAGCAAGGGTTTGATTAGTAACAGATAATTTGGGATCCACTAGCGACAGTGGGAAGTAATACCTATAAAAGCTCAAACATCTTTTTGAGTTTGCGGAATGGGCATTTTATTAATGGTACTGATGCGCTCAGGGGTAAGCCTCCAACCCTCCTTCGACAGTAGGTGATCTAAATAGGTAACCTCCTGTTGACAATACTGACATTTCGAAAGAGAGACCTTATGTTCATGATGTGCAAAATGCAACAACAATTTCACTGTACTGTCCTTGCAACCTTGTTCCGTATCAGAAGCAATTAACAGGTCATTGACATACTGCACCAATACATTACCTGGGGAAAGCGATAGTGAATCCAACTGACTTTTTAATGCTTGACTATAAATACTAAGACTCTCCATATAGCCTTGAGGAGCACGACAGAATCTAAAGCTTCTGCCGGCCAGTGTAAATCCAAACAAATACCTACTGTTCGGGTGGATAGGAATACTGAAGAATGCGTTTTTCAAATCAATAACAGAAAAGAACTTAGCAGTAGACGGGATCATCGCTAAAAGCGTAGTGAGGTCAGGAACCACCGGAAACTGCGGAACTACAATTTTATTAACCTCTTGCAAATCAATCACAAAGCGATAGACATCATCAATAGCGTCAGGGGAACCTGAAGGTGTCCTCTCAAGGACCAGAAGAATAGGAATATTACAAATGTTGGCGGACGTTTCTCAACAACTCCCTTCCGTATCAAATCCTGAATAATTGAAGAAGAGCCCGTTCCCCTGCTTGCAGTATTTTATATTGAGGAATACGGAGCAAAGTAGCATTATCTTTAACTTGTATAGAAACTGGTGGTATATGCAATACATCCACGTCTGTATCACCTGTGGCCCATCGTGTAGGGGGTACCTGAGCAAACTCATCTGGAAGGGGCCCATCCTGGGACAAACACTGACTGGTGTTCACATGTAGGCCCATGGTAATATAGACACCATCAGGAGAACAATAAATGGTAGCATGCAACTTCTTCAAAAAGTCCAATCCCATCAAATTTTCACCACAATTAGATGTTAACAAGAATGGAGACTCAACAGTAAAAGGACCAACAGTAAGCGCAAAGGGGCGCGAAATGGGGCTGACGACCGGTACACCAGAAAAACCTACCGAAACATTATTTTGGCCAGACAGGGCCGCCCCAGGGACCATATGTTGAGAAACAGAACTTTTTGTCGCACCTGTATCCACCAAAAATTCCTTAGTCGAACCTTGCAAATCGGCTGTGACATAAGGACCACGCTGATCTACAGGTATCTGAACTGGTCCCCCACCCTCTCCCTGGCTGTCCTAGCTATAAGACATACCTGTCACATCATCCACGTCATAATCATCATGATAATACTCTCCATCTCTGGGGTCCTCAAAATAATTATTGTCAGAGCGGCCCACAGGTGCCGCAGCATTCTGATTTCTGTCGGTCCCACGGCCTCTACCACCAGAACCAGGTCCTCTAGGGGACGAAACCTTCTGTAAAAGCACAGGGCACTGCCTACACCAATGTCCTTACTCCTTACAATACGCACACTGATTTTGTCCCAAAGGTGTCATAGTAGGCTGCCTAGTACGTGGGAGTTGTCAAGAAACCCCTGTTATTTCCCCAAAATGCCTGCTGCAACAACAATTTTGTCTTTAAATCCTTGTGTTTTTTATCAGTTTTATCCTTTTCCTCCTGGTCTCGATGCTCATAATATTGAGCCATATTCGAAATAACAGAGGGAGAAGAGGTAGACCAAGTACTATCAGACGCCTGCAAATGAGTCATTATTTCAGGAAGAAGATTAGTAACAAACCTCTCAACAAACAAACAAACTCCTCCCTCCGTGGACATATCGTGCCCACTGTAATCCAAAAATGTATCTTCAAACCTAGTAAAGAAATCAAATACACTCTCATCCTTCTTCTGTCGACAGGCCGTCAATCTGTCCCAACTTACTTTCTTAGGTGAAATGAGTGTATGCATATATGTAATAATACGACCAGGAAAAGCGAGTATCTCCGCACGCGGTTTATCTCCTGGCTTCCTTTCTTGATCCCATCCCTTAATCACATCCCATGTACCACACAACTCAGCAACATGATCTTGAGTATGCACCTGCCTCCAAATATCAACCGGAACAAGAAGAACAAAAAACATTTCAATATCAGCAAGTATCATTACAGTAGAAGAGGCAGCTTCTGTTAATTCCTTATAATAAGCTGTGGGATTTTTCCTAGGATCGGGCAGAGTAGCCTTAAGGGATAAAACCTCACTTCTTTTCCATGGAGTATAAACCCATTGCTCCTGGAAACGGGCAGCCATGGCCAGTCTGGTGGTCACACCATGATGATCCGTCAATGCAGTTATTTCTGGATGATAAATTGGATGAACTTCACGCATTGGGAACTGAGTTATTTGAGTAAGGCTCTTATCATAAAACCGACCTCTATAAGAAACTATGGTAGAAACATTACCAAACACCTGTCCCGGTTCCAGATCAGTAACAGAAACACGGTCTCTAATATCAAATAATATTTGGGGAGCCTCCGACCCAATGTGTATGCCAAAGACCAATCAATGTAGCAAACATATGTTGAAGAGCATGCTGTTGTAAAAAGGGCTCAAGATCACGTATAACTCGCCAAATATCTTCCACACTATAAACTGTATTACGAGCCCACTGCATAGCCTGACTCGCTATTGTCCTCTTCTCTTCCTCTCCTACTTCAGATCGCATCAATGGACCTGTTCGTTCCCTAAATCTCGCCAAATCCATGTCTTCAAACCCACGTACAGGGGTATCAGCATCCAAAAACATCGGGGGATGAATAACTGCAGGAGGATGGGTAATAGGAGTAGTGTGTAGAACTGTAGTCGATTGCACCGGAGGAGAAAGAACAGAGGGCACAAGAGTAGGGGCAGTGGATGTAATAGAGGCCACAGTCATCAAGGATGGCGAAGGGAGAGAAAAAATAGGAGGCATGGTAACCGGGGCTGTGGGTATAATGGTCGTAGATACAAGGGCAGCTTCAGCGGACGAAACAGGCTGCTGTGTCTGCAAAGAGACAACGGGGTATATCCTCTGTGGGGCATAAGGAGGCGGGGGTCGAGTATCTAGCAACTCCTCTACAAAGGTATCATCATCCTCTTTGACCACTCAAGACTTGTCAATATGCAACCGAAATCTTCTATCTTCACATTCAATTCCTGTCTCCTGCTTTTCTCTATCATACGCCACAGCTTTCTGTGTAAGAGTCTGCATGCATCTTTCTCCATTTTTAACCGTCTTTGCTTTGCCTCTTTCTACCAAGTTCGAAGAGAGTCAAATATCGACTGTCTACTTCGTCTCTTAAACAGCTGTTCCTCTAAAATGCCAATCTTCTGTTCATCAAAAGAGCCTGTCAAAGGCCACTGCAATTCGCCATTGTCCCTCGTATATTTGTGCCATAATGTACTAAACATAATAGGGCCAAGACCATGTTTCACATACATATCAAAATTAGTGTTGCTTTCAGGAGGCGCAGGCTGAGCTTCTTCCAACCGAACATCTGCAGAACAACAACGACAACACAAACTCCAAAGCTTACTGAAGCCAGGCATTGTAAAGGAGAAACAAAATCGTTATTTGTACCTGGCAAAGTATTTGCAAACACTTTTATCAAGACAGTCCTTAGACCGTACCAAACTTGAACCCAAATGGTACCATATCCACAAAGAACTAAAACAAACTCACCTGATATCAGTAGTACAAACGTACCGGTTCTCCACTGCCGACTCCTCAGACCAAACAGTCAGATCAAGGGTTTCGCCGTTCAGGACTCCAGTCGGGATGACCACTGGACGAGGCACCGTCCGGCGGGACAGAAGGAGCAGCTGCGAGTAACAGAAACTCTTCGTGCAGGGATCCCTGAGCCTTCAGTCTGACCCGACGATGCCCTCATCCTCCCCCCGTCTGCGGCAAGGGGATGGATCAATCACCCAAAGGAATCCCTGTTCAGGAGCCAACTGAAGGAAGTGACCCGCTTGGGGCCACCCGGGTCTCCTCTGACCACCTCTCAGCCTTCCATACCAAATGAAGAGTCGGAAGAACAGTGGAGATTATGCCAATAATTGTTTTATTCAGATGCACTCAGAGTGGAGCCCCGTCTGCACAGTTTTGAAGAGTGGTACAGAGGGAACTGAAATTAACAAGCATAGAGATACATTATGTACGTTTCATAGTAGGGCAAAGACACGCCTACAGTGGAATTTTCCAGGCAGATACAGCTGGGCAATGAAATACAAAAAAACATAAGCTTCGGTTCTCGTATCTCACACAACCTAACACATTCCAAGGTCGTTTCACCCTGTGCTCGCCACCAGACAAGTGGGAGAGGGCCTCTATCTAGTGAGAAAGGTATGCGCTAATATGAACAGTCAATTCATTACTGAGGCAAAACTTCAACATTTCAGAAACGAAACTTAACAGAGGCTTTTTCTCGGAAACGGTAAAGGATTAGTTTCAATCATCATTCAATATGGCGTCTAAACGGAAAATGGTGCAGCGAATGCTAACTTATATAGGGCACTGCGTAAGCAATCTCGGGTCTATTCGAACAAGCCCGAACTGCTGAACAGAATTACACCTAGTTTGGCAGAAAGGTTGATGTTGGTCCAGGGAAGTGGCTTTTTGTGATTTGGTGTAAATCCGTTCAGCAGTTTTTGAAATATTAAGGAAAATCCAAATTTGTATATATAGGGACACAGAGGTTCTGCAACCCCTCTGGCTCTCGTGCTGAGATCTGATTGGCTGCCAACACTTCAAACCAGGAATTTTAAAAAAAGAAAGGAGGACAGGGTAGAAATGCCCTGAACCCCTAGGCCTCTTTGAGGGACCCACAGGGACCCTGCATGGCCAAAAAAAGAAATATTCCTTTAAATTTTCAGCAGGAGTCACATTGGATCCATGGATCCTACCAAAAAAGTTAAAAAAACAACAAAGCGTGGGCTCCCGCGCTTCGTTACTAATCGGACCCTGGGTGGGCCAGATCCTGAGGGCATTTTATTAAAAAAGGAGGGAGCACAAGGGCTCCCCCTTATGGGGCTCATCAACCGCCCAGGGACTACCACCTCCTCGGGGCAAAATGCAAAAAAGGGGGGGTGCAGCCCCCCTCCTGGAGCCAATAATGGTTCCAGGGCCGGTTCCTCCTATGTCCCGGGGTGCTCACCCCTGGAACGTAACTGTTTGCTGTGGCTTGGCGGGAGCTTTTGCACTACTGGTTAAGGGATGAAGTCCCCTTGGCTGCCTAGGGTCCTTGGGGGCCAAGAACCCCTGTTGTTACCTCGAGTAAACCTCACACAGTGGGATTGCAGAGAGGTCTTCGAAGGCCATGCCCCCTTTATCCACCACTCTGCATGCACGCTTCCTGGTGCACTACTGGTTTGGGGATGAAGTCCCCTTGCATGCTGATGGTCCTTGGAGGCCAATAAGCCCTACTATTACCTCCAGTAAGTCCCACACAAAGGGACTGCTGAGCGGTCTTTGGAGGCCACACCCCCTTTCTCCACCACTGCACAAACACACCTCCTAGTGCACTACTGGTTGGAGGATGAAGTCCCCTTGGATAATGAGTGTCTTTGGGTGCCATTCCCTCCTGTTACCTCAAGTAAGTCCAGCAAGCGCGATTGCTAAGAGCTGATCAGAGGCACGCCCCCTTTTTCCAACACTTTGCAAATGCACCTCCTGGTGCACTACTGGTTGAGGGATGAAGTCCTCTGGATGCTGAGGGTCCTTGGGGGCCAAGAAGCCATCTTGTTACCTCCAGCAAGACCCACACAGCAAGTTGGCTGAGAGCTGGTCAGAGGCCCCACCCTCTTTCTCCACCACTCTGCAAACACGACTAATAGTTAAAAACCATAGAAATTCACTTAAAAACCAAAGGTTAGAGGGACGTTATAGTTAGGAAATAGAATTAAAAGCCTTAGACATTCACTGAAAAAAAAAAACATTACAAGGACATTAAAATTAGGCTCAGATTTCACTCGTACAAAACCAGTGTAATTCAGCAGTTATAGTTACCTGAGCTACCTATAACTTATGCCCCGCAATGCACTGCCTATGACCTCACATATTACATCACTCATGAAATGGTCACTGACATTACTTATGACATCTCAAATGACATCACTGATCACTTATGACATCATTCAGTGAGTGTGCGTGTTTTCTAAAAGTTTACATATATACCAACGTACTACAAAACTTAAAATAGTATATTTTCTATGCTACTAAAGAGTGATGCGATTTCTAACATATATTATTTGAGTGACTGTGTGAATCCATGTGTGAATGGGTGTCTGAGTGCTGGTATGGAAGTGTGAGTGGCTCTATGGATTTATAAGTAACCGTGGGCAATGAACTCCGCTCCACCAGCGGAGATTGCGGAGATTTGTTAATTACGCATTACATTGCAAACACGGAATTCATGCAATAATTCCGACTCTGCCACGTAGCGGAGTTAGCTACTGCAGCCACAACACTTTGATAAAACAACTTTACCTTTACATGCTAAAAAGCATATAACCAATTCACAAAAGTGAACTTTGAAAAATATACCAGGCAATGAGAGAGGGGATGATTTTGGGGTCAACCCTAACCTAGGTAACTTTTCGGTAGTGGTCCCATCCTCCTAGGACCACCCCAAGCAAAGTTATGGGCAAAAATACAATGCCAACCAAAGGCCCAGCAAAGCATTATGGGGCGAGATTCTAGTCTGCAGTGAATATTATGGTATTAGCTCTCAGCTGAGCCCGAGAGCCTGCCCCTTGAGGAATGTTTTGATATTGGATACTATAATATTCACTGCACTCTAGAATATCGTCCCATAATGCTTTGCAGGGCCTTTGGTTGGGATTGTATTTTTGCCCATAACTGTGCTTGGGGTGGTCCTAGGAGGATGGGACCACCACCAAATCGCTCAGCATGATGTGCTCTTTGTGTTCAAGGCATCTGCTTGGTTCTCTCCCTAGTTTAGGGAGGACCCCAAAATCATCACCTCTCTCACTGCTTGCTATATTTCCATTTTCACTGTTGTGAGATGACTATATGCATTTTAGCATGTAAAGATCTAATTATTTATTGTATATCTAAAGGTACTGTTTGTTATATTTTCATTTTCACTTTTGTGAGATGGCTACATGTATTTTAGCATGTAAAGATAGTTATTTGTTGTTATACTAAAGGCATGTGAGATTTCTGTTTTATTAATACACATTACATTGAAAACTCAAGATTTCTGTTTTATTAATATGCATAACACGGAATTCATGCAAAAACGCTGGAGTAAGCTACTGCACCTAAACCCTTTGATAAAATAACTTTACCTTTACATGCTAAAAAGCATATAACCAATTCACAAAGGTAAGCTTTGAAAAATATCAGGCAATGAGAGAGGTGATGATTTTGGGGTCCCCCCTAACCTAGGGGGAGGACCAAGCAGATGCCTTGAACACAAAGAGCATATCATGCTCAACGATTGTGGTGGTCCCATCCTCCTAGGACCACCCCAAGCAAAGTTATGGGCAAAAATACAATGCCAACCAAAGGCCCAGCAAAGCATTATGGGGTGGGATTCTAGAGTGCAGTGAATATTATAGTATTAGCTCTCAGCTGAGCCCAGAGAGCCTGCCCCTTGAGGAATGTTTTGATATTGGATACTATAATATTCACTTCACTCTAGAATCTCGTCCCATAATGCTTTGCAGGGCCTTTGGTTGGGATTGTATTTTTGCCCATAACTGTGCCTGGGGTGGTCCTAGGAGGATGGGACCACCACCGAATCGTTCAGCATAATGTGCTCTTTGTGTTCAAGGCATCTGCTTGGTTCTCTCCCTAGGTTAGGGAGGACACCAAAATCATCACCTCTCTCACTGCTTGCTGTATTTTCACTTTTGTTAGATTACTATATGCATTTTAAAGAGTTACTTGTTGTTTTATCAAGGGTAAGCAAGGTTTCTGTTTTATTAATTGGAATGAGACGGAATGGAGTTGCGGAGCGGAGTTGTTGTTGAATTACGCAGAATTCCGCGTAGTGGTACTCCGCCAACTATGCCCACCCTTATTTATAAGTAGGTATATGAGTAGCTGTGTTTCTGAGTGAGTGGCTGCGCGAGTAACACTGCTGGTGAGTGAATGGGTGTGTCAGTGGCTGTATGGGTGGGTGAGTGGCAGTGTAAGTGGCTGTATGGGTGGGTGAGTGGGTGTGTACGTGACTGTATGGGTGAGCGAGTGGGTGATTTGGTGTAATTCTTTTAAGTAGTTTTTGAGATATTAAGGGTAAACAAATATAGATATTTGGATGATTGGTCTCGCAAGAGTCTCTGAGACTCTCGCGGGAGCGCCAGTTTAAACATAGAGAGTGGCCCAGGGAGTTTAATTTCTCTTGGGTCATCTCGGTCTGACTAGCCCAAGCCAAATTGCAGATGACCCCAGGGGATGGGGTCTCTGGTGCTGAAATCAGTCCAGGAGGGGGGGGGGGGCTGCATACACCTTCCTCTTCAAAATCGGCAAGATGGGGGTCCGTGGGGCTGAAATCAGCCCAAGGAGGGGGGGCATGCCCCCACCCAATAAAAATTCCACCTGGCCCCGAGGAATGGGGTCCCCAGGGCTGAAATTGGCCAGGGGAAGGGGGCCGCGTGCCATCCCCCATAAAAATTGTGGCTGGCCCTGGGGGCTGGGGTCCCCGGGTCTGAAATCGGTCTCAGAAGGGGGGGTTGCGTGTCATTTGAGATGTCATCAGTGATGTCATCAGTGATGTCACTGACCATGTCATGAATGATGTAATATGTGACATCATCAGCAGTGCATTGTGGGGGCGCGAGTTATAGTTAGCTGAACTAACTATAACGGTGGAATTTCTATGGTTTTGTATGAGTGAAATGTCCAACTAACTATAACGTCCCTGAAACCTATGTTTTTTTCAGTGAATTTCTAAGGTTTTTGTAATGCTAATTTCTAACTATAACGTGCCTGAAACCTATGTTTTTTTCAGTGAATTTCAAAGGTTTTTTTAAATGCCAATTTCTAACTATAACGTGCCTGAAACCTATGTTTTTTTCAGTGAATTTCAATGTTTTTTTAATGCTAACTTCAAATTATAATGTTTATTTAACCTATAGTTTTTTCCGACACCCAAGAAGGACACAACACCCACTGCCACAACCCTCAGGACCTCCCCTCCCCGTACCACCCCTCTCCCTACTGTAATTTGTTTTATTTGTTATTTAAACTATATAATGTCTTCTTGTTTTTTAAATATTAAACAACTACATACAGTATGAAAGGCAGCCCAGCCCAGAGCCACATCTGAAGACCAACACATGTCATAGACCTACTGATCAAGCAGCTCCGACACCCAAGAACGCCACAACACCCACCACCACCCCCAGGACTCCCCCCCCCTCTACCACCGAGGCAGCGCAGAACAAGACAGCGAACTTTCCAAAAACGGCATGGCCCCTCAGCCACACAATAGCTGAATATTGGGACAGATGTGAACAAACTATATGTGAAGGAAGCAATTCACCCATGTTTAACAATGCACACAATGCAAAGTGTAGCGGTGATGTGCTGGACACATCTCAGTATGCAGAACACACACCTCTCCATGTGCACAAATACTACTGGTGCTTGTAGTGTTGTGGACAGTGGACCCAACCATGTTACGTCAAACACTAGGGAAGATCTCAGTCATGTAGCTGTGTCATCCCCCCTGTAAGCATAAGCGTAACCGGAGTGGGCTGGTCCGACGTACGCCACTTCAGCGTAGGAGTGTGAATAAATAGGCCGGAGCTCTGGGCGTGGTTCACTTGTGGGAAGGCCAAAGTGTCTGCCAGGGTGGCGCCCCTCAACCTGCCACGAGGCCGCCAACATGACCGCCAGCCTCCTCAGCCGATCGCTGGCTTCCGCCACACAGGCCCCCAGCGGCACAGCACCGCGGACTTATGTCTGTACAAAGTACTGCCTTCGATATACACTGCGGACATCAAGGCTCACAATTCAGATCGAGTCGCGATTGCAGATGACGCAGTCCAGTAGGCAAGAGACATTGCTCAAGTCAACAACACATGGCTGTGGGCCCTTCCTGACCGCTGCCTCCGCCCTACACTGCGGTCAGTAGGGCTCACAATTCAGATGGAGTCGAGATTGCAGATGACGCAGTCCAGTAGGCAAGAGACATTGCTCAAGTCAACAACACGTGCCTGTGGGCCCTTCCTCACCGCTGCCTCCTGCCTCCACTGTGGTGAGTAGGGCTCACAATTCAGAGCGACTCGCGATTGCAGATGACGCAGTCCAGTAGGCAACAGAGATTGCTTCCAGTGTGGCCAGCCCGGACCACGCATCATCGCTGACTGCACACACGCTAAGTGCTTCAAGTACCACTAACTCTGTGCAGCTCAAGTCAACGCCACGTGGCTGTGGGCCCTTGATGACCGCTGCCTCCGGCCTACAATGCGGTTAGCAGGGCTAACAATTCAAGATTAGTGCCGATGCAAATTGTGTAAGAGAGTATAATCGGTTAAGAAGACTGTATGCTCCCAATCTGTGCAGCTCAATTCAACGTCACGTGGCTGTGGGCCCTTGCTGACCGCTACCTCTGGCCTACAGTGCGGTCATCAGGGCTCACAATTAAAATTAAGTCTTGATTCATTAATTACAGAGTCCAGTAGGCACATAACTATCACAGGCCTAAAACCTACATAATATCCTTTTAGTATCCTTGCTTCAAGAACTTTTTTTATATCACTTATAGCTTTAGTACAATCACCAAATTCACCTTCAAGTGCAAACGAACACTCATTAGCAGTCTACACTGCGGGCAGCAGAGCTCGCAATTCCAATTTTGGACACGTGGTGCCACTAACCCTGTTCAACACAAGCCGCGAAACGTGGTGCCACTAACCCTGTTCAACACAAGCCGGCGACACTTGGTGCCACTAACCCTGTTCAACACAAGCCGATCCCACATGTGGAACTGTGTCCTGAGTCCTGAATGGCAGTGACCCCAAGTCCGTGGCAGCGACCACAGCACCAGACTCCCTTCGATCAGCTAGGCATATTTCCATATGTAAGGCCGGCGACACGTGGTGCCACTAACCCTGTTCAACACAAGCCGATCCCACATGTGGAACTGTGTCCTGACTCCTGAATGGCAGTGACCCCAACTTCGTGGCAGCGACCACAGCACCAGACTCCCTTCGATTAGTGAGGCGTATTTGTATATGGAAGGCCAGCAACACGTGGTGCCACTGAACCTGAACTACGCAGGCCGGTGGGGCCACCAACCTATGCACGTGGCTGTGGGCCCTTGCTGACCGCTACCTCTGGCCTACACTGTGGTCATCAGGGCTCACAATTAAAATTAAGTCTTGATTCATTAATTACAGAGTCCAGTAGGCAAATAACTATCACAGGCCTAAAACCTGAGTCCTGAATGGCAGTGACCCCAAGTCCGTGGCAGCGACCACAGCACCAGACTCCCTTCGATCAGTGAGGCATATTTCCATAAGCAAGGCCGGCTACAGGTGGTGCCACTAACCCTGTACAACACAAGGCGTGACACGTGGTGCCACTAACCCTGTTCAATACAAGCCGATCCCACATGTGGAACTGTGTCCTGAGTCCTGAATGGCAGTGACCCCAAGTCCGTGGCAGCGACCACAGCACCAGACTCCCTTCGATCAGTGAGGCATATTTCCATATGCAAGGCCGGCGACACGTGGTGCCACTAACCCTGTTCAACACAAGCCGCGACACGTGGTGCCACTAACCCTGTTCAACACAAGCCGGCGACACGTGGTGCCACTAACCCTGTTCAACACAAGCCGATCCCACATGTGCAACTGTGTCCTGAGTCCTGAATGGTAGTGACCCCAAGTCCACGGCAGCAACCACAGCACCAGACTCCCTTCGATCAGTGAGGCATATTTCCATATGCAAGGCCGGCTACAGGTGGTGCCACTAACCCTGTACAACACAAGGCGCGACACGTGGTGCCACTAACCCTGTTCAATACAAGCCGATCCCACATGTGGAACTGTGTCCTGAGTCCTGAATGGCAGTGACCCCAAGTCCGTGGCAGCGACCACAGCACCAGACTCTTTCTCTTTCTTTTGAACACGAACGGGGATATTCGAACAGGACGCTGATGGAGCGGTTCGCGGCACAGGAGCCGTTGATATCTTGGAACTGACCCTGGACCAAATAGGGTGCAGTTGCTAAACAAACTGATATATAGTTTGTTTCATCACTTCGCGTGTTTCATACTTGACTGATTATCTTTGCTGACAAACGACATATATTTAAGCCCTGATGAAGTCCATATATCTGGACGAAACGCGTCGGCTGTCTGGCTGCTGTTTTTTAATGAAAAAAGAAGAATAAAGTTTTCACTCGATAACCATAAATGGATGGACAGAGACTTTTTGCTTGATTGTTTGTGGTGCACTCCATATTGGTTATAAAATTTAACATTGGTCTTGGAGATTGCCCCTTGGGAGCAGCAGGGGCAGTGGAAGTGCACACTATCTGAGTCATTTGGCTCAGGATTTCGGCCTTCTTTTTTGGGGGATTGTGTGGTTTGGAGGTGCATCACAAACACATCTTTGGTGTGTAGGGTCGGCTTGCTGTTCCACCTTGGAGATACAGCACCAGACTCCCTTCAGTTTTATTTGTTGTTGTTTTGTTTAAATAAAATGTTTTATATGTAAATCTATACATGACTAAGATTCTTGTTTGTCCAACCGCACAGGGACAATTCCGGGCCCAAGAAGGTTGTTGGGGGTATGTTGCTAATGTGGGAAGAGGGTGCGTTACCTGCTGATGTGGGGAGAGTCAGCGTGAAAGGGGTATCTCTCACAGAAAGAACTCCGGTATGTTTTCAGAAATGCCTCGGACAGATGCCAGCTGATGGACTGAATCACAAAATGGCTTTTCAATGCTTATGTAGTGTGACTTATGAACAGTTCGCACCCAGGCTCGCAGAGGGACAACTGTGGCCCGTCCGCTCGACTCACAGATGCAGTACTACGAGCCGTCCGCTCCCAAAAGAACAGCAGCGTAGTAGCTCGCAGAGGTACAGGCACAGCAGCGTACTAGCTCGCAAAGGTAGAGAGCTGCGATCCGACTGACTGGCTTCTAACGGCATAGCTGCGAAGTGGTGATGTTGGGCAGAGGGAGCGTCAAAGGGTGATCTCGCACAGACAGAGCTCCGGTATATTAAATTGCCCCCGGGACCTTTCTTTTATATTTTCACTCGATGCGAGAAAGCGCGCTTTCTGGACCAAGACCTTTCTCCCTACCAAATTTGGCGTAATTCCGTTTAGCAGTTTGACCTGTAGCCTTGTCTAAAGTTTCCTATGGAAAATCCATTGAGAAAACACGTTTTCACACCCCCCCACATAGCTACCTGTCACAGGCGTACTCGCTGTTAGTGTGCACGTCAGTGGTCTAGTTGTCAACATGTCACGGCCACTCCCTGAGGGCAGGTTTGCACACACACCACACCCATCCGGCACATGCGTCACAGGCCATGTGACCACACAAATATAATGGATCGACACCGTCACATCCTTAATTGCCGGTGGTGACTGGATGGCGGACGCTCCACGGGTCTCAATCATAAAGAGTCCATGAAAACTTGCGCAGAGGGTTAGTCGCACCCTGAGCTGTATGGCCGTCAGGGGCCTACTACCATGTGGCGCGGACTTGAGTTGCACAGGGTTAGTGCCACCCGAAGATGATGTGGCCGTCAGGGGCCTACTACCATGTGGCGCAGACTTGAGTTGCACAGGGTTAGTGCCACCCGAAGCTGATGTGGCCATCAGGGGCCTTCCACCACGTGGCGCGGACTTGAGTTGCACAGGGTTAGTCACACCCTAAGTTGTATGGCCGTCAGTGGCCTACCACCACGTGGCGCTGACTTGCGTTGCACAGGGTTAGCGGCACCAAAAGCTCATGTGGTCTCCGCCTTTGATGACTCAGGACTCAGCAACATGTGTGGGATCTGCTGGGCCGCGGAGCGGGTCCACATAATGTCCACCAAGCCATGGTGGCGGGACCGGGCCCTGGAGCTTTCACAGGCATGTGGAGTGCCCACTGGTAGACACTCCGGTGGCAGCAGGTAATTATTTGGTCATGGATGCCCAGAGGCGGCAGTGTCTCTCTTTCTCTCTCTCTCTCACTTCCCTCTCTTCACTCTCTCTCTCACTCTCTTCCTTCCTTTCCTTCAATCTCTCTCACTCTCTCTCCCTTCTCCCTTTCTTTCCTTCCCTCTCTTTTTCTCTCTGGCTTTTTTTCCTTCTCTCTTTCTCTGTGTCTCACTCCTTTGATATGCGCATTACACACGTCCTTATTTTGTGCTTTATTTTCCAGGCTGTGTCGTCGACATTAATGGACCCGACAGGAGTCTTCCGCCTTGTTGTTTTGTGTTCAGTTTGTTAAATTTAGTTTATCCTCTATATGTACGGAAAAATAAAGTTTGGAAAAAAAAAAAATTTCAAAAAAGTTTTTGCTTGTTACTTAAGTGCTGTGTGACTCTTTCTCGTTCTTATTACTGTTATTTAGTGGTGTCCACCATGGTGTTAAATTTTGGGGCAGTTATCGCGGGAATACTGGTGATGTCTGCAGTTTGCACCAGCTTCTGAATAGTGTGTTAGATTTATCTCAACTTTAGTTGCATTAAAGTGCTGATAATGATATGCAGAGTAGGCGTTCCCATGCAAAAACACACGAGGTGCACCTTTGCGATTTATTCTAAATACTAAAATCCTGTATTGAATTGCACTGTGGTAGTGGGTGCATTTACAGTGTACACACAAAATCAATGAAGAAATCTCATTGTATTTATATTGATTGGGAATAGTGGGTCAGGTGCTGAATCTTGACGGGGTACACTGCCCAGTTCGTTTATTTTTCTGTACACGAAAACACAACGAAAGGCAAAAACTGCGATGCGAAACAAATTCCGGCGATAAGCCGCGTTAGCACCAGGGATTTTACACCTGCTTTCTGCTGGTGTTAAACAGGATGACTACCTGCAGCATGAAAGGGAACACAGCCAAGAGCCACACCGGAACACCTACAGGTGCCATAGAGTCAATGAGCATGATACACGGATACCCATGAGGGCCACAACACTCATCGAAACAACCCCAGGACCGCCAACGCCCCCCGAACCCGCATCTGAGCAAGTGTGTCCATGTGGTCATTGTGTTAGCATGATGGGCACGGGCCCTGCAACATCACATTGTGCTGTCTTCAGCGGACGTTACCATGTCACCTCAGCGTTGGCAGTGAGCCTGGACATGTAGCTACGCACGCATCCTCCTGCATGCACAAGCGGCGTGTGCTGGTCCGGCGTACACAGGTCAGCGCAGGGGTGTGCCTATCCGGCAAGGGGAACGGGGTGTCTCAGACATGTCCGTGTGCAAGAAGTGCGGTAAGTATGTCTCTGTGTTCTGGTGTGGCCGCCACAAGGGCCGCAGCAGTCAATGTTGTAAAGTGGCATGCACCACCTCCAAACGGCAGTGTCACGGTGTGATTGGAATGCCGCAGGACATGCGCGAATAGGCATTACAATGGTGTGCCGTAGGAGTGCACGGGATACAACAGCGCAGCGCACAAAAGTGTGGGGGCTCGTGGGAGGGAGGAGCAGTTGTTTGGCAACGTAACACACAGTGAACCCACCCATGTGCCACGTGCTGGGCATCTCATCCATGATGACCAGGGTCGCAGACATCCCACAACACCCACGACCGGCCTTTGTACACATCCTGTATGAATGCAGCTGGAGAAGTTACTGTAGGGATTCAAGGTTCTTTGTCTGAGCTATCTTGCGCTAACACATCTGCTGCTCCGAGAAGGAACTTGCAAGTGGCCAGCCCCCCTGACAGATACGATAATATTTGCATCCGTCTCCCACACTATGCACTGCCCGATTTGAGAACAACGAGTACATATCCCACACTCAAAAGTCCTTCGTCGTAGTTAGCGTGCGTGAAATGGCCTTCACACGTACTCCCACCACACCCCTGCCCTGCACCCATTGCACACAGACCCGGCTCATTGCACCAAGCTGTGCCATTTCATCCACAAGACTGCCACACGGCAAGCCAGTGCAGCTACAAGCAGAGCCACTGACGCAATGGCAGGGCATCCCGAACACATGGTCGACTCCATTCACGTCCACCTATACCTTGCACGTCTGCTGCATGTCCTGGGTGCACTGCCTTAGGCAGTGCTGCGGATCACTTACCGGCTGAGCTTCCGCATTGCGGACGTCACCTGCGTTCAACCTGTATTGCAATGTCGCACGTGCCTATCCGAGTGGTGCATGGACGTGTGCCTCTCCAACGTGTGCATAGCTGACATGGATTACGACGGGTGTGTGCGCCCCCTGTTGGCCCACGGCCAGGAGTGTCATGGTGATGCCCGTTTATGGCATGCATGGATGTTTGGCATGCATGTTGGGAACTGGGCCTGGGAGATTGCATGTGTCGTAGTATGCAGTGAGCAAATTGACCCACTTCCCGATTCTGCTTTGGTGCACATTGGGTACAGTGGTTGGAGTCAGCACATCTGTCCCGGTCAGCTGATGGATTACGTCGACGACATGTCAAATATTGTGGCCAACCATCACTCATTAGAGATAGTGGCTTACGCAGCTGCACTCGCGTTCATGGACGAGTGACAAGGTACCTGCAACCACGACTCGATGTGCCATCATTGCATGTTGTGCATCTGGTCACATGTCCCAAGACGACAGTGGACATGGCTGCATTGGTGTCGACTCATGTCCGAGGCGCGGACAACCAACGCTGCTTGGACACTGACGTGTGTTGGTGATGGACTACCCCGAGGTGAACATGGACGTTTTCCTACGTTCCTTATTCAGGCATGCTGCTGCATATCATGGCACTACTCTTGGCCGTACTGACACGCACTTCTTTTTATAAAGTTTCCACATTTTCACTTGTCTCCAAATGTGTTGTGTCTTCATTTGTATGCCAATGTGTGTGTCACGGACTCTCTGGCTGCCTGCCATACGTGAATTGCTACCCCATCCGGACTGTGGGTTTGTACTTATGCGTTCTCATGTGCCTGTTTCGTACTGATGCTTTTGGACGTTTATCCGCCACAGGCGAGTGCATTTGTGCCCTGTGTTAGATTGTGCGAATGTTTGTGTTTGGACAACATTGTGTTGGATGTTGGTGTGCTCTGCTTCCTATGTGTGTGTGCTGCATTCTGTGTGAGATGTCCCTTCATGTGAGGTATTGTTCACCCTTCTCCCTTTCAGGCAGTGTGGTTTTCACTTCTGTGTTTGTTCAGTGGTGTGATGTTGGCGGGTTGTGTGCCATTGTGCCCATCTCCCCCCGTCCCCCCACTCCCTGCTTGTTCCTCTTCCTGTTGCTGTTGTGTCTGTAATTTTGTTACTCCACACATAAATACATGTAAAGAACAAATTAGAATAGTTCCTTGATTATTTTAGATTGCAAAACTTCTCTCTATTGGTTATTTTTGAATTTTCCATATAAACAGTTTTTTTAATATTCAAGGACACATAGAAGTCAGAAGTGCAACGTATTCTATCAACACACTTTCTAGAACATTCTACAACACGTGCAGGTTAAAAGTTCATCAATTTTTTTAAACCTAACGATATTTTTTTGCAACATTTTCTCGAACATTTAACGGCACGTGCAGGTTAAAAGTTCACGATTGTTTTAAGTTCGAACAGTGCCTTCCAAATGCAAGTAGCAGGTGTGGTTGAGTTGACCAAATTTTATCCTATCATATGTACTCCACGTTTAAACTGCTTTTTCTTAACAAATCACAAAGATGCTTTTCCACAAAACGAATGTGCACCCTACTTTTAAAAAACAATGCTTTTCATCTCCCAATCAGTTATCGTTTTGAATGAGAAAAAAAAGTAGTTCCCCACCTTTAAACATATCTCTTATTCTACGAACGGACTGCATGAGCTACAGACATCTATCCATACTTCCCAGCCATACCTTCAAAATGCTAGTGTGGATCGTAGGACATAGCTATGTTTTCTGGTGCAAGAGGTATGCAGAACAGAGACGTATTGACTTAGACCTAGGTTTACAAAATGTGGACATTAAATGGTTTGGACAGAGAGGATTGAAGTGGCACCAATTGTTGCCTTTGGTTAAAACCTGTTTGCATCTCCAACACCCTGACCTCATGATTGTGCACTGTGGTGGAAACGACCTAGGCACATTGACTGGTGTAGGTTTGGAAATGCTAATGAAAGACACCTTTCGACAATTGATGTTGCTTTTGCCTCAAACTGTCTTTGTATATTCCAATATATGCCAAAGACAGAAGTGGAAATGGTCAAACCAATTTTGTCCTCAGATTGAAAAATCTAGGAAGAATGTCAACAAAGCTGTGTCTGCATACCTCAGAGACCATAGAATGGGGTCGATCTACAACAACAACATACGTTTTGATATGGCTGATATCTACAGAAGTGATGGAGTACACTTCACAGATCAGTGAAATCGAGTTTTTCTGAATAACCTGAAGCTGTGCATCCGCACTTATATGTAGCACCAACTAATAAACACAAGGGCTCTTTTTAGAGCTGCCTTATATTCCCAATATCGGTTCGCAGAGTGACAGCTGCGATCCGGCTAGCACAGGGAGACCTGCAGGCAGGCTCGCAGAGGGAGAGCTGCGGCCCGTCGCCTCGGCTCGCACAGGGAGAGCTACGGGCCGTCGGCTCGCAAACACACACCGGCTCGCAGAGGGAGAGCTCGGGTCTAACTCGCAAGGGGACACCAACGGGCCAACGGCCCTGCTAGCAGAGACACACCTATCACCTAACAGACTGGCTCGCACATGTACAGCTAGGGACACGACGGCTCACAGACGCAGACCTGCGAACTGACGGACTAGTACTGTTTTATGCTTTAGGGTAGTATAGTGGTGTTTGTGTACTGTAGGAGGTTCGTGCTGGAGGTAGCGTTTTAGGGTTTAAGGTAGTGCAGTGGTGTTTGGGTAGTGTAAGAATCGTGCTGGAGGTAATGTTTTAGAGTTTACGACAATGCAGTAATGTTTGGGTAGTGTAAGGGGTCATGCTGGGAGTACTGTTTTGGGGTTTAGGGTAGTGCAGTAGTGTTTATGTAGTTTAGGGGGTCATGCTGGGAGTAGTGTTTTAGGGTTTACGGCAGTGCAGTGGTGTTTGGGTAGTGTAGGTGGTCAGGCTGGGAGTAGTGTTTTAGGGTTTACGACAATGCAGTGGTGTTTGGGTAGTGTAGGGGTTGTGCTAGGGGTAGTATTTTAGGGTTTAGGGTAGTGCAGTGGTGTTTGGGTAGGGGGTCGTGCTCGGGGTAGATTTAGGGTTTAGGGTAGTGCAGTGGAGTTTGGGTAGTGTAGGGGATCGTGCTGGAGTAGTGTTTTAGAGTTTACGACAGTGCAGTGGTGTTTGGGTAGTCTTTGGGTAGTGTAGGGGATCGTACCGACAGACTGACTCACAGAGCTCCGAGCCGACGGACGGCCTTCTAAAGGCATAACCGCAACCTGGTGATATGAAGAGAGGCAGCGTGAAAGGCATATCTCACACAGACACAGATGCCAGTGTTGCCTCGCAGAGGTAAAACTACGAACCCGATGGCTTCTACACGGAGAGATGCGAGCTGACGGAGTAAATCACAAAATGGCTGGCAACACTTCCTGGTTTCAACCATTCACAGCCAATAAGCCGCAAGCTGGTGCTTGTAACCCCTCAGCCAATCACATGTCAGAATTCTCAAATATCGATATCAGTAAAATTTGATATTTCTCAAAAACTACTGAACGTATTTACACCATTTAAACAAAAGCGTGCTTTCTGGACCATCAACTTTCTCCCTGCCAAATTTGGCGTAATTCCGTTCAGCAGTTTCACCTGTAGTCTTCTGTAAAGTTTCGTATGGAAATTGCACGCAGAAAACACGTTTTAGGACCCTCCTTTTTCTCAGCCCCTCCTACACCATTCACCCCCAAACTTTCAATATAAGAGCTAATCAAAAAAAGAGAAACTTTTTCGATAATTTCATAAAGATTCGTCAAACGACGCCAAAGTTACAAGCACACAGAAGGCTCCAGAAGGGGGGCCGCGCAACCCCCTCCGAACATGAGTGAAGCCCCGGGGCTGCGCGGACCCCAGCGCACCCCCGCAACCCCTGCTATTATTTTTTAAGTAATACCCCCGGAACCTAGCCCACCCAAGGGCCTCATTAAAATGAAACGCGAGAAGCCGCGACCCCAGCGCGAATTTTTGCCGATTTTTTTAATTATTTTTTAAATTATTTTTTGGGCCCTGAGCAGGCCTAGGGGGTCAGGGTTTTTCTACCCTGCCCCCTTCTCTTGTTTTATACCTTTGTTTCTCCGTTTTTGGGTGACTCGCTTCTACCGAGCCACAAGATGGCTGCCAACACTTCCTGGTTTGGACTACTAGCAGCCAATCACAGTGAAGCTCGCGCACGCGACTTAGGCGCTGCCCAGATATCAAAACTTTTATTTTTCTAATTTCTCAGCAACTACTGAATGGATTTACACCATTTTTAAAAAGGTCGCTTTATGACCCAAGCACTACCTTTCTGCCAAATTTGGAGTAATTCCGTTCAGTAGTTTCGGCTGTAGCCTTGCACAAAATTTCCTATGGGAAATTGATTTTTTGACTCTTATTTTTTGAATTTCTCAAAAACTACTGAACGGATTTACACCATTTAAAAAAAGGTCACTTTCTGAACCAAGCTCTACCTTTTTGAAATATTTGGGGTAATTCCGTTCAGCAGTTCGAGCTGTAGCTCGTCGCAAAATTTCCTATGGAAATTAACATGGAGAAAACGAGTTTTGGGACCCCCTTTTTTCTCAGCCCCCGCTTGACGAATCACCCCCAATCTTTCAGGATAGGAGCTGACTTGGATAGACTTTTTTTTGGGACAATTTCAGGAACATTCGTCAAACGACGCTAAAGTTATTAGCAAATCAAAAAATGCTTTTCCTATGGAAACTAGGTTCTAACTATAACTACCTACTGGCGACCGCCAGTAGGTATATATATATATATATATATATATATATATATATATATATATATATATATATATATATATATATATATATATATATGATATATATATATATAGATATATTTATATATATATATATATAAATATATATATATATATATATATCATATATATATATATATATATATATATCTATATGTATATCCAATATATATATATATATATATATATATTGGACATAGTGCCAAATGGCTGAACAGACTGTAATGAAATTTCACAGCAATGTACATTAGACTATGTAGATGATCCTTTTTGCTATTTAGAGTGATCATATTAAGTAGTTATGAAGTTATAAGGGACAAAAACTTAGTGATATCTGTGTAGCACAATACTACTAAAAGTAGCAAGGAAGCCCAAAAAATAAACTAGACTGCAAAAGTAAAGTTTCAGATTTACTACATGAACAGCTGAAAGATCCATTCATGGTCACATGCTAATGGAAGTCAATAGTTAAATACATAATAAATAGAGCACATCATAATCTACTTAAGTTTTCTTTCCATGCTCTCTGGCTCACAAAATAAAACTGTGTCCAACAAGCCAAACAAAAACCATCTTCCTCATGCAATCCTGTGCAACAAAATTAAAAAGTAGCCTGGCAGTGAGCTACACAAACTACTGTATGGAGGACGTAATATTGGCCCCTAGGAAAAAAAATAATAATCTCAATTTCTATAACAACAATGATTGTCTTTCATTCACTATTGGTTTCATATGTGGCACAATCCTACTAAACTGAGCAAGGAATCCCAAAAACTAAACTGGACTGCATATGTAAAGCTTAAGAATTCCTACATGAACAACTAAAGGACACATTTGTGGTCACATGATTATGTAAACCAATAAACAAATACAAAACATATACCATAGATAAAAATAAAGAAATCACATTAAATCTGATTGCCACTCTGCAGTAATAGTAGGATTTACAGAGATAGGAATTTTTTTTTTTAAAGGTCAGAATCGGCCCAGGGAGGATGGCCACTCGGCAATTCTACTCCTCTTCCAGCAAGTGAGAGCGTTCTTAATGCTCTCGATTGCTGGAAGCAGAGCACAATTTGCTATGGCCAGCTCGTGGGCACGCACGACATAGCATAAGCAGGCCCTGGGGGGTGGCGGTCCTCAGGGCCACCTATGGCTCCAGGAGGGGGGCCTTGAGTCCCCCCTCCTTTCAAATTTGTAGGGCCTGCCCCAGGGAGGTAGCGTACCACGGGCCTAGAAGGGCCCGGGAGGGGGACTGCATGTCTGATAAAGGGCACTTTTTTATTGGTTTAAGCACGTGCACAATTCAGGTGGCTTCTTTGATTCCTGATCAAGCGGTGTCACTGATAGTTATGCCGTTGTCAGTGGTGAATCAAGGCATATGTTTGCAGCATGTTTGAGGTGGGTGTTAGGTTTATGTTTGTTTATGCACAGTGTTTTAGTCAAGCATGGGGTTTATTTAGTTTTCAGTGTAATAGCTCATATTCACAGCATGGTTAAGTTTTTTTTTTTTTGGTAGATTATTTTAGATGACAATGGTCACATATGTTTTGGTGCAGTAGATGTTTGAGTAATGATAGTATGGACTACATAATATATGCTTCGTTTATCATTTTGGAAGTGTTTAAAATTAATTTATGGTTTCTGATGGGCTGTTTTTAAATCACAGTTACCCCTGTTGAAGGGCTCGTAGCCCAAAATGTATTGGCTGGACATTTGTTTAGTTACTCGTACTGAAATGTGATTCATCAAGCTGCTGGAAAAAAGCCCGTATAGGCATTCCTCGAGCATTAAAAGTTTTTAATCACATTGCCTATGTCTGAACTTCAAATTCAAGGAAGATCATCACTACATAAACGGATGAAAAGGATTATTTGCAAGATTATTGGATTGTTCCTGTGGCTACTGATTACATGGCAGTGCAGCTTAAAACTGGTGCGTGACGACGCACCAGGCATTCTTGGACATTCATACTCGTGGTACTGGGACAGAGCACGCTTTGAGCATGCACGCAAATATTTTGCCTGTGAGCATTATTTAAAATTGTTTAAAACTGTTGAAAATGTTGATTATGTGTAAGGGAAGGTGTGCAGTCTACCTTACATTCTTGATACAATATAACACTGTGCCTCTGGATATCTGCACCCCATAAATTTGAATGACAAATATCAATATGGAGGCTATTTGAGAAAGACGAATTGTATTCAGCTAAACATGAGCCATCTTTTCACATCTAAATGTCGCATTTCCATCAGCAAAGCATTGTGTTTAGTTAATAATTGCTTTAGTTAATTCTGTGTTTGTTTTCTTAGCACTAACCTTTAGAGACACTTGGTATATTAGAGTCGTTTTTAGTTTTTATAACTTTTATAATTTACTTGCATTTGCTTCAGCAGTAGTTCTGCTCACGTGTTAATTTTTAGGTTTATTTAGGAGCAATGCTCCAAGTGACAGTGTTTTAAGTTTTACGTCAGTTTTACAGCATGTTCAAATGGTTGCACTTGTGGCACAAAGGGCACTTTTTTATTGGTTTGAGCACGTGCACAATTTAGGTGGGTTTTTTTGATTCCTGATCAAGCGGTTTCACTGACCTTTCATTCTTGATACAAAAGGTTTATTTTGCCAGGTCGAAATGGCAGGTTAAGCTGCCCACTCAGGCCCTGCAATGGCAGGCCTGAGACACCTTTAACAAGCTACTTAAGTGGGTGGCACAATCAGTGCTGCAGACCCCCTTGTAGCATTTAATTAACAGGCCCTGGGCACATGTAGTTCACTTTACTATGTACTTATGAGTAAATTAAATATGCCAATTGGGTATAAGCCAATTCTACCATGTTTTACGGAGCGAGCATAAGCACTGTTTGGTAGTGGTAAAGGGAACAGAGTCCTCAAGTCAACGAAAATTAATTCAGCGAAAAGGGGGTGAGGAAGGCAAAATGTTTGCGGGTGATCCTGCAAAAGGGCCCTTTCTAACACACACACACACATACACGTGTTACCATCCTTGTGGGGACTATGTGTGAACACCTGCCTTGTGGGGACTAACCTTTCCAAATGTTTTAAAAATATACCAATAACAGAATAATGTTAAGAAAAAATTCATTATATTGGATCCTGCTTCAAATCTGAAAATATATTGCTCTTTAATCGTGCGCACAGAACCATCTTTGTGGGGACTTGAACGTGTGTTACCATCCTTGCGGGGACTTACTCAATAATTATCATTTCTGATTGAATACATTCACAAACAAATGCCTACATGTTATTTTTCAGTGCTTTACCTATATTACATGTTGGTTTAGACATATATGAATATCTCTTTATGTCCTAGGAGCATCCAGCAAATGAATTTTGATGATAATGCATTTCTCAGTAGACAAATATAGTATATAAAGTCCACGGAAAGGGATTTACAGATATCTAGTCTATTGCTGAGTTCTCACAAACATTAAGGGATAAGAAAACAGCAAATAGCTAAATTCATGTAAAGGCCAAAGAGCATGCAGTGTGGTCAGATGGGAAGTCAAGTTGAGATTACCTAGTTTAGTCTACTTCACCATCATCTTGGTATGGCTGTACAATAATAGTTCCTAAAGATATGGCACGTGATTATAGTACTGTTCTAGAGCTGACAGAGGTAGTGTGTTGTGACAGTCATTTTCAAGCCCCCGCAGAGATAGTGCACGATTATATTGATGCCCAGGTTCCCACTGATATAGTGTTTAATTCCAGTCACTCTCAAGTCCCCACAGACAGAGTGTGATTATATTTATGTTAAAGCCCCCGCAGAGATGGTGTGCGATTATAATAATACTCAATTCTCTGTAGAGATAGTGTGTGATGATAGTTATGTTGAAGTTGCATTAGATAGTGTGTCATTAGAGTGATGCCCAGGTTGCCACACGGATAGCATGTCATTATAGTCATGCTCAAATCCTCCAAAAGATAGTGTCCCTAAAAATATAGTGTTTGGTTAAGCCCAGGTCCCTCGAAATATAGTGTTTGGTTAAAGTCATGTTCAAGTGCCCCTAGAGATGATGATTGTGTGTGTGTGTGTGTTATTACAGTAATTCCCAGGTCCCCACAGAGATAGTGTGTGATTACAGTTATGTTCAAGTCCCCGCATATATAGTATGTGATTATAGTCATGTTCAAGTCCCCACATAGACAGCGTAGTGTACGATGATACTTATGCTGACGTTCATGTATAAATAGTATGCCATTCCTGTTGTGCCCAGGTTCCCACAGACATAGCATTTAATTATAATCAATCTAAAGTCCTGATAGAGCGTGTTTATATTCATATTCAAGTTACCTCAGGGTTAGTGCGTAATTAAAGTTATGTTCAAATCCTCACAGAGACTGCATGGTTACAATCATATTCAAGTCCTCATATAAAACGTGTTATGATAGTCATGTTCAACTCCCTATATAGAGATGGTTATGATAGAAATATTCAGGTTCCTGGTGAAATGGTGTATTATATTAGTCATGCTCAGACTCCTGCAAAAATGGTATTTGATGATAGTGATGCTGAGGTAGAGTCACAGATAGTGTGTGATTATAGTCATGCTCAAGTCCTGAAGAGGTATTTTGGGATTATAGTGAAGCGCAGGTCCTCACAGAGATAGTTTGTGATAAAACTCATGTTCAATTCCCCACAAAGATAGTGTGTGATGGATTATATTGATGCCCAGGTCCCCACAGAGATAGTGTGTGATTATAGCGTTACCACTGTCCCTAAAGATATAGTGTGTGATTATAGACATGCCCAGGTCCCCACAGAGATAGTGTGTGACTATAGACATGCCCTGGTCCCCACAGAGATAGTGTGTGATTAACAAGATGTCCAGGACTCCACAGAGATGGTGTGTGACTATAGTATTACCATGGTTGCCAAAGAGAATGTGTGTGACTATAGTATTACCATGGTCGCCAAAGAGAATGTGTGTGATTATAGACATGCCCAGGTTCCCACAGAGATAGTGTGTGATTATAGAGATGTCCAGGTCCCCACAGAGATAGTGTGTGATGATAGCATTACCACTATCCCTAAAGAGATCGTGTGTGATTATAGACATGCCCAGGTCCCCACAGAGATAGTGTGTGACTATAGACATGCCCTGGTCCCCACAGAGATACTGTGTGATTATAGAGATGTCCAGGACTCCACAGAGATGGTGTGTGACTATAGTATTACCATGGTCGCCAAAGAGAATATGTGTGATTATAGACATGCCCAGGTTCCCACAGAGATAGTGTGTGATTATAGAGATGTCCAGGTCCCCACAGAGATAGTGTGTGATTATATATATGTCCATGTCCCCACAGAGATAGTGTGTGGTTATAGACATGCCCAGGTCCCCACAGAGATAGTGTGTGATTATAGACATGCCCAGGTCCCCACAGAGATAGTGTGTGATTATAGACATTCCCAGGTCTCCACAGAGATAGTGTGTGACTATAGACATGCCCTGGTCCCCACAGAGATAATGTGTGATTTTAGAAATGTCCAGGTCCCCACAGAGATAGTGTGTGATTATAGACATGCCAAGGTCAGAGATAGTGTGTGATTATTGTCATGTTCAAGTCCCTGCAGAGATAGTGTGTGATGATAGGGATGCCCAGGTCCCCACAGAGATAGTGTGTGATTATTATCATGTTCAAGTCCCCACAGAGATAGTGTGTGATTATAAGTATGCACAGGGAGAGTGCACAGAGAAAGTGTGTGAATATAGTCATGCTCAAGTCTCCACTGTGATGTGTGTAATGATAGGGATGTTCAAGAACCCATACGGATCATTTAAGTCTGGTGACTTATTAAACTAATGAATCCTTTTGAGGGATATGTGTTTCACCTCTCTCTCACATGTTTGAATCCACATGCTTCCACTCAGCCTTTCATACTTGCAAGGTTCATAAAATAACTACCATTTACTTGGATAAAATTAAACATATGGTAGTCAGCACCAAGATACCCGTAGGTGTGAATGTGTACTTTATATATACATATGAGATGATGTGATGTGATAATAGTGGTACTCACCAGAGATAGACTGGAATCATTCCATATCTATTAATCCCACTTCAAATGCAGCATTAACTGATTTAAACTGTGTCCCGCCAGGAAGGTCCACACTTCCTTAAAAATCCAAGTATCTGAGTTGTCATTCTCTTTTCTAACTGCCATATTATAAAATCTAGTCTCCGTCAGAAAGATAAAACTGAATTTCTGGTTGCAACAAACTCCCCATGCTGATTTGTTCTAACCCTTTAGGAGTATTACAATAGAGAAATAGATTTAGATACTGCCACATCTTTATCATTTTTGTCTCTATAATTCGAGAATGTAATGGTCCTCCCCTCATAAAGCTCTTGTTTCTCTCAAAGTATTTTCTCTACCTGTTCTTGTGGCTCAATCTAGCTACCCAGTCTCACACTCTATAAATACCTATATATATGTACATAAACCTTGTTTAACAACCTCAAAACATTTACTGTGTTTGGAAGCACAAATTCTGTAAGTGGGTTTCCAGAATGGGGCTAGCTGTCCTTTGTACAAGAATGGAAAAAATCATGTTGGCAGTGGTACATCTGTCTTTTCATTGAAAAAGACACATTCTCAAAATGTGCCCAGGTGAAACATGGGAAACTTTCACAAAGTTGAAACATCCATTTGAGAACCAACCTTTTATATTTGGAGTGTAGAATAGAAATTCTTAAACAAGGATTGTGGGGTTTTTTGTACAAGAGTAGGGAAAGGTAGTTGGCCACATGGTGCAACACCCTTCTTCATGGTACAAGGCACCTTCCCAGAAGTGCCCAAATCAACTAGAAGAAACTTTCTCAGCGTTTAAGGTCTTGTCATTTGAAGGCCAAATCATATACAAGAGTCTTACAAATTGTATTCCTTGAACTGAATTGGTATGCTCATTGTGTAAGAGTTGAGAAAGTCACTTTGGCTGATGTACAGCTGTCTTTTTCATGGGAATAAAAATCTCAGAATGCTACTACTTTAATTATAGGAGTCTTTTGTGATGTTAACAAAAACATTTTTGAGGAATGAGACCAAATGTTGTACATCGGTGTGTGTGTGGGGAATACAACTAGGCTTCCTGAAAGGGACTGGCGAATCCTTTGTTCAGGAACAGAAAACATAATTTAATAGTCATGAACTAGCTGTTTTTGTGCGAAAAGGATGCTTAAAATGTGCCTCTGTTAAAGATAGGAGTCCTTCACAAAGTTAAAAAACATGTTTTCAGCAGTGGGCATTTTGTACATAGAGTCTTAAGCAGTTTGGGGCTGATTACGATGTCAGCCGTAAAGCCTCCGATGTTTGGTCTGAGACTTTACGACCAACATCGTTGGTTTCAATTCTGACTGGCTGATTATGATACAGTCGATCAGAACTGAAACCGGCCAGTCATTCCAGCTGGCATCCGACGGGCTCAAGGAGCCCGTTGACCAGCCGGAACAGGCCCGTAATCCACATGGGCTGCGGTTTACGTCAACCGGATTACAATGCACGGTTTCCAGCAGGGTTTCCATGCCGGTCTTTCCGACAGGGAAAACCTGTCGGAAAGCGTTTTTGGGGGCCCCTAGCAGCGTCCGCTTTCCCTTACGGCTTCCGGTTGGGGACTGAGGTGGCACCTATGGTACCCCCTGTTAATCCCTGCACCTTGAGGTGCCTGCAACAGGGTGCAGGGATTAGCACATCCTCCCATTTCCCTATGGGAGCTTGTGTTACGGCCGGTTTATGGCCATAACACATGCTCCCATAGGGAAATGTGGCAATGCGACGGCACCATGTGTGGTCACATCTTAATAAGGTGGTCGGGACCGCCGACCAGAGGTCGGTCAGTCCTGTTTCCGTGACGGTGTCGGGCAGACTTGCGTCTGCCCGACACCGTAATGGGCCCCTAATTTTTCAATAAGTTTGAGGTCCCTTTGTGCCAGAGTAGAGAAAATCACTTACAGTTGTGTAACTACACATATCATGTGACAAACATGTTGTCAAAAATATCACCTCTGCAAAAATATAGTGGAACAGAATATCAAAAGTAAGAATACAGGTTTTATTGTATACAATATCATTATGAAGAAAATTATTGTAATTAGTATTTTGTACTTTAATATAGTTGTAATAAACATTGATGTTAAATAAATATATAAGTATATACTAATAATATTAGTATAATTGTCTTTTTTTAAATTGTAGGGGAATATGGTGGGAAGTTAAATACATTTTAGATAATTGTTTTTTGTTTTTTAATGTTAAGTGATATAAGATAAATTAAATATTTAATTGGTTATTATGTAAATGTAACAATTGTTTTTTTCATTTAATTGTGTTGCATTTTGGATTTGTCATTTATATTTTGTATAGTATAATTAGTCATCCAACATGTATTAGCATGTTGTACGGTTTGTAAGGGGAATAGGGTGAGAAATTACTTAAATTTAAATAATTTTCTTTATTTTTTATGTTATTTAAATATTTAATTTATAAATCAACATATAATTATTTCCTTGATCATTTAATATGTAAAACTGTTGTTTTACTTAGACTATGTAAGAAATCATTAATAATATTTATAAACAAGTGTATATTATATTTATCATTTATTGTTTTCATCTTTCTTTTATTTCTTTTATTTTAATTTCATTATTGTTATATTAATATTTCAATTTCTCTTTTTGGTGTTTGTGTTTTTTTTTCAGTAGTAGCGAGAGAAGTGAATTCCATGTATTTTTATTTCAATATTTCATTTATTTATATATTTATTTTATATATTTATAATACATTTTGCATCTTATTTAAATGTATGCCAAATATATTTTTTAGTTTAAATATAGTTAATCATTTTATGTTTTTAGATATTTAAATACTTTTTAAATGACTGTGTTGGATTGGTATATGTAACCTTTCTGACGTCCAACACTTTCTCTACTGTTGCTTAGATTGGAGTGGGAAGAGTAAATCTAGCCTATCCAATTCCAATGCTTTCCTTATTGTTGCTTAATTGTAGTGGGGACAGTAAAATGTACCCTTTCAAAGTCCAACAATTCCTGTCTGTTGCTTAGGATGGAGTGAGAGTAGTAAATCTAACCCCTTTGAATTCCAATGCTTTTCCTCCTGCTGTATATATTGGGGTGGGAATAGTAAATCTAACCTCTCCAAAATTCAACAGTTTTACTATTTTTGCTTAGGGTGGAATGGGAACAGTAAACAGCTCAGAAGTTCAACGCCTTCCCTACTGTTGCTTAGACTAGAGTGGAAATAGTAAATTGAACCCCTCTGAAGTCCAACACTTTCTCTATTGTTGCTTCGACTGGAGTGGAAATAGTAACTCTAATCCCTCCTAAATCCATCACCTTCCCTACTGTTGCCTAGATCAGAGTGAAAATAGTAATTCCAACCCTTCTGAAGTCCAAGACTTTCCATACTGTTGCTTAGATTGGAGTGGAATAGTTAATGTAGTTTCTCTGAAGTCTAAATTTTTTCCTTGGGTTGCTTAAATAAGAGTGGGAATAGTAAATCTAATCTCTCTGAAATCCAAACCTTTCTGTACTGTTGCTTAGACTGGAGTCTGGTGTCCAATATTTTCAGTGAGTTTTTTTTATGTTGAGTAGGAATAGTAAATGTGACACCTTTCAAGTTCAACACTTTTTCATATTTTTATTTTAATTGGAGTTTGCTAATTTAGTTTTGCTGTTTCTTTTACTTGCTGTTATATGTTTTAAATGATATATCTTTTTATGTTTATTATTGTTTTAAAAAATCTATTTTTATTTGAAATTTACATTTTTATATTACTTTCATTTATTTACCTAATTGCGTTATATGTTTTTAATATATGTTTTTTACAATTTTTTCATTAATGTTATTATTCATGTAACTACAAATTATCGTGCTACTTTAAAAAAAAGTGCTGTTCACCCTAAGGGGCCCATTACGATGGCGGGCGGAAGCACAACCGCCGTGCTGGCGGATGCAAAAAGCACCAGTTACCGCCGGCACGCAGCAGTCCACACGCCCGCCCAATTACGATGCGAAAAGCAGGCCAAACACCGCCGGCAAGCCAGCAACACCGTCCGCCATCAAAGTGCGCCCGTACACGTAGCGGCGCAGCCCAACTGACACACACCGTCCGACGAAACACGTCCCGCCCGGCGCATAAATTACGATGCCACAAACAAACGGCTCCCACGGCCAAGAGATACCGTACGACAAACCGAAGCGGTAACACGGACGCCGAGCACGGACAACGAAAAGCGGCTCCCCGAGCATGAATCCAGCACTGCAGGCCGTCCCCATGCTCCTGCTGATGCACCACCAAGGACGCAACGTACCGCGGAGACGCAGGTAGGCACACACACAACAAGTGCACGCAAACAGCGCACACAGTGCAAGGGCGGAAAAAGCGGACAACCCCCCACCAGCGCGTGTACACAACACATCCACCATCGCATCCACATATGACACACAGGCCAAATCGTAACATCGCAGAACACATGTGTACACACCACCTGGGACTAGGAACCAACCACCCCGTCACGGCCCCAAAGTGCCGATGACGCCGCC